>CM042253.1:19360757-19793257 GCA_023566225.1 Romanogobio albipinnatus | reverse complement strand
CAAGACTTCATTCTTTTAAGAGAAATGCATGATATGAAAAGGGATATCCCCTACATGGAGACACTGGTGGTGGTGAAGGGGCGAGTAGCAATGCTGATATCTAGATGAATGTGGAGCTCTTCTCCTGATGACCACAGTGGAGGGACCTACTGTATGACACGATTGGCTCAAGAGGGTTGAGATGAAAATACATTTGGTTTAAGACATAAAACACCCAGTCAGCTGATGAGTTTGGAGTAGAAGAGAGTGAGAGAGACAATGTAAAATATATGATATAATGTGAGAGTATAAAGAAGGACAGTCTTATTTTTTGAACTTCATATTTTAGCTTCATGTCAAACAAGCCATTGGGTTGTATTTCTTAACAGTGGACTGTGAGGTTAAGTGAACTTGAAAGCACAGAAAACAGAACATGAAATCTAATTATAACGACTTGTTAACGACTTTTGAAACTAATTGATTTCAACATTCGTTATATATTAGCCTAGATTATTCTGATTTTTTCAATGGGATTCAGATATTTATTAATGTTTATTTCGTGTTGCAAGAGTAAAATATTGATTCACAGGATGATTGAACTGAGATGAATAGCCTATAGTTAACTCGCTAAAAATTTAAACACATTTAGGCTATTGTTTGTAGTGCTTATAAAGTTGGCAGAAGGAGCTTACTTCCTATCACAATCTTACTTAGATTAGATAAGATTGTGATTACTTCACAATATAATCAATATTCCAATCAAAAGTTTGACAATGATATTCTATAATGTTCTATTGGTCAAGTCAAGTCACCTTTACTTACATAGCGCTTTTTACAATGCAGTTTGTGTTAAAACCTATTTTATTTCCTTCACAGCGCAGCAGGTGGGTGATGATGATGATGATGAACTCTCATGTTCTGTTGTTTATTCCGCTATTGTTCATGTAGGCTAAAACTAAACCCCTGGGATTTTTTTAATGATTCACAAACACATCATTTTTAATTTAATATTGTCTGTTAAAGATGATCGTGTCAGTTGAGAGTCAGGGGGAAAACCCAGAAAATGATATTGAAAAGGAAGGCAACACTAATTTTCGTTTAAGTTTTTCAACTAATATTTATATTTTCATATGTTTTATGTGTTATATGTTTATTTCGATTAGCATAAATGTTTTAATCATTTTTATTTCTTAATTAGGCCAACTATAATCCTGTCCGGGCAAAACATCCACAGAACTGCATTACAGTAAATTTTCCCGATGTAGGCTATAGCCTAAGTCTATTAATATTTACAAAGATTCACGAATTATTTAATTCTGTCTGTGACAATCTCAGGGCTGGGAGTCTGACGCTCATCGAGGCCAATAAACCTACAATATTGTTGAAAACATTACTTTTAAGAATAATGCTGGGAAAGTGATAATGACGTGCCTCTTTTGCCAACTTTCATTTAGGCCTATCAGTTTTATCTTGATAATAGGCTATGACAGTATGCTGTAGCAGTAATGTTATATAAATCGTTTTTTAAAAAGGCAGATTTTGTGAGCACTATTGGCGAACTGAATGTGAATAGCCTACTCCTCTCCTCATCCCCCACAGCGCCAGGCCTGGTCTACAGCGTGGTATTTTTGTTCATTATGTTAATAAAAGTTCTATGTTTAATATAGACCTACGAGAGTTTTTGTTTTGCTCTTTTCCATTGAAGCAATTGATGCAGAATCGCTAATTGCGATTAAAAATTTAAAGTAAAATGTTCACGGCCAATTCATTTAAAAGCGAAGGAAAGACAGCAAAAGTGAGGATAGCAAATAAAGTGTGACATATAATAATGTTCATTATGTTAATTACATTTCTAGGGAAATGTTTAATTTAAGGGATGTCAAATAGGAATAACAGTTTCATTAGCCTTATTATATCTCAAATTTGTTTGTTTTTTGTTTTGGTCTAGCTACATGGTAAAACAAATGTAACACACACACACACACACACTTCGCAGCAATTTAATATTGCATTAATAACACTGAAAATATGAAAAAAAGCTACTGCGGGGCAAAGGATCGCGATCGCCTTTTGACGCGTCCATGGTGACTGTTGTCCCTGTGCGCCACCAAGTGGATAGCCTATTTTAGCAATTAAATGACTGCATATCCTACTATATACTGCAAGGATTGCGTCTGCTAAATGATTTAATTTAAATGTATTAAATGTAAACAAAACATTTAAATAATTATAAAAAAAGAGTGCAGTTAGCCACTGATAGAGAATATGAATATAACTGAATAGATAGCCTATCATTATATATAGCCTATAGATCGGTGGAAGTAGCCCGTCATGTGCTTTGGCTACAGATGTAGAGGCATTTACATTTTGCATTTAAAAACACAATGCCTTAAGCTGTTTAAGGCATTGCCATTTTCATTGCCATTAAAGTGAAATAACCGGACATAAACATATGAGCTTGATAAAATTGCACAATTTGGAAGAAAATTTCATATTACACTTAGAGGCTTTTTCATCTGAAATCTTCAAATATAAATTAAAACACATGAATACAAATGAGAGTATTTGTACTTAGCTACTTAGCCTATAAATGTTAACAACAGATTTAATTCAATTTACTGTTTTTTTTTGTGTTTTGTTTTTAATTATCTGTGCATTCCGATAGAGCAGCAGAGGACTGTTATTTTGGCGAACGAACTGATGATGACGTCACTGTCTCAGATTTGATTCACCAATCGGGGGAAAGGGGCGTGTAATGACCGCCCACAAGTGGAAAACGAGATTTGAAGTAGTTTTTCTGTTTTCTATCCGTGACCCGAAAAAACGAAAATCCAGCCAAAATCTCGTTTTCCGTTTTTGTTTTACAAACGAAAAAACGAGAAAACGACCGTTTTCTCGTTTCTGCATATTTCATTTCTAATTGGAAAACAAACTATCAAAACGTACACGGACCCGGTCGGTAATATTATGCTGCCTTCACGTGCTCTCGGAATTATCGTAAATACGAGTTTCCTAAGTATAAATTGCACATGAACGCCCTCACATTTTGCAATGAGCTCTTAATCACGATTTAAGAAGTGGGAATGATCAAATTTCCGATAACACGTGAAGGCAGCATAAGTGCACGACACAATATCGGATCCGTATACGCCTGTTGAAGTTATTCAAACTGTCGATTCATAGTCTGCATGAATAAAAGCCGTCTTTTGGATTCAAGTGCAGGGGTTTATTTTAGGACTAAGTTAGGGAGTTGGATATCTTTCAAATTGGGCCTGCGCATTCACTCCAGAACATTTAACGTTATATACGGTAAATAAACTGTAACGTTACGTTATCTGCTCGATGATTTGCCGACAGATTTTAATTGCCTTAATCAACAGTACAAAACCGGGATTATATATATTTTTTGTTTATATTACAAAAGATAATTTTTTGTATCTGCACAACACCTTTTAAGGCAATGCAGAAAAATATACACTTACGTTAACTGAACTTTGACAACACAAACATTGGCATAAATTAATTAGGAGGTTGTGAAGTTTGTTATTAAAATTGGCCACTGCAAGGAATATAAAGATTATACAGTACTTTTTCCATTAAGAAATATAAAGTAAAATTTGAAATATTCTTACTGACTTACATTGTTAAAATGTTCACCTTTCAAAATGTCGTTATTGTAATATTTGAATGTATACCACTGAGCAGTTATGTGTTATTTGCATACTGAATTGTGATTGGTCCTTTTATCTATTGTCAAGATGGTTCATTCCTAGCATTCGGTGCTATTTGAGTCATAGCCTAATGTGGTATATTTGTAGTAAAATGGGCTAATGCTTGTTTCTAAATGCTCTTTTACATACTTCACCCCCCTTTACAATAGAACACGATAATATGTACCCAGGATTAATTAATTCAAAATAATTACTTTAAACTGCTAAGTAGGCTAAACTGCCATGTCCCTGATTAAGCTTGCATAACATCAGCCACAAATATATGTAGCCTAATAAAAGTCAAACAAATTCCAAATTTTTCAATATTGTTGTATATTCTTGTTTATAATATTCCTCACCAAAGTATACTGTTTGTTATTAATACATTTTTAATGCTTAAAGTCTTTAAAATATGTTGTGTCCCTGAATTTAATGGAATTCAACTGTTACTCTGATGGAAAATCCCTCTGAACACAGTTAATTTACCCGTTTTTTCAATGTTTTAGAATTATTCATTGATGTGGTAAAGCATAATATGTCCACTCTGTTATACTTATTTATAGTGAAAACTGATAATTGATCGTAATTTTGGAAATATGGCTAATAAACAGGTTAAAAATCTTCCTCAATCATCACTGCGCACTAGCTTGTTGTTCATCACATGAGTAGCAATGGCAAACTTTGGCACAAAATGTCCCTCCTTTTACTGTTTTACACAGTAGCGGGGTGGACATATTGTAACAGTGTGGACATAAAACCTAGATAAATAAGTATTTACAGCATGTATTTGTACTTATAATACATTTATTATGCATTTATTTGTTATATAATTTCAAGAAAGAGTAGCTTAAATGGTATTTATGTATTTGTCAGGAAATGGCGCCGCTGTCTCCTGAAGAAAAGCAGCGACGCTATGGGGCACATTGTGATGCAGACCCAGAAAGAAGGCAGATATACCTCAATAAAGAGAAGGAGAGGTGGAGAAAGGACAGAGAGGAAGGAAGAAAAAAAAGAATGTGTTAGAACTCAGTGAAAGAGCGAAGAGAGCTCGTGGTCATGGACGAGGTCGCAGAGTGCAGCTCAACGTTTTGCAGCTCCATGATTAGCTTTGGAAGCGACCGGCGCTTGTGTTGGGTCATCAGGACTTGCCATCTTCTTCGACAGGGTAATTCAAGTTACATTTTGTTAAATGTGTTTACATATCGAAAAGTTATTTATTTGAATGGCCTACTCTCAAGTTTGCAATTTTTTTGAGGGTTCATCATGTTATACATTCAAATGTAAAAACAAAAACAAATATTTCTAATTTATTTGCATGTTCAAAATCAGAATTTCCTGGCCAACAAATTGTTAAAGATAATATTACCTTATTCGCTTGTTCCCTTATTGAGTCAGTTTCTCAACATTACATATGTGGAAAACCCTTTTCCTTGAAATGCTGAAGCTATATAGGCTATATCGCCTATATAGTTGCTGAGCCAGCCAATAAGGCGAATGCCAGGATGCAATAGAGTGATTCAATCAGGCTTCAGCATTTCAAGGAAAAGGGTTTTCCCCATACGCAATGCGTTCCCTCCTCTCAGGCAGTGCCGATCCTGACCTCCCTGGGGCCCTAAGCAAAATTCTGCTAAGGGGCCCTCTAACTGACCCGTGACGCCGTGAGCTATGTAAACCATTTGCCATTGCCACACAGTCACACCTGACACTTCAGTGATCCCAATACAATCCTCCCTCCTTTAAACAAAACAGTCGCAATACAGAATGAGGTTCAAACAAACAATATTTATTGAATAGAGTATTTCCTATAGAATATTAAGATAACAAGTGAATATTATTAAGTAAGTGAATATTAACGTAAACATAAAAAAGAAGAAAATAATAAATTATAACTCTGAGCTTTGGCTTTTGGGATTAACTTAGGTTCTCTCTACAGCCTGGGCATTTTCGGCATCAGTATGGGCAACACCAGTCTATTTGGACTGTCTAGAAGAAACTGAGAAGAATATCACATAGTTAGTTAAACAGTCATTTACACAATCTTACATGTTACTCGTTACATGTTACAAATGCGTAAACATTTGAATGTTTGAATTCAAATCTTACCATCAAAATATTCCTTTTCTGCACTTTCTTGAGGCTCTTGTAATATTTAACTAGTGAACTAGTTATGCAGATATCAATAATCCCTGTGAGTGATGACATCATTGATATCAAGAATGAACTTTTTTACAAGTTAACATGTAATTCCTGATATCAAAAATAGACATTGGTAGATAAAAATGTAACTAAGTATTACTATTAGCTATTAGTATCAATAGTATTAGTATTAGCTATTATTGACTAACTATTAGTAAAAAATAATCAAGAATTCACATTGCAAATAGTAAAAAAAATGTAATGCTTGATATCAAAAATGCATAAACTGTGAATGAATAAAAGCTAAAATGGCTTGCCATAGCATGTTAAAGTTTTTTTTAATTTTTGTAATACATATGAAGCAATTCTTGATTTATGGTTATTATTAACTGAGGGATGTGCATCCACACATTGACCAGTATATCCAGCTAATCAACATTTTAAATTCAATATAGCCTATAAATCAAGTCAATCACTGTCAAATTATCAATACATTGCTTTCCATCTTGCATAATTAGTGAAGTGCAGTTGTATAGAGTTTTTAACTACACATTGACTGAGACTAGATAATCAGTGTCTTGTTTTAAAAGTATGTATGTATAATGTGCACTTTTGATGAGGAGTGCCATCATTCACGCCCATATATTGTACAGTCTGTCTGGTCTCCACATATATTTCTGCTTGAAAAATGTGCATTTCATTTCGTGCATATGAATGAACGCATGATAACACACGCGACGCGGTTATCTTTTCCGAGCTGCAGTAAACAAACACCGTTGCACTTTGTCGTTTATCAAAAACAAACGTAATAAATAATTGTATTTTACTCTCACTTTTGTCAGGCACAAAGTGATGCAAGAGATGCACTGCCTGCCTGCCTGCCCAGCTAGGTTAGCAAGACCGAAAAAACACAACAGAAATGCACATAAACTTTACTTTGCTGACATCAAACTTAGAGAGAAGACAAGTTTACCTGATTGTTGTTCCCGCAGTTCACTTTCATGTTTTTTTTTCCTCCTCTTTTCATGACCAGAAGGATAGTTTCGCTTCATTTTGTCATGGATGTTGTAAACATTAATTGACGGTGACGTGACGCGCTATGACACGAGGAGGAGGCGGGGCCTTGAGTAATTTGCGGGGCCCTACGCAGCTTGCGTAGTGAGCTTATAGGGCTGATCGGCTCTGCTCTCAGGGAACTAAGGTTATGTTGAGTAACCAGAGATGGTATAATGTCCTCTTGTTTTTTTATGTTTCCGTGTATAGTTAGGTTGCTATGGTAACTACGGAATTAACGCATCGCTCTACTCAGGCACTAACGTAAACTCCGTAATTCCTTCAACAACAAGAGAGATAATACAGAAATGTATCAATGAAAATATTCTGTTCAAGACCTCTACACTCTAAAAAAAAAAAGGTTATATGGCACCAAATATGGTTCTTGGCTCGTAATCATAGGGGCACCTTTTTTAGTGCTATATAGCACCAATTTTGGTGCTTCAGTGGTTCTTCAGCGGTTCTTTGACTAAGGTGCTATATAGCACCGCTAACTAAGGTGCTATATAGCACCGCTACCATATACAGAACATGTTAAGATATGGTGCTATATAGCACCAAAAGTGGTTCCTCTATGATTACGACGAAGAACCATTTTTGGTGCCATATAGAACCTTTTTTTTTTTTTGAGTGTATGACTTTTATGGGTGTACTTTTTGGCTTCACTGCATATTCTAAAGAGGATGGAAAGTGCTTTTATTTAATGAATTTACTTATATTTTTGACTAAATTGCATATTTATAAATGCAAGTTTACTAATAAAAACACTTACAACCTAACTTATAACTATATATATATATATATATATATATATATATATATATATATATATATATATATATATATATATATATATATATATATATATATATATATACATACATATAACTTATAATTTATATATTTATTTATTTGGTAACATTTTACAAAAAGGTTTCATTAGTTAACATGAACTAAGAATAAACAATACTTCTACAACATTTAATAATCTTATTAAATTTTAATCTCAACATTTACTAATACATTATTAAAATCAAAAGTTGTATTAGTTGACATTAGTTAATGCACTGACTACTAACAGTAGTCAATTAACATGAACAAACAATGAACAGTTGTTTTTATTAACTAATGTTAACAAAGATGAATAAATACTGTAAAACAAGTTTTTCTTGTTGTTTGATAATACATTAACTAATGATAACAAATGAGACCTTATTGTAAAGTGTTACCATTTATTTATTTATGTAGATGTATTCTTTTTTTGTTTATTTTTAAATGCATGATTGTTCATATGCTGCATTTTTGCATTTTGTTCAATATTTACATTTGAGTAAGTGTAAGTGTGCATGTACATTTATTCAGTAGAAAAAATAAAAAAATAAAGACATAATATGTTGTCAGGTATGTTAATTTTATTTATTTATGTATTCTTTAGTTTAATGGAATAAACCAAATTGACCAAATACATCTCAAACAAAGTTACTGCCCTAAAAATATTTAAACCCACATTGATTCATATTTTTTCTCTCCCCTCAATTTTCATTTTGACTAATGGTGATAGTGCGTCTAGTTTCTGTTGCCATATAATCGAATGTGAAGGTCGATCAGCTGTCTGAGGAAGCCTTCGTTGGGGTAGACACCTCTTCCCTCTTTTACCTTCTTGATTGCCTCCACCAGTGTCATGTTTTGTTTCAGCATGAGATATGCCAAAACTATAGTTGCTGATCGACTCACTCCAACGTGACAGTGAACCAGGATTTTACCTTTGATTAGAAGATATTTGAGTTTAGTGACTCTCAACTTTGCAGGAAGGTAAATAGGGTTAGGATTTGGTCATACACAACCACTTACCTCCCTCTTCCAGTGCTGTATGTATAAATTCAGCCCCATTGTTAAAGTGGGCACTCATGTCATACGTGACTGAATCGTATGCATCTATGCCCATGTATGTGATGCCCATGCCATCATAAATCTTGCCACCACCTCTGGAGCTGTAGGCGCAGTTCAGGACATGGGTGAAGCGACGCCTTCTCAGCTCTTCACAATTCTCAGCTATATCCCTAACGAAGAGAAAATGCATCACACAGAATTATTATTGCAATATTCTTGAACATACGAATGTAAAAAATGTCAGCAGAACTCTTGGTTTGCAGGTAGCCTATTTCAGTTGGTTAGTAGATGCTCTGTTTTTGTTAAAGGAACAATAAAACTTTAATATATTTGTGATTATTATAACATTCTCATTTTAAAGTGTTCGACACTCTAAAATGTTCTTTGGGCAGAAAGACAATATTCTTACTAGAAATTATGTGTTAATATGTTAAACGGTGCATAACTATTCTAATTGTTATACTGGTGCATTTACAACATTGGGAATATATTCAATACAGTTATATAAAGCTATACATATTAGTTCATTGGAGAAATTGGGAGAAACTGCAGTCTGCTTACATGTTCCCGATGTAAAGATTGGGCAAGACTTCATCTGCGTTATTGTGGATGGCTTTTCCTGTTAATAGAAGACCTTCAACCTCCCTTATCGCTAAACCGGGAGAGGTGAAATCAATCTCCGGTGAAGTTGAACTTGAGGTACCTTCTGAATATTTCGACCTGAAAGACATTTGAAGGTGTAAATGGGCATTTAGTGTCTTTTAATATCAGTCACGAAGTTGTTCCGAATTATCGATTTATCTAAGTGCACGACACAATATCGGATCCGTATACGCATGGTGAAGTTATTCAAACTGTCGATTCATAGTCTGCATGAACGAAAGCCGTCTTTTGGATTCCAGTGCAGGGGTTTATTTTAGGACTAGAGAGTTGGATATCTTTCAATTCGGGCCTGCGCATTCACTCCAGAACATTTACCGTTATATAAATAAACTGTATGTTATCTGCTCGATGATTTACAGACATATTGCAATTGCTTTAATCAACAGTACAAATCATTTTTTTTATATTACAATATGTATCTACACAACACCTTTTAAGGTTAACTGAACTTTGACAACACAAATATTGGCATAAATTAATTAGGATAGGTTGTGAACACATCACATAAGTTGGTTATAGCCTACTGCAAAAAAAATTGGCCACTGCAAGAAATATAAAGATTATAATGACTTTTTATTATTATTATTATTATTATTATTATTATTTTATTATATATTATTATTATTATTATTTTATTTTAGTGCAGGTATGCCACAAATATAAAAGTAATAAAAATCTAATTCGAAATTTTTCAATAGTGTTGTATATTCTTATTTATAATATTCCTAACCAAAGTACCTATATTGTTTTGACAAAATTTATATATTTTTGACATGTTATTAATACATTTTGATGCTTAAAGTCTTTAAAATATGTTGTGTCCCTGTCCCTCCTGTTAGAATGCTTTTTGGCAGCAAACTATCCTCAAGAAGCAGAGTAAGTATCACGTCTTAATTGACCCTTTTTTTTCAATGTTTTAGAATGATTCATTGATGTGGTAAAGCATAATATGCCCACTCCATTATGCTTATGTAATGGAAACTGATAATTGATTGTAATTTTTAAAGTATGGTTAATAAACAGGTTAAAAATCTTCCTCAGTGATCACTGCACACTAGCTTGTTGTCATCACATGAGTAGCAATGGCAAACTTTAGCACAAAATGTCCCTCCTGTTACAGTCCACCCTGTTACTGTTTTACACAGTAATGGGGTGGACATATTGTAACAGAGTGGACATAAAACCTAGATAAATAAGTATTTACAGCATGTATTTGTACTTATAATACATTTATTATGCATTTATTTGTTATATAACTTCAAGAAAGAGTAGCTGCAGACCCAGAAAGAAGGCATATATAACTCAATAAAGAGAAGGAGGGGTGGAGAAAGGACAAGAGAAGGAAGAAAAAAGAAAGTGTTAGAACTCAGTGAAAGAGAGAAGAGAGCACAGAAAAAAGAAAAAAAAATGGCGAGAAAATAAGAGAAAGCAGAGGGATTGTACCAGAGCTAGGATAACAACAGCCAATGACACTCCTCCCCCAAGTCCAGACAGTCCCCAAAGCCAAGAAATGCTCCACGGCCAGAGCCCTCAAAGTTAAAAGTTTACGATTGAATGCTTTGTTGATTAGGTAGAAACTGGAATTAAATTATCTTAGTTGATTTGCCATTACAATGTGTGTGTGTGTGTGTGTGTGTGTGTGTGTGTGTGTGTGTGTGTGTGTGTGTGTGTTTTGTGTGTGTGTGGTGTGTCTGTGTTTGTGTGTGAGTGTGTGTCTGTATGTGTGTGTAAATTATAAAATACAATGATAAACATTTTGTAACCTAATTTTCAGCATCCTGCCTCATGTTTGTCTCCAGGCCTCTAGAGGTCCCCTGTGTTCCCCTCTGCCTTAGTTCTTCCTCGTGTGTCCTTGTTAACATTCAGGTCACCTGTGCCTTGTTTCCCCTAGAGTATTTAGCTGTGTTTTTTCACTTGTTCCTCACTCAGTTTTTGAGTCTTGGCTAAGCGTGTCCTTCTGTGTCCCCACTGAGTCCTTCCAAGTTGTCTCAAGTAAGGTGTTCTTAGTTATTTGTGTTCTCTGGTTTTGTTTTCTCCCCACGTGGCAGGGCTGGACTGGGACACAATTTCAGGCCGGGAAATCCTATACCCATCCAGGCCAAATTTAGAATTTAGAAACATGGACAACCCTATTTTTTCCCTAAATAATTAAAGGCTTTATCTTGAACGGTACCCTCACTTCCCTTTTCCTTTTCTTAATTTTCCCTAATATCTCTCTGTCTCTCTCTTCCACCAGGATAATCAGCCTCATACACTAAGTAAAGAGGAGTACTAGTGTTATTGGAAATTTAAACTAAAACATTAATAATAATAATAATTCATAATATATGCATGTATAACATGTATTTTTCTCGTACCTGTCTCTTCTTCACCTCATAGCCTCATGTTACAATCAGAACTAAAAATCAACCACCTTATAATTTGTCTGCTCAGAATCTACATCTATTTTAGTAAAAATCTAAGTATTATATTTAAGACAAAATGTTGTTTTTATGTTAAAATGCAACTAAATATCCAAAATTTAGCAACACTATATTGCATACAATATGTAAAAAAAGAAAAAGTTTCTTATTTTGCTTCTACTCCCTGCCTGGCTGAATCTGATGTGTGATCACTGCACCACAGCGAGTGATAGGTTGATTATCTCCACCTTCATTTGATTAAAAAAAGGAGGAAAAAGTTTTAAACCTCACAAATGGGCAGACATAGGATGCGTCTCAATTAGCTCCCTAGTTCAGTAGTCAGCTCACGGACTGATTCCCTGACCAGTGTCCTGACTACTGAACTAGGGAGCTGACTGAGAAGCACCCATAATTTTCTAAATAGTCTAAATGTCAAAAAAATCTTTGTTAATGTTAATTTCAACATTTACTAATGCATATTAAAATCTTGCTAACATTAGTTAATGCACTGTGAACTAACACAAACAAACCATGAACAGCTGTAATTTTACTAATTTTACTAAACTAATGCTGAACGGAGGTGTTGTTCATGTTGACTAATGTATTAACTAATGTTAACTAATACAAACTTATTGTAAAGTGTTACCATGTATTCAATAATAAACTTCATTTTGACTGTATCTATTTAAAAAAATCCTAATAAAATATTATTGCATCATTCTTTGTTGATGTCTGCACTCTCACTTCTGTCTCCCTGCTCCCAGTACCTACCATATAATGGTGAATATTTGTCTGCTAAATTACTAATGTAACTCATGTAATGTTTACACTAAATAATATTAATTTCCTTTAGCATAGGCCTACAGTATTTTAAGTGATAGTAAGTAATAGGGGCACTACCGCTAACATTCGCTAGCAGTTCAATACTTATTTAACAAAGAAAAAAAGTACAGTATTTACCATGGGCGTCAGCTTGGTTTGAAATGTGCTGGGGACAGAGACGCATTCAGAAGTGCATTTTCAGAAGTGCTGGGTACATGATGCATTTTTTTTTCTCTTTCGCGCAGGTCATGTTTTGAAAGACTATGTCCTGTAGCTTACTAATGTAAATAAATAAAAATGTCAGCTGAGAGACATATTGCGGGTCTTATAGCCTATCTTACTCATGCCGACAAAAGCGCCCCGTGAATTCGTTAATATTTTTCATTTTTGCAAAAATCTTTAACCACTTCGTTATCAGAGTCCCACTGGAGCCCGTGTTTTTTTTTTTTAATCCTCCCTACACATTAGTTGCAGCCATTAAAATAGTTAAGTTTTGTTTTTAATGTCAAAATAGTTAAATTTTGGTTTGTTTCTTTATTAAATTAATTTAGAAAAATGTTTGAAGCATTTTTTTGTTTGTTAAACTAAAAGTAAAGCTTTTGCTTTTTAAAGTGACGACCAAGCGGCCAGCGGCCGACAGTGAGTTAACCCAACACTTTAGCCTCTCAAATCAACACATGTCAGAGTAGTTAGGCTATATTTCGTTTCGTTTCTTTATTAAGTAAATTTAGAAAAAAAATGTAAGCATTTTTTTCTTTGTTAAACTAAAGTTTTTGCTTTTTAAAGTGAAACCAAGCGGCCAGCGGCCGATGTTAACCCAACACTTTAGCCTCTGAAATCACCACTTGACTTGTCTTGCTTATAAAATTCAAATAAAACACTTAAAGCATCGTTTAAACGTTTAGCCTACTATCACCACCATCACAGTAAAAAGGCATTTTTGACAAGATGAGGCAGGCAGATCGCAACGGCGCGCGCAAACGAAATGTGCTACACAATCTAAACAAATAATTTAAAAAACATGCTAGTTGTCTTACCTTGCTACACCTATCCGCGAAATGAATATAAATCCGATCTTCGATTCCCGTGCTATATGCACATTTAACGGAGTTCATGTCAACGAAAGCAACAGATATGAGCATTTTATTCATCAGCTCATTTCAACATCAAAGACCGCATTATGAGAAGGAGCGACCTAAACACTGGTAAGAGCCTTTAGTCTCATTAGTTTTAATGAAGATGATTGTGTTTTTGAGCATTTAGACTTAGCTTATTTTCAGTTTCACTTGTGGCAGTTTGCTTGTTGGCTTGCTTTACTCATTTGCGGCGATGCGTGTTGCATAGCGCCGTCCTATAGCCTAAAAAGGCCCGAAGCCCGGCCCGCGTCTGAGGTAGGCTATGAGTGGAAAATTGGCCCGAAGCCCGGCCCTAGGGGCGTAAAAAAGTAGAGTAAGGCTGAAAGCGTCTTTCTTTACATTACATTTATTGAATGTCTTAATTACAGTAGGCCTATAGATAGTTATGATATTTGTGGCTGCACCGGGGTCCGTCATTACGCTAATCATGAGCGGTCCATGGCACCTGCTACCCATGGCTGTTAAGAACTGTAGGCTAGGCTACATCAATACATTACAACAGTTTCGTGCTGTGGGCACTGCCACTGATACAGGCAGCGGAAGAGCCTATTTTACGGAGCTTGCTTCTGCTTTTCAAACGTTTTTAAGACAAAAGATGTCGTTAAAACGACATTAGATGTCGTTATTACGACACAATTGAGTGGAAAAAATAATGCGTGTGGCAGCAATGCTTCACCATAAAATTGAACTCGAGGTTTAAAAAAAAAAAAAAAATGGTGGGTACAAAAGGACTCAGGACGAAATCTGGTGGGTACGCGTCCCCCCCGTCCCCCCTGAAATCGACGCCTATGGTATTTACAGATGAAACTGACCTGCACTTGAAGCCCTGAACTGGTCAGTAATTTTGCAACGTTTCGCTGCTGCTTCTTGGAGAGCTTTCTTTTTCTTTGCCCTTTCCCTCTCTGCTCGATCTGGCCACTTTCTATCCATCGTCGGGTGCTGCTCGCGTTTGGCTGAGGCGTAAAGTCGAATCGTAGCCTTGCCAGTCTGGTCAAGACTAACAGATTCATGATTTATTTTTATTATTAATAATAATTTTATTGAATGCTGAATTTGAAAATTATCACTTTAGTAAAGGCAATAATATAAAATAATTATAATCATTAAAAAAAATTATAATAATAAAAAAAAACGCTCCTGTCCGGGCCTGCCACGTGATTCTTTGCAGTATCACTATTTTTATTAATACCTCAGTCTGAGAAGAACTTTTGTTGGATTTTTTGTGACCTGCTAAGTTCCTTTTTTTAAAATTAATAAATCTTCCTTGCCTGAAGTGTTGCCTGGAGTATTTTGTTTGGGTCTAACATTCCCGCCTCTGTGGCTAAGTGGTAGATATCTCACTCACCACACCAGAGACCCGATTGCGAGCCTGGATTGTGACAGAAAAACATTGTCATGGACCCAGAGACACTCTGGATCAAGGCACTCTGTACCAAGGATCTGTTGGCGGTGATCACTCAACATGAGTCATCCTTCCAGCGTCATGAAGCTGTTCTCAGCCGACAAGAAGAGCTAATGGCCAAACATTCTCAACTCCTGGCCGATATGATGGGCTCCATCCGCCAGCTCTTTGATCGCCTTCCTGGTCCTGCACCTTCCTCTTTATCACCCCTGAGTGGCGACAGGCCCTCTCCAGTGGTGGAGCCCTGACTACCGCCTCCCAAGCATTTTGCTGGAGATCCTAGTTCCTGCCAGGGTTTCCTCACCCAGTGCTCCCTCACATTTTTTCCCACAGATCGTTCCAAGATTGCTTACATTACTACTCTTCTTTCAGACAAGGCGCTTTCATGGGCCAGGTTTGTTTCTCCAGTCAGTGTTCCCTCATCCAAAGCTTTCCCGGCCCCTGAACAGCTCCAGGATTCCCCAGAGGACATGCAGTTGGGCCGTTCCAGGCTCTCTCCTAACGAGAGGGAACAGCGCATGAGAGAGCGTCTATGCCTCTATTGCGGTGCTTCCGGCCACTTCCTTGATCTAACCTTGGCTAAGGAACTTAAGGTCCCTACCCAACTACTTCGTCAACCCCAGGCAGTAACAACCTTGGATGGCAGACCTCTGGAACTAGTCAAAGTCACAGAGGCGACTCAGTCCCTGCGACTTACCATCTTTCAACACCAGCAGGAGGAGACCTTTTATCTCATTGACTCCCCCGAGTATCAATTATCCTGGGACACCCTTGGCTGTGCAGACATAAACGACTGGCCCACTGGCACCATTCTGAACTGGGGTTCCACTTGCCAACTTACCTGCCTGCTACAGAATCCGAGTTTCATGACTCTGTCGAGCCGTCCCAAGTCCTCAGTGTTTACCATCGATTTAAGCCAGTATTCAGCAAATCTCGGGCTACCTCCTTACCACCTCACAGCACTTACAACGGTGCCATTGATCTACTCCCTGGGTCCTGCCCTCCCAGGGGTCGGATCTTCTCCTTATCTTCCCCCAAGCAATCCGCTATTGATACCTACATTAAGGAGTCCTTGGCAGCCGGCATCATCCGTGTGTCTACTTCCCCGGCTGGGGCGGGCTGCTTTTTCATAGAGAAGAAAGACCTTGGGGGTCTTAGGCCTTGTATTGATTACCGGGCCGTCAAAAAGATCACGGTTCGGTATCGATACCCGCTTCCTCTCATGGCCACTGCTTTTGAGATGCTTCAAGGGGCTTCCATTTTTACTAAACTGGATCTCCGCAATGCTTACCATCTCGTGCGGATCCAGCAAGGGGACGAATGGAAGACAGCCTTCAACACCCCCACAGGCCACTATGAATATCTGGTGATGCCGTTCGGGCTCACCAATGCCCCCACAGTATTCCAAAACTTTATTAATGATGTTCTTCGAGACATGCTCAATCTATTCGTCTTCATATACCTGGACAATATCCTTATCTTCTCGAGGTCACTGAAGGAGCATGAGGGGCATGTTAGCAGAGTTCTCCAGAGACTCCTTGATAATCATCTCTACATAAAACCAGAGAAGTGGGAATTTCATGTTTCCCAGACTCTTGGGTTCATCGTCACTCCTGGCCACCTGGAGATGGACCCTAAGAAGGTCAAGGCAGTCCACAACTGGCCCACACCTGCCACAGTCAAGGAGGTTCAACGGTTCATTGGCTTTGTGAACTTCTATAGGAGGTTCATTAAGAATTTCAGCTCTGTGGTGGCTCCATTGACAGCACTTACCAAGGGAGGAGGAACCAAGATTCACTGGGGTCTGGAGGCAGCGGGGGTCTTCGATGATCTTAAGCACGCTTCACTTCCTCTCCTATTCTTTCGATCCCTGACCCAGAAAAACCTTTTGTGGTGGAGGTGGATGCCTCAGAGGTGGGGTTGGGGGCTGTCCTGTTACAGAGGGGTGATGATGGAAAATTACACCCTTGTGCCTTCATGTCTCGCCGCCTGTCTAATGCCGAGCGCAACTACCATGTGGGGGATCGAGTTGCTTGCGGTAAAACTTGCCTTGGAGGAGTGGCACTATTGGCTTGAGGGGGCTCCGCATCCTTTCCAGGTTCTCACAGACCACAAGAACCTGGAATACCTCCAGCAGGCTAAGCGGTTGAACCAACGGCAAGCACGATGGTGCCTGTTTTTTAATCGATTCCAGCCTGGGTGAAGAAGACCCACACTGCATTGAAGTACCATCACAGCCTGAGGAGGTCATCATGAAAGAAAACATTGGGCAGTGGTGCATTGTCAACTACGATGATGAACCCTACCCAGGAATCTTCCAGGAGGTTGAAGAAGTGAGGGTGAAATGCATGCATAAAAATGGGACCAACAAGTTTTTCTGGCCAAGTCTACGAGATAACATTAGCTGGTGCAGTTGGGCCTGATGAAAGAGCCACAAACTTTAAACAAGAGGTCCGTCCAGCTAAGTCAACTTTCTAGAAAACACATGGGATGCTGGTTTGTTCAGTAGTAAGTTGTAGTACTAGTAACACTAAATATCCGCATTGACACTATATGATAATTGAAATGAGCTGGATGACATCACCATTTTCTCCAGAGCAGCTGTACAGCCGAATCAAATGCTGCTGCATTATTTTCCTGTTTAACATTGTGAAGCTGCTTTGAAACAATCTGCATTATAAAAAGCGTTATATAAATAAAGGTGACATGACATGACAACAGTAAGTTGCTGTTACTTTTACTGTTATCTGTGAGACTGAATTTCTTTTTTATTTGAATGGTTGATGTTGTTTATGTGTCTTACTTCTTCAGGGGGTGGCAGGTTAAATTAGTTGATTTTCTTTCATGACATATATTGTTGCTCAGTGGTGTGATGTCCTGTTGTTCAGTGCCATGATGTCCTCCATGTCATGTCCTGCCCACCTGTTACCCCGTCCACCCTGTTACCTCTGTGTTTTTTATGTTAATAAAATAAGTTCAACAAATTATATGCATATCTTTGTGCTCCTTTTTTAGGGTATCTGTGAGGACTTCCAGTCAGGATTTAAGCCGCGTTTCCACCGAAATTACCCGGAACTATTTGTACCAGGAACTTTTTTCCCAGGAACTTTTTCTCCCCCAGACCTGCTACTGTCTGCGTTTCCACCGCGGTCTAAAGTACCGGGAAGATTAGGCAAATTAGTCCGTTGACGTGGTAATGCGCTCCTCCCAGTCACAGACGGACAGTAATCACTTTTGCGCGACACTGTCTGCCACAATAACAAGTATGGAGGAGATGCAAGCAGTGCTGCTTTTGCTGGTTATATCTATTGGTTTACTACAGAGGTAATTAACAAAACGGCGGAAAAGAGACGAGCACTGACACTAAAACGTATTCTGAAAGCTCATAAAGCTAGATTTAAAATTAGACAACGTATGTTATTATCAGCTATTACGGACATTGACCGTGAGATGGCTGAGATGAACGTGCGCCATCGGACAGAAAGAACAAGACTGATATTTACTGAACGCTGAACGATCCTCGCAAAAGACTTTTAAAAATGCCGGTTGAAATAAAATGCAGCGTGAGCTCAACCAATCAGCATGTTCAGCGCCCAAGTACCACCCCCGAAAGTTCGGGAACTTTTCAAAAGTACCACCTCGCAAGCAGGGCCGTTTGGAGGGGGAAATATTTACCCGGAACTTCATTTAGACCCTGGTTCCTGCGGTCGAAACACACGAGTTCCCCCCCAAAGTTCCTGGTTCCGGGGTAAAGTTCCTGCGGTGGAAACGCGGCATTAGACTGTATCATAGTACTGAGACTGCTCTCATCAGAGTTACAAATTATTTACTCTTATAATCCAATCATGGTTGTATCTCTCTCTATTAGTGTTAATCGATCTTAGCGCTGCATTGGATACAATCGACCACAACATTCTTTTGAATAGACTTGAAAATTATGTTGCCATTAGTGGAATTGCATTGGCATGGTTTAAATCATACTTATCTGGCCAGTTTGAATTATCATTATCAATTATCAGCAGTAAAAAAAGAGATGTAACACCAATCACAAGTTCAGTGTGGAGTACCACAGGGCTCAGTGCTTGGACCGTTGCTTTTCACCCTGTACATGCTGTCACTGGGCGATATCATTAGGAAGCATGGTGTTAGTTTTCATTGTTATGCTGACGATACTCACTCTATATTTCTTCACGCCCTGACAAAACTTACCAATTCAGAAGATTAATGGAATGTAAAGCTGATATAAAAAAAATTGGATGAATAGTAATTTCCTGCAACTTAGTTTAGAAAAAAATGAATTTTTAATTATTGGACAAAAAAATTCCACAAGTAGTAACCTAGAATACTGTTTAACACTTGATGGCTGCTCTGTCAAGTCCTCGTCGTCAGTTAGGAACCTGGGTGTGCTCTTTGATACCAATCTTTAATTTGAAAGCCACGTTTCTAGCATCTGTAAAACTGCATTCTACCGTCTTAAAAATACAGTATATCTAAATTACGGCATATGCTTTCAATGCAAAATGCTGAACAGTTAGTTAATGCGTTCATGACCTCAAGGCTAGATGATTGTAATGCTTTACTGGGTGGTTGCCCTGCTCGCTTAATAAATAAACTGCAGCTGGTACAAAACGCAGCAGCTCGAGTTCTTTCTAGAACCAGGAAGTATGACCATATTAGCCCGGTTCTGTCAACACTGCACTGGCTCCCTATTAAACATTGCATACATTTTAAAATCTTGCTTATTACTTACAAAGCACTAAATGGTTTGGCTCCCCAGTACTTAAGCGAGCTCTTAACACATTATACTCCATCACGTCTACTGCGGTCTCAAAACTCTGGCCAGTTGATAATGCCTAGAATATCAAAATCAAAAAGATTTTGAATATCAAAATATCATATGAATATCATATGCCTAGAATATCAAAAGATCCTTTTCCTATTTAGCACCTAAACTTTGGAACAGTCTTCCTACCATTGTTCGGGAAGCAGACACACTCTGTTTAAATCTAGTCTAAAAACACATCTCTTTACTATGGCATACACATAAAACATTTTTAAAAATCAATTAAATGATTGTGAGGCTGCATTAACTAGGTCAGCCAGAACCAGGACCACTTCCCATAACACCTGATATACTCATTACATCATAAAAAGAATGTCATCAACGCTAATGTTAGCCTCTCTGTTTATCCCGAGGTTTACTGCAGTAAGCCGGATCCGGGCCGTATCCAGATCAGATGGTGGACCTGCGCCCAGACAGGACCAACGCATCCCTGAAGTGTCTGTAGAGACAGTGTCAATTAGTCTCCCCCCTGAAATTGCCTCACCAACACGGCATCCACAATAAACCCGTCTCCGGCGTGATGACTCCGATCTTTCGAATATTCCTATTTAATAATTGTTTAATCGACACGTCATCCTCAATAAACCCGTCTCCAGCGTCATGCGTCCGATCTTTCGAATATTCCGATCTAATATGACTTCTGACCTGTAAGGTTGCCAGAATAATAATCATACACTGTTTGTTAATTGGCCAGAGGAGAACTGACACCCCGACCGAACCTGGTTTCTCCCAAGGTTTATTAACTACATCAACTAAATTACTGATCATCCCACATTGTCACTATATGATAATTTAAATGAGCTAGATGACATTACCGTTTTCTCCAGAGCGGCTGTACAGCCGAATCAAATTTGGTTGCATTATTTTCCTGTTTAACACTATGAAGCTGCTTTGAAACAATCTGCATTGTAAAAAGCGCTATAAAGTTGACTTGACTTTGTGGTTACTTGTAGGGAATGAAATGGCACAATTAAATTATTTAAAATGGGGTCAAAATTCCAAAAGAAATGTATTAAAATTACCATTGTGCATTAAAATAAAACAACTTTTTTCAAGATAATGCTTGTTTATGAAGACTTTGATAAAACATTTGCAGGGTAAAGTGAGGGACATTTTAGCTCTTAGAAAATGTAAATATTACAATAACTTTGCACTTATTAATTGAGATGATAATGCCCTGTAACATGGTGGACATTTGGCCTTTGCATGTGTGAAGAAATTGGTCAAAATTATTAAACAATAATATCCTGAGCTGGACCAATATATTTTTCTTGTAGTGTAACAAGCCCTTCTTCAGATAAAATGATTAAATCATGTAATTTGTTATATAGAAATGTACCAAGCTGAAACGGCACTGAATAGTAAGAATGACCCAGAAACGTCCATTGTCTATTGTCAATATTGTACCGCAATAGTGTAGTTAATTTACAACAGAAAATTTACACTTGGGCCTACTTCAGAATTGACCTCTGGATATTTGTCATAAAATGCATATCTAATTGTTTGAGCACACTAGGATTCAACAATAAATAATTGTCAGTAAGCATAAATTATTTTAATTAATTTGCAATAAGGAAGTACAAATTTTGTTAAACTGAGCTACTACAGTGAAGTGTAAAAATTCATATATTGTTTACTGTAAAGAAATATTATGAGCCGATGACACAATAATTTGAATGTCTTGATTTTTAATATGAGAGACCCTACAGTCAGTTGACCTTTATTCAGTCCTACAACATTATGGAGAAACAGCCCCTGCTTTTGTTCAAAACCATGCATTACATTGGGGGCTTCAGCAGGCAGGTTTTTGGTCCTTATTTGGGAATTGAGTTTCCAATATATTCGTTATACAAATATACTTTTCTTTTTTCCTGTAAAGATTAATCTAATAAACAATTTCAGGTATATATAAGAGATCATTTACACAGAGAGAGAGAGAGAGAGAGAGAGAGAGAGAACAAAAACCACACACAATAAACATGGAATCTGAGACTTCATGCAGAGCTCAGTTGATTTGCAGTTTTTTGTATTACTTCTCTGATGTGGTATGAAAAAGCACCTGCTGATATTATGGCACTGTTTTTCCTGGTTACAAAACAGAGATAAGATCCTTGTGGTAGGAGGAAGACCTGTTGGACGGTCCATGTCAGTGACTTTGGTGCAAAGTATTAAATGTAGTGAATTTAAAGGGAACTTTTATTCCATGGAGAAGTGCTGATGGTCTGTCCATAGTCTGCATCCACACTCCAGTCTTTCTGATAGAAACTGTATATTATTCCTTAATGTCTTTTTTAAAAAGGCCTCCTGTTTGACTGTAAACAGGCCTGCAGATCAGCCACCTGAACACTGACGCAGATGCATCCAATGAATAAGCTGCAAATCAATAGTCTCACAAAGAAAAAGGAACAAACAATACCCAAAAGTCCTCCGAACTGCAGGATGTAAACAATAATGTTAACAAAATGGCCTGTACTAAAAGGTGAACTGAGATATAGTTGCATTGAACAGGTGCATTGAGATGCAGGTCTGTTGAACATTTTAGAAACCCCATGAAATGGTTTGATGAATGCAATTTCCGTATTAAAACGAAAGTTCAAAGGGCTCTTCTTTTTATAAAATAGCCTAGTTTACATCACAGCCTAGGTAAATCATGATTTGCTACTCAATATTGCTTGTTAGAGGCAGGTGGTACTGAAGGTTTGTCAACTTTTAGCAGTACACTAGCATGGTAAATGGTCTCAAAGCTAACTGACATTGGTGTAAAACCCACCATTCGATTTCAAAGGGTCTTTAAACTCCATATGCAGGCCTAGAAAAATAGTAGCGGGGAACTATGGATTCGATGGCAGTGAGAGCTGGTCTAATCCGTCCAGGTTGTGGGTTTGTAACACTCAGTTTGGACAAGACAGACCAATGATTGAGTAGGAAAACTACCATGTGTAATCAAATAAGTTGACATTTACAGTTGCTCTGTGAAATTTTGCCAGTGACATCAAATAATTTAAATTGGAATTGTGAGTGTTGCAAATTTGCCATGTAGACTTCTGTGTGAGCAGTGTGTCGTGCATCACTACACTTTTAACAGTGGAGAATGGACCTTTTTGGCTAAAGAACATACATTTCCATGAAGAAGGTGACTGAATGAAACAAATTAAAAAACTAATGCAAAAGAAAATGAAATTACATGGATTAAGAGCAAGTTACCAAAAACTGACCTTCCTTTATTTATTAATCAAGATATTTTACAATAAAATCATGAATGTATTGGTATAATGGCAGTGCTAAACAATATCGCAAGCGCAAAATGAGCAATGGAGGCTATTTTGTATTATTTTGAAAAGTTGTGCTACCAAAAAAACTCTGAAAATAAAATGTGGTCGAATTAGCCGTTTGATCCGTTCAGTCTGAATAGACTCAAGAAAGAAGGAAAAACCAGACGGTGTTATGCAATGAGACTTGTGAGTTTAATCTGACATGAGCAGATGTCAGACTACTGGATGGCAGAAGGCTGGTTCGAATATGGCACTGCAATGATTAGGACATTTTGCGCCTGTACTTCAACTAATACATTACCGTCATTAGGATACATGAACCAAAAACACCACAAATTTAATGCAACTAACTGCCAAACTGTGAAAATCTTATTCTCCGATCATGAGAAAAGAACATTAAAATGAAAACACAACAAAACATCTGGAACCATCATCAATCCACCCTGTTATTAAAAAGCCTTTCTCTCAAGGCGGTCTAAGATGGCCTGGATCCTCTGAACAGCCTCTTTGCGAGCCTGTCGAACAACATCCTGCCCGTTGGTTTCTACTGAGTCCAATTCCAGCAGCTCTTTTGTCAAAAGTTCCTCCAGGCACCGGTAGCTCTTTTCCGTCTTTTTCCCCACAAACTCGTCCACGTCCTCTTGGAGGAGCTGAACTCTGGCCATAACCAGTTGAACTCGAGCCAGGCCGGGATTATCACTGAATGGGGCTGTGATGGATGACCCTGGGCGGGAAGCCATTGAAGGTTGTTCATTCTGGGCTGGTTTGGTCTCAGGTCCACCACCTCCAGAGGGACCCTTGTTGTAGATTTGTGGTGGAGCGCTGAACTGGGTGGGTTTGGGCGGCGGTGGAGTTGGGTTTGGAGTGCTGGCACGTGGTTTGGAGCCTGGAGGTTGGTTTCGAGGGTGCATATGAGGCTGACTGTGATATGGTGGATCCTAAGAGACAGATATTAATTTATATTTAAATAAACCCTCAATATTACACAATATACCAACTCTAACACCACAAAGTGGGTTTTGCATGCGTTAAAGGGTTAGTTCACTCAAAAATGAAAATTCTGTCATTAATTACTCACCCTCAAGTCGTTCCAAACCCGTAAGACCGTTATTTTTTATGAAATCCGAGAGCTCTCTGACCACAAGAATACTTTTTGTGTGCAAAAAACAAACAAAAATAACAACTTTATTCAACTATTTCTTCTAGCATGTGTCAGACGGCAGAACGACTCATGCGTCATGGTGGTCACATGAACAGCGTTGGCCAATGGTAACCCGGCGTTCTGGTAGTGCTGCGGTGTTTACACTGCATCAACAGAGTCTGACAGGCTAGAAGAAATTGTTGAATAAAGTCGTTAGTTTTGTTTGTTTCTTGTCCACAGAGTATTCTCGTCGCTTCATAAAATTAAAGGGTTAGTTCACCCAAAAATGAAAATGATGTCATTAATTACTCACCCTCATGTCGTTCGACACCCGTAAGACATTCGTTCATCTTCGGAACACAAATGAAGATATTTTTGTTGAAAGCTGATGGCTGAGAAAGGCCTCCATTGACATTCAGTACATTTACTCTCACAAGACCCATAAAAGGCACTAAAAACGTTGTTACAAAGTCCATCTCACTACAGTGGCTCTACAATAATTTTAAGAAGCGACGACAATAGTTTTTGAGACAAGAACTTGTAGAATAAAGTCGTTATTTTGATTATTTTTTTTTCGCTCAAAAACTATTATTGTCGTTTCATAAAATTATTGTAGAGCCACTGTAGTGAGATGGACGTTGTAACGACGTTTTTAGTGCCTTTTATGGGTCTTGTGAGAGTAAATGTACTGAATGTCAATGGAGGCCTTTCTCAGCCATCAGCTTTCAACAAAAATATCTTCATTTGTGTTCCGAAGATGAACGACTGTCTTACGGGTGTCGAACGACATGAGGGTAATTAATGACATAATTTTCATTTTTGGGTGAACTAACCCTTTAATGTTGAACTATTGTAGTCACATGGACTATTTTAACAATGTTTTTACTAACTTTTTGGGACTTGAAAGTGTTAATTAAATTGCTGTCTATGGAGGGGTCAGAGAGCTCTTGGATTTCATCAAAAATATCTTAATTTGTGTTCCGAAGATGAACGAAGGTCTTAGGGGCTTGGAACGACTAGAGGGTGAGTAATTAGTGACAGAATTTCCCTTTTTGGATGAACTAACCCTTTAAGTTTGAAAAATCACAACCCATTTTTCTAACCATGCATACTCTGAATGCTTAACTCACACTTTTAATATTATTATTTTTTACAAAATAGTTGGCAACACTGGCCTGGGCTGTTGTTTTACAGTTGAAAAAGGGATAGAACAACAACAAACAACTTAATGGACACAACAGAGAGGGTTAAGAGAAACCTGCAAATCCAATTTAAATGAGTAGA
The DNA here is from genome assembly GCA_023566225.1 of Romanogobio albipinnatus. Taxonomy (NCBI): domain Eukaryota; kingdom Metazoa; phylum Chordata; class Actinopteri; order Cypriniformes; family Gobionidae; genus Romanogobio; species Romanogobio albipinnatus. Next base: position 19,767,524 of record CM042253.1, on the reverse strand, counting down.
AATACATTTTTATATTACTCATAACTTCTGGAGAGAAATAGCACAGACACTGGACAAGAATAAAACCTTCTAGTTCACATGTGTACTTCCTGTTTTCGCACATGCCATCAAAAATATACGTTGAAAGGCTAAGCCTTTGGCTGTACACATAAGTTAAAGGAACACGCCGACTTTTTGGGACTTTAGCTTATTCATCGTATGCCCCAGAGTTAGATAAGTCCATACATACCATTCTCATCTCGGTGCGTGCCATAACTCTGTTTGACGCACCCACCGCTAGCCTAGCTTAGCACAAAGACTGGAGGACTCCAGCTAGCCTACTAGGGCTGCACAATATATCGAAATTATCGAAATATCGCAAATGTACATATCGCAATATGCATATCGCAACAGCACGCAATATCTAAATGATTTTAATAAGCTACTTCAACATTGTGAAAATTGTACGTTTTAGGTCGATGCATATAGCAGAGAATAGACTGGGCACACGACTGTTACTTATGTGACTTGCTTGACGTTGTTTGAAAAAACTATTGCTGCGTAATATCATTGCTCGGCTGCACCCATGGTACGGCAGCAAAGTTATTTGATTATTATGCAGGAATAAGTGTTTAGTTCCTAGTCATCATCAGTCTAGCAAATCGCAACTTTTCATTTTCTGACGGTCTTCGTACACGATGTAACTATACACATCACAATATGTAAATAGCAAAATGTTGGCTTTATTTGGTCACTTATTGAGCAGTAGGCTAGATAGAGCCATTTACCTCCAGTCTTTTTGCTAAGCTAGGCTAGTGGTGGGTGCATCAGACAGAAAAGAAAAATCTATATTTCTCAACCATACAATGTATTGTTGGCTATTGACACAAATATACCTGTGTGACTTATGACTGGTTTTGTGGTCCAGGGTCACATAACAAATAAATAAAAATAAAATTGACTGCGGAAGAGTTAAGGAAACGTCACTTAATTACTTATTAATAACTATTAAAAATAGTTAAATTATTTACTTCGGTAGGCATTTAATTTTGCTCTATTGTTGAATGATATGAAATTGTTTATTTAATTATTTTTGTACAATACAATTAATAAAGTAATATTTTCTCTGTCTTTTAGTGGATGTACTATAATAGAGATCTAGCTTTGTTAAAAAAACAAGTTGTTCCATTTGTATTTGTATTGTAAACCTTAAAGGGTAACTTCAGTGATTTAGCATTAGGCTTTGTATCAGTAGAAACCCGGTAGTATATTCAAATTATGGTACTTTCCCCCCTCATATCTCCCTGAGAGGAGAGAATTATGCATTTTATTTTTGGGAAAATTCCTCTGATGACGCAAATATCGTCATTTTGCGTCATCGGAGGATTTTTTGGCTAGAGGCAAAGACTACAGCCACTAGATGGAGCTGTTCCGCATGTTATCAACCCGCCCAGAGGGGAGAGACACGCACAGAATGACACAGGCGGCCGAATGGACAATCATAATAACGGATCGCGGTGCAGAGTAAAGTGAGTGTTTCAACTTTTCAATGAATTTCTGTGATAGTTTAGCTTCCATATGCGATCAGAAACGTGCTAGACTGGTTCTTACCTCAGCTCTGCTCAGCTCTTCGTGAGGAATTAAATCTGACACTGCCGTGTCTGTGGCGTGACTTTTGTTCGGCTCACTCACACTTTATTGAAAAGACACGTTCAGCTTTTAATTGTAGTGTTTATTCTTTAACTGAACAAAATGATTGTATTATTATGAAGATCAAAACGACGGTGTATGGAGTGGCCTCGTAGGGCAGCGAAGCAAGTGCATTCTGGGAGTTGTTGTCTTTCCTCCTCTAGTCTTTTCTCAGTCTAGAAGGCACCAAATTCAAAAATAATTTCACATTTCTACTGCATAAATGACCCAGTTTAAATACAAAGCTTAATGCTAAATCACTGAAGTTATCCTTTAAAAGTTAAGAAGTGAATATTTTATATTTCATTTGTAATGTTTTCAGTTCCAATATTCTTAGATCTTAACACATTTAAAACCATTCCGCATAATTCACAGCGCAGAAAATCACAAAAAAAGTTAGCAGATTCCACACGACCCTGGTCATTACTAACCCTCATGTTGTTCCCAACCTGTAACCTGTATGTCGTTTTATTTTTCCAGTGAAACAATTTTCTGGGTGAACTATTCCTAAATACGGAATAATCCTTTGATTTAGGCCTGCTGCGATAATTGGTATTACACAGTGCTCAGCCGCACACCAATTACCGATTACCTTTTTTGGGCTTCAAATTTTGGGCTACCATTCACTGCCATTATAATATGCTTGGAAGAGCCAGGACATTTTTTAATGTAACTCCGATTGTATTCGTCTGAAAGAAGAATGTCATATAAACCTAGGATGGCTTGAGTGTGAGTAAATCATGTGGTAATTAAAATTTTTGGGTGAACTTTAATTCACCGATCTAATATACAAATGCGATTTCTTTACTTGTGGTTTACGTTCACAGACATAACCGACTGCGTTTATGTGACCGCGTCTGTTTTTGACAGTTTAAGCGTAATATTAAGAAGAACTTAGTTTAATACTCACGCTATGCGCCGCCTGACATCCAGTTTTCTGTGCACGTGCTTCAAGTGTGTGCTCAGAAAACCATATATCAGAAGTTTAAACTGATATGGCTTTAAAATCGCATGCAGATAATAAACTTTTATGATGAAGAACTGCAATGTCACGTGAGTGTTTTACCGCGATAGAGATGATAATCAAAACCAAACAGATTTTTTCGTTTTTTGCAGTGTATCCGAGGCAAAAGCTGTAAAGTCTACACCCTCTTCTGCGAAGCAGCTCATTTGCATTTAAATATATATGCACGTGAAAAACATGTTTTTCCTTCCACTCAAAAATGGGCATTTACAACATGGTATAATAAATTATACTGTATGTGGAGTATTTTGAGCTGAAACTTCACAGACATTCTTGGGACACCAGAGACTTATATTACATCTTGTAAAAAGGGGCATAATAGGTCCCTCTTTAACACCAGTGCTAGTTGCCAAGAAACAACAAAGGGAAGATTTTCTCAAAGGGGCAGGAGGAGGTGCTCTATTTCATTTTACTTAAAAGCGTCATAATACTTGATGCTTTTTCCTTAAGATGATTATTACATTTGCTTTGGCTGCCCAAATTTGGAAATATTATTCAGCAGCAGAAAATTTGCGATATAACTTTTATGCTACTTCTAAAATTAACATTAATACACGTTTGTAAAACATCACAAATACCTTGTGTTCATATGGAGGTGGTGCAGGTCCTTGCCACGGTGGGGGGTGAGGTGGTCGTACATGGTTTCCATAGTGGCCATGGGGTGTTTGGGTATTGGACGGCCACTGCTGTTGAGGCGGTGTAGGCCCATACCCTCCAGAGTGGGACCAGGCCTCATGCTGGGGTCTTGAGAGCATGGGCTGCTGGTTGGGGTAGGGGGCATTCGGAGGGCATCCTTCTCCATAGTGTGGGTAAGATCCTGCTGGGTACGCAGGAGCCTAAGTGGAAAAAGAAGACTATTAGAATAAGAGATATTTTTGTGGTGCAATCAAAACAGAGAGGAATTCTGCAGAGGTCAATAAGTCTCTTAAAATATTAGATAATATGAGAAGGTTAGTTCATTTTGTGAAATGTGGTGTGGCTCCCAAAAAACTTAATGACATTTATGAATTAATAATTTATGATATTTGTTAGAACAAACACAAAAATTATATTTAAAAACAATTTGAAAATAATGATCACAATGTGTACACCCCATTTAGTATTATTTATATACAGTACTATTATAGTATTTATTAATATTTTGAATTAGCTTTTTTATTTTAATTCTAGTTTTAATTTAAGATTTAATATTTCTATTTAATCTTTCATTTATTTTTATTTCCAGTTTTAGCCATTTCAGTTAGTTACTAAGGCAATATTTCAATTTTCATTTGTTTACGTTAAGTTTTTTAATGAATATAATAATAATAATAAGCCAAGAAGATACCCAAAAAATATTTTTAATAGTTTTAGTCAACAATAACATAGCTGGTAGATATGTAAAAAAATCTTATAATCACCTTTAAAAAATACTGCGATGTCCCAATATATCGTCTACCCGAGCCCCGCCGGAGACAACACTGACGATATACACACACCATGTTCAGTTTGACTGAACTTTAACTATTGATAGCCTGCGATTAAGTTATTTTAATTTCATTATTGAAATGTTAAAGTTTTTTTTTTTTTTATTATTATTTTGTTCTTAAACTTACAGAAAACATTTGTTTTGCTGTTATGTTGGTGTTGCTAATCATTTCCACTCTGTTCTTATCGAATTTGTGTTTGAAATTAATTTTGTTTCGTGTGGAGAACTGTTTAAGAAATTGTCAAATAAAATAGGCCTATTTTTTTCATAAGGTCTGATTTTTCTCTTTCTTTTTGGTGTTATCACCTGAGTAGACACATTTTGTTATAAGTTTAATTTACTTAATTTGTAGCACTGTCTTTAAACAAGATATAATGTATTTGTTATTTGTTATGTACAGTATGTCTAAAATCAGACATTTCATCATTTTTCTAGAGTTCCGAGGGCTCCTTAGGCCAGTCATAACCAAATTAAAATTACAGCTTTATTTATTTAGAAACAGAAGTCGTTAAAAACATTTATTTGTGTTTTTAAAATGCTTTGCACATGCTAGATTTGAAAATATTTTTTTTCCCTTTTTCTTAATCATGGAAACTATTATTTGCAATCGACCCAGAAATGTGCTTGGTGCAAAACCAAACTTACATTCATATATTATGTTTATATATGTAACTGAATTTACCCCTTGGCAATGAGGTACAGGGTAAGGGGGAGGAGCCGAGCCCCTCACATTTTGTTCAGGGCAGGTCTGGTTGTGATACTGAGGTTGTCTTGAAGGAACCTGGTCACTGCAGTAGAACGGATTGGAAGGATGTAGCATACTCGTGGAGTATTGTCCTGGATTGTACACCCCATTGGGATAGGCTGTCATTGCCTGAAATGGCACAGCAGAGTGAAGTGGGATAAGTTTGCTGTGTATTTAACTGACAGAGGGTCTTGCATAAGAATGAAGTGTCAGCAGTACCTGGTGATTATATGACGCCTGTCCGTTGACCTCTGTTCCAGGTGGGTATGAGTTGCCATAAGGTCCTGCTGTGTGTGACTGAGGGTACCAATAATTTGAGTAGCCAGGATACTGAGATTCCTAAAATAAAAATAAGTAGATACAGTTATAGATGAGGGCCGTATTCACAAAACATCTTATGGCTAAAAGTAGCTCCTAACTTGCTGATTTAGGAGAAACTCTTAAAAATAATTTTAGGACTCCTAAATTTTTGCTCTAAGAGTATTTCACAAAGTATTTTAACACTAAACCAGCTCCTAAATCTGTGAAAAGTTAGGGGTAGTCAAGAGGACTCCTAAGTCAGTAAAACAAAATCACAAACAATCCTAAAATGACTGCTGCTGCTTGCTGGCAATGCGCCTCAGCAATCCACCCAAAGACACTGTACACCATAGAGGCAATAGAGCCTTGTCTTCATAAATACAATAAATATTTGGATTTATATATTTTAATCTGCGATGACATAAATGTTCATTTATGTACAGGCAATACGCATTGAAAGATGGAGAATAAAACAGTTAATACAAAAACTAAATAAATGTCCTATCATCGGCGCCGATAGCCTTGTGGGCAGCACAGGTGACCCGAGTTTGAGTTCTGGCTCATGGACCTTTCCCAATCCTGCCCCCCCTTTCTCTTGCCCACTTCCCACTCACTGTCCTATTATAATAAAAAGCAAAAGTGGCAGAAATAAATCTTTGAAATGAAATAAATAAAAAACAAAAAAATGTGGCAGTTGTTTTCTCGAGTTCACACAACAAATGATCGAATAGAGTAAAAGAGTAAAATAAGCCTATTTGGCGTGTTGTCCAAATGAAGGGCTCCGAGCTCAGAATTTAGCCCAAACCCAGAGTACTCCCCCGTATCCCTGGCTGGCATAGGAACCTGCCGAGAGCGAGAAGTCTGGGTGGCGGAGGGATCCAGAAATCTGTCGTGGTAACTAGGTGAGTCTTCTCCTCTTAGGTGCCTCCTCTCGAGCGGATTAGATTTTTCAACATGCTCCTTCAGAACTTTTTTTAATAAAACATCATGTCACTTGAATTCTGCAATCTCTCGAGATGCAGACATGCAAGCGGCTGACAATTAGCTTAAAATATATTTTTTTAATTAGTGACACTTAAAGGTCCCATGGCATTAAAATGTCACTTTATGAGGTTTTTTAACATTAATATGAGTTCCCCTAGCCTGTATATGGTCCCCAAGTGGCTAGAAATTTTGATGGGTGTAAACAGAGTTCTGGCTGTCTTTCTCTGCCTTTGAGAAAATGATAGCCCAGACGAGCTGATCTGAAATTTTCCTGTTATTACGTCATACCAGGAAAGGTTACCTCCCCTTCCTCTGCTTTGCCCGCCCAGAGCATTCGGAGAAAATGGATTCAGTTTATGTCAGCACAGACTTTACAAACAGACTTTACAATATGGATTCGACAGCACCGCGACAAACAGTCGGTAACAGTGTTCATTAATGCCTGATGTGTGATCAGTGATTTCTGATGTGTAGCTAATAGTTCAAGTTCACTCAGACTTTCTTTCTAAATTGTTTAAAGTCCCTGTAAAGGCAATTCTGAGATTTGTTTCTAAACACATTATAAATGTTAGAAATGTATTGCTGAAACACATTACAAAGACTGTGAACTATGAAGTACTGAATTCAGAAGTTAGACCGTTAAACAGTTTTTCACCGTTGCTGTGTTCAGGATTTTCTGGGCGGGGCTAAAACGGTGGCTCGATGACGCACCGAGCCTGACTCCTCCCCTAACACGATCATAACTAGAGCACATTCGCATCAGTTCGATCGCGAGTTACTGTTAGTACTGTTAGTTACTATAGTCAACAACTTGCATAACAGCTTACAAAACAAAAACGATGAAGAGGTGGATTAATTTTGTGAACAGCACCCTTGATGGAGAGAGCTGAGGATCATCACGACACCTACCTCTGCAGTGACTTTACACCGGATCGTTTTACAAACTTTCACCGGAGACAACTGGGATTCACTGATAATCCGCTGCAGAACCGACTATCCCCCGCCCAGGCCGTCATCCTCCTGTCCCACCGACATCTGGTGCGTCGTGATCATAGACGCTCGTGATCAGTGAGTGTTGTCTTGTGTGCTACTGCCGCTTTCCCGCGAGTGGGCGTGGTTTCGGCGCCTACAGCGGACACACCCCCAGCGTTTGAGAGCAGAGAATGCTGCTCATTTTTTCAGGTTTTAGATAAGCTATTTTATGTACTTCCCGGATTTTTTTATGATTCAAATTTGGCTGGGTGGTTAATAACACATTTATCTGTGGTGTGAGAAACTCAGAACACATGTTTAGTTTTGACTTTACAGGGACTTTAATGATTGCCGTCTTGATGCCCTAAGCGTAATGCATCAGTGAATCAAGCCAGTGACTAAAACGATCGTTTCTGTTAGTAGCATGTGAAAGCTGTAGTGATTCAACTACAGAAAGCGATCAGAGAACACTCTTTATAATGTTCGTGTGACAGAGGGCTCTGTCACGATCACGGCAGCACTACATTTTAAACGCACATTTGATCCATTATCCGCCTGGTTTATTGTTTCCTACCCTTGGGTGCACACTAGGGATGGGTCGCGATTTTCGAATATTCAATTAGTTGATTTAATTATAGAATATAGAATAGTTTGTGCGATTATCGTCCTCAAAAAAATCCCCATGTTTTCGGTGTGGTGGTGACGCGTTCATGTAACCAGAGGGAGGCGCTGCCAATAAAGCACCTAAAGCTGTCAGTCAGCTCTCAAGGGTGTTTTATACTGGACACGTTTGCTGTGGTCCGAGCGTGATTCTTACCTGCGCCTCCGCAGCGTTGGTCTGGTTTCACACTCAACTTGAACCCTAGTGCGTTTGCGTTCATCTAACTTCCTCACAAATGTGCACGGGCATGATAGGAAACAGAACGCGGGTCAAATATATTGGGCTTTTTTAAATGAATTTGATGCTATTATGTGCAGCTGATTAAATGACACTTGGGTTTACCGTATGTGTCGCTGGAAGGCGGCTTTGCTGCTTGCAAACAAACTCTTTTGAGGAGACGTGAATTGCTATTATTTTGCTGCCCTGATTGCACGCTATGCGCGAATACACTGCAGGCTCGCTCTTGCGATCGTATCTCAGGTAAATCATCAACACTATCATCACTTACATGTGTGTTATTGAACTAATGACATTGCAATCGGCTAAAACGCATGCGCTGGTTACTTTTCTTCCTGAACAAGTGCACACCCGAGTGTTGTTTCACATTCACGTGAATCGCGGCACAGCTCCGAGTGCAACCGAACTCCGGTTGTGTGTTCTCGGGTTCGATACCTCAGTGCACACCAAGGTCTGTATGAAAGCTTTCACATTAGTAATTTTTCATGCGAACCGTGCTCCATTTCGAACTAAACTGCCAGAGTAAAAACACCCTGAGACAACAGAAGAAGAACACATCACCTCACGCGCACACTGTAGACTTGTGGCATTTAACGGTTGCGGTACCTTGGGGCGATGTCAAATAACAGTCATATGTTTCAGCATATTACAATAATTATATGGCTTGAGTTGATATAGCCTATTCCCTAATGAATTAAACAGTTTGTTATCATACAGATTGAGAGCGTGAATGGTCTCTCTCCCTCTCTCTCACTGTTTATATGTGTGTAGCCTTTACATGCGTGCATGCGGGGGAGGAGTTGCGATTTTAGAATAAAAATCGAATTCCCAGCTATCTTCGAATATTATTTTTGCTTGAAATGCCCATCCCTAGTGCACACGAGGGTCAGGTTAACGCTTCAGTAGCATACATAACACACACATACTCACACCATTATCGCATCTTTTTCCAAATCCGCTTTATAAACACACAGACAACAGATAAAAAAAATCCATAGATGTTTATTGGACTTATCTGCATATTATGTTTGTCTTTGGTCGCGGTCTGTTTGTGTTGTGGTTAGTCAAGGTTACCGGAGGCAAATGGCAATCAATCTGTCAATCACACGTTGCGAGGGTATCTGCACACTTGCCCAAACTGCTGTTATAATGAATGACACTGTTATGCTACACAAAGCTCTTACTGTATTTCTGTCGATGTCATGTTTGCTGTTAGTTGTGGTGAAAGCATTTTGTGAGAGAAAACGCGTTGCAATGACGAGATCACTGCATTCACGCGATCAACAGACTGTCTGTCTACTCAATGCTCATCACTGCAGCCTTTCACGTGAAAGGAATAGATCATAAAATAATGCTATAATCCACACTTTGACGATTCGTTCATCTTGACGGCTGTAATGGTACATTACATGTGTTACAAAGTTCGTAGAATAAGGTGGAAGACAAGAGTCCATGTGACTGGGACTGTTTATTCAGAACTCTCAGATACAAATAAGCTCGCGCCGCTGTGGCGGATCTAGAAAATTTTACATGGGGGGGCAAAGGGGTGGCAAGAGGTCTTGGCAGGGTGGCAGGGGTAGACGGTACATGGAAATCAATATGTGAAAACCTCTGGTTATCCTTGTATTACATTACACTGTAGGGCCATGTAGCTAATAAGTAGCCTATATAACAAATATAAAATCAGAAAGATTTAATCACATGCACACACCAGTTATGTTTAGACTACTTAATCCTATTGTATTTGTTATTTCCCCAGTTGGTTTCATTGCTGTGATATCTGAGAGGAATTGGATTTAATAGGACTGCTTAGCTAAATCAAATGTAAAAAAAATAATAATAATTGCATCACAATAAGTGTATTGTGATTGTCACTAACATTTTAGTAACAACTGAATTATATTAGGTTTAGTGACAACATGTTACAGTGTTTACATGGTACAATTTCTGGTAAGCTACGTTTTTGTGTTATTTCAATTAAATTAAATTATCGTGATTTGATTTAATATTGACTCATTTGGATAAATATTAGGCACACAAGATGTACCTAATCTCAAGAAAAAACAACTCACCTATGCTGTAAACATAGAGAGAGCCCTATCAGCTGGCAGTGTTATTTAAGGTTAAAAATAACTCGAATTACATACAATGCGTTTTTTTTATTATATTAACAACTTTATTTAATGATATAAATAAAAATATAATAAATATGTAATATGGTACATTACACATATTTAGCAAAATACTCTCTATAGCTCTTTTTTTATAGCCAACTAATGTGCTATAGTCTATTATGGTCATTAAATGGCTTTCCTGAGGAAAATGTTATGTGACATAATTGTTCTCCAGTTGTTTTATTGACCCCTTTGTTAGATTGATTGGTCGATATTTTGTATGAGGAATATACATTTAGGTAAGTTGTAGGCTACTGTTTCTTTCAACATTGTTAATTCGTGTTTATTTAGCCTAGCTAGAGATGATCGGTCCACGTGCAGCTAGGGATCTGTCACATAACATTTACAAGCGCCAAAACGGCATTTATTGTTTGAATTTCGTAATAAAAGTGACAGAATCTGAGAGCTGAGATTTTTTTTATTATATCATATTATGATATACTCCTGCTCTGTCTAGTCTGTCGGTCTCCGTGTCCTCTTTGCTTCGCGATTTTTCTGTGCGTGAGAAAATGTATGTGGCGTGAGAGCGTGAAAAGTGTCAATTGCATGTGTCTCACGGTGAATGCGTGAGATTTGGCAGTTATGGATACAATATTTTTATATGTTCTTGTCTTTACTAAAATCAAAATTAGGCTAATCAAAGGGAAGAGTGCTCTTACGATTCACAACCGCTGATTTTGGCTAACGTAATAGACTCGCTGTTTTTGCTGATGCTGAATCGTCTTTAGCATACAATACATTCATTACAAATGTAATTTCAAGTTAAACGTGTGTTTAAACTACACCTGGGGAAACTCACTTCACCTTCAGGGGCTCTGGGGCAGCTCAGTCTCTCCAGTCGATTTGTAGGGCGACCGCACCGCAGCAGACTCGCTGTGTGTGACTGAGCGAACGCCGCTGCGGCCGCTCTGCACGTTTGAATCAGGGACGTAGCTAAGTATTAGAGGTGCGGGGGGAGGTGTATTTTATGCATTTTAATTTTAATACATTTAAAAAAAATTTTTAAATGGTTTACTTTTGGTAAATGTATTGGACATACTGGCGGGTTGTTTTTACAAGTACAGTTTTTGGATTATCAAAGTTAGGGGGGCAAGGCTCTAGAGTGGGGGGGGGCACCTGCCCCCCCTTGCCCCCCTGAAGATCCGCCCCTGGCTCGCGCTAACAGTATAAATGTATACTACTATAAATTTATACTAGCGCTAAATGTATTGTTAAGTTTAATTGCAGATTTAACTTAAATTGTCATCTTGCTTTTATCCACTATTAGTATAAGCCTGTTGTAGTGGATGCTGTCCGAATGACGGCCAAAATTTTACTGATGAGTTTTATGAAGTTTATTGTACATCACACAAAAGATGAAGTGCCTGTTTTCTCCTCAGAAAATCACTGTAAGAGCTGAATACACAGTAAAAGAAGTGCGCATTAAAGTCTTGTCCATAAACACCATCTCACCCTTGCATTATCATCAACTAGAGGTCGACCGATAGTGTATTTTACCGATACCGATAACTAGGTTGGACCGCACTTGCCGATAACCAATTAATCGACCGATAGTTTTTAAAATGCATACTGGATAAAAAAAACATAAGTAAAACAGTGCTGAACTTTATACCAAGAAATAAAAAACAGTACTTATTCATGAAAATGTGCACAATTAAAAACATATGAATATGAATATTAAAATAAGAAGTTCTAACAGAACAAATTCTTCAGAAAATAATTAAAAAAATGACAGGTCAAATTTGTTTCTTTATCTATAACCTAGAAACATGCATGTACATATCATAGGTAACACTATGCAAGTCCCTATGCAACAAGGATGTGTTAGCTTACATGAACTATATGCATTATGCATACATTTTTACAGCATTTAATATGAGCAATATTGTACCTTGATCATTCTTGTTAGTTCATAGTGCATAACCAAGGTTACCAGATAAAATAAAAATTCAAACTCAATTTAATGTTGAAATTAACATGCTAACAATGAAGAATACTTCCATAGCATTTATTAACCGTAGTTAATGTTACAAATGGAATCTTATTGCAGTGTTACCATTTCATACAAATCCAAACAGTCTGCTTTTTTAGAAGGAGATTATCTAATAAAAAACTAACTTAATTCGTTTCTGCCGGCAGCATGACGATACAGTTTGCTTTCTCACATCACAAATTTTATATATGCAACATTTGGGTCTGTGTTTTTATCACATTGTTTTAACTGCTTGAGGTACTGCTAATGTTTTAGCGTCCTCTCAGCCTCGTTGACAAACATACACACTGCTGTTCGTTCTTTACCTGTTAATGCAGCATCTAGTGAAGAAATGAATTACTTTATAATGATTTGGCAACAAGTACTGTAGTGTTCAGTATTCAAACCGTTTTGCTGTCGTGTTTTAAACGCGCATCTGATGTGTTAGCGCTCTCTGTGCAGCATGTGCTTTCCGTGCAGCGAGCAGCCTCACGTGTGAATGTAAACACAAGGTCAGTGAGGTTTTTTTTCCCGCCTTTAGAGGCCGCTCTCATGCTATATACTGCCAGCAGATCCTTCTCAGTGCTCTTGTACTGTGTGATGACAGCGCACCCTTCTCAGCCGCTCCAGCAACGGACGCAACATGGAAAAACTATCGGTGTGGATTTTTGCCGATAACCAATTGTTCCACCAATCAGCTATCGGTGCCGATTAATCGGCAAAAACGATGAATCGGTCAACCTCTATCATCAACATACAGCGAATTACACACAAACACTCGTTACAACTAACAGTAAACAAATAAAGACCTTACGGCTTTTTGGGGTATTGCGTATTCTCCCTTTCATTACTGCCATGACCAGTAACTCTATAAGCTGGATCATGAACAGTCAGTACTGATCCATCCTTATATAACAACTTTAACAAAATCTGTTTTCTCTACAGGGAGTGCAGAATTATTAGGCAAGTTGTATTTTTGAGGATTAATTTTACAACATTAATAATTAAACAACAACCATGTTGTCAATGAACACAAAAAACTCATTAATATCAAAGCTGAATATTTTTGGAAGTGGTTTTTAGTTTTAGCTATTTTAGGGGGATATCTGTGTGTGCAGGTGACTATTACTGTGCATAATTATTAGGCAACTTAACAAAAAACAAATGTATACCCATTTCAATTATTTATTTTTACCAGTGAAACCAATATAACATCTCAACATTCACAAATATAAATTTCTGACATTCAAAAACCAAACAAAAACAAATCAGTGACCAATATAGCCACCTTTCTTTGCAAGGACACTCAAAAGCCTGCCATCCATGGATTCTGTCAGTGTTTTGATCTGTTCACCATCAACATTGCGTGCAGCAGCAACCACAGCCTCCCAGACACTGTTCAGAGAGGTGTACTGTTTTCCCTCCTTGTAAATCGCACATTTGATGATGGACCACAGGTTCTCAATGGGGTTCAGATCAGGTGAACAAGGAGGCCATATCATTAGATTTTCTTCTTTTATACCCTTTCTTGCCAGCCACGCTGTGGAGTACTTGGACGCGTGTGATGGAGCATTGTCCTGCATGAAAATCATGTTTTTCTTGAAGGATGCAGACTTCTTCCTGTACCACTGCTTGAAGGTGTCTTCCAGAAACTGGCAGTAGGACTGGGAGTTGAGCTTGACTCCATCCTCAACCCGAAAAGGCCCCACAAGCTCATCTTTGATGATACCAGCCCAAACCAGTACTCCACCTCCACCTTGCTGGCGTCTGAGTCGGACTGGAGCTCTCTGCCCTTTACCAATCCAGCCACGGGCCCATCCATCTGGCCCATCAAGACTCACTCTCATTTCATCAGTCCATAAAACCTTAGAAAAATCAGTCTTGAGATATTTCTTGGCCCAGTCTTGACGTTTCAGCTTGTGTGTCTTGTTCAGTGGTGGTCGACTTTCTGCCTTTCTTACCTTGGCCATGTCTCTGAGTATTGCACACCTTGTGCTTTTGGGCGCTCCAGTGATGTTGCAGCTCTGAAATATGGCCAAACTGGTGGCAAGTGGCATCTTGGCAGCTGCACGCTTGACTTTTCTCAGTTCACGGGCAGTTATTTTGCGCCTTGGTTTTTCCACACGCTTCTTGCGACCCTGTTGACTATTTTGAATGAAACGCTTGATTGTTCGATGATCACGCTTCAGAAGCTTGGCTATTTTAAGACTGCTGCATCCCTCTGCAATATATCTCACTATTTTTGACTTTTCTGAGCCTGTCAAGTCCTTCTTTTGACCCATTTTGCCAAAGGAAAGGAAGTTGCCTAATAATTATGCACACCTGATATAGGGTGTTGATGTCATTAGACCACACCCCTTCTCATTACAGAGATGCACATCACCTAATATGCTTAATTGGTAGTAGGCTTTCCAGCCTATACAGCTTGGAGTAAGACAACATGCATAACGAGGATGATGTGGTCAAAATACTCATTTGCCTAATAATTCTGCACTCCCTGTATTGTCCCTTTGTATTGACCTTCGTTCACAAACCAGTCTGGTGTAAAAATGCATGCAAGCGTAAACAAACTTAGGTATGTGGGGGCGCATTCTCTTCAAAAACAAAATGAATCCACTGCGTCTTCAGCGGCTCTAATGCCGGGAGTACAACATGACTGTTTTGCTCACTCTTGCATCCAACAAAAAAACACCCGAGTTGCTTACGAGATAACTCGTCTAATACGGCAGACGGGCAGAGTTTCGATGGCATGGCAACAACACTCTACTACAACTCTTCCTCTTCTCTAAAGCCGGCATAACACCGGTAACATCACTTGCCCACCACAGCACCGCCCCCACCGTCATTTTGATATTTTATAGTAGTAAAAATCTAAAAATTAACTAAAAACTGAACGTGCAGCGTGAGCCGAACGAGAGTGGCAGCACAGACCAGCAGCAGGAGTCATATTTCATTCATCACGACAGTGAGGAGCTGAATGACAAGATGATCACGGTTTCAAAGTGAAATGTAAAAGCGCTATTTAAGGGAGTTTGTCATTGTATTGTCTTCTCGTGGTGTTTTTCATTAAGAATAATAGGCCAATAAACCCACCATTCAAGCAACCCGCCGCCAAATTGTTAATTCACGGCCGCACTGTAATGTGACGGTGAGAACATTTTCATGTCTTCACTGTATGAATTAAATATATATTGATTCTTATTAAAACTACTAGTTATTCAGTCAAGAGCAGTGAGTGATTTTTTCTTTGTCTTTTATTTAGCATTAATGACACAGACAGCAGCAGGTATTAGCATTAGGTTTAAAGGCCGAATGCATGGATAATGAAATGTATCCGATTTCTTTACCAACTGTTTATTTACTTAAGACATAACTGACTGTCTTTAATACTCGTCAAGACCAACGTATTTTTGTGTATATTTGACCTTTTAGGCGCGTGCAGTAGACTGCATTTTATGACAGTCATTTTATATTATTTGACTGATTTAGAGATTAAGTTTGTGCTTTTAAAGAGGAGTGAAAACACACCACTTTAAAGGAAAGGAATGGCATGCGGCACAGTGATCTTTTATCTTGACTAACAAGTTGTTTTCATAATAGTTGGAAGCCAAAAACAAAACCGAAACTAAAATTTATTGTTTTTCAAATACGTCACCATGCATGAAAGACACATTATAGAGACACATGAGCACAGCTGTCTACTAGGCAGTCATTGCTCATTACGAGGACATAAAAGATCACGATCGCTACGATTCACTTGAAAAGTATATTTTGGACATCTTCAAGATAGATCACAATATTATATCCTCAGATCCCCCACTCCTAACTTGAAGAAACATTATAAAGGCAGGAGTATTGTTGCCCTAGCTCCACAAACCTTTCCTCCATTGCATAATTCCACCTAGCAGCACCAATATCATTGCCTCGCTTTCGTTTTACCATGTTTGAAAGCTGTGTACAGAGTTTCTGTGCTACTATTGGTCAACTTCACAGATGTGACGGAACCCATCGTGAAGGACCGAAAAAAAAATTAAACATGCTAGTCTTTCTGTCGTGACATCATGAAGCGTTGCAGACACAACGTTGGTTGTCGTCCACTATGACACTATACGTGATAAACCGATTCTTGCGTCCCGAAGCCCATTATCGTTTTTGAATCACCAAAACACCCGTCAAACAGATCATCCCAAAATGGGACTAATATCTTGTAGTTTGAACTAGGGCTGTCAAAATTGCTCAAAAATGAAAATAAAATAAAATAAAAAAAACACGAATATTCGAACATCTGGTTGCGCATTTTGTCAATGACTCGCATTACGTCAATAACAGGACAAATGAATACAAAGAGACATAACTACTTGTATAGGTAGTCTATTTAAATTTAAACATATTTGACAACGTATTACCTACATACAAACAAGTAAACCAACTAATGGCCAAGACCGCAGACCTCACTCTCTCTCGCCCTCACGCTCTCTGCGCATAACGGTTTAAATGAACAAACACATTCTGAGTGCTGATCAAGAGTTTTGTGCAAGCAATTTAAGGTTGCTACTCTTGTCCCAAATATAGCAGGCTTCATTCAGTGATTGAAACAAATATTAATTGAAGTTTTACAGTATATTGAACGCTCCGAGCGAGCTGTGCTGTGGTAAACATGGATCTTTTCCTTGACATGAAACGGTAAATAATCAAACCAGTGGAAGCAGTGCATTTATCCTTTATTCATGCAATATCTATTCAGTCTGTACCTCGGTTCTATTGCTTGACAGAACTCCCTGAAGCCTGCCCCATCCACCACACTGATCGCTCTCATGTCCTTACAATTGAACAAAATTAATTGCAGACAAAGAGCTTGTGGCGGGCAATGCAAAGTAAGGGTGGTCCAGTTTGCACATACAAATTAGTTGCTTATATTTACAAAATGAGCCTACAAAAGCATAAACAAGCCCGTTTAATAATGAAAAGTTCACAAAACTAAGTGAAAACTCACGTGTTTAGTGAAATTTGGAAACATTTAAGAGATCATAAATTGAGTTGTATAAGTTAACGTTACATTTCTACATACATTTTGTTCTCATGTCACAAGTAATATCAAGGTTTATTTTTATCTGTTTTACATGATTCTTTTGTAGTGTGGTTTTCGGTGAAGTGCACTAAAATAAATATCGTCACCTGTGTACATTAGCCCACTTCTTCTCAACGCTTTTTCCTGACGGTTTATAGAACAATTACTCTGAGTCGCCCTCTGTCGCTTCAAAGAATAGCACAACGGCGAGCGCGTCAAGTATAAACTAAACGCCTCATCCGTATGGGGAGGAGCA
This sequence comes from Romanogobio albipinnatus, assembly GCA_023566225.1. Lineage (NCBI taxonomy): Eukaryota > Metazoa > Chordata > Actinopteri > Cypriniformes > Gobionidae > Romanogobio > Romanogobio albipinnatus. The sequence goes on along the minus strand of CM042253.1, from coordinate 19,749,995 downwards.
TGCGCAGTCAGCGGGGGCTCGCGCTGCTGAGACAGGCCAAAGTATAAACAAGGCTTCAGGCGCGCTAGTGCGCCCACTCTCAAACTAGACAGCCATGCCTCTACTACCACGGGTGTTTTTTTTCCACTTTTTTTATTTTATTCGAATATTAATTTTCACCTTCGAAATTCGTTTTTTTAGAACTATTCGAATATATATTTGAATTTAGAATATTCGTTGACAGCCCTAGTTTGAACCAGGCATTACAAATTATTGATTTGTGATTCCCGTCAAATCAAATCACACATAGAAAAATGTAGCTACAGCCCAGTAGGTGGTGCTAACTGCTGTTAATCATGGAAACACATCTTTCAAGCATCAATTCAATTGAGATATCAGCCTTTAATTCCTCCTCTAATTTGAAGAAACGTTATGGTAAATTCTAAGATCTGTATATCTTCAGGGCCTGAAATGTGGCGCAAGTTTGCAGGTATTGCGTACAATGTTAATAACACCTACATGTACCAAGTTCATAATGCAGGGAATTCCCACTCTCATTTATTAACTTGAACATATAGAGAGTAGACTGCTTCTCTCCGTAGCACACATCCTGCCACAGTCGGCAGCTCAATTCTTGATGAGTTTAGTATGAGCAAGTATGCGATGTGTGCTGTGAAAAAGTGTGTCAAACAGATGGCCACCAAAATGGGACTGATATCTTGTAGTTTGAACCTTTTGTAGTTGTAACATGATGAGCAAGCACGCGATGTGTGCTGTGAAAAAGTGTGTTGGAAACATTCTGAACCCCTAATGTGAAAAAAAAAAAAGCTTGCCATGGCTTAATGTACTGAAATTGGAAGACCAAATTCAGTATACACATTATTGATGACCTACGGCATTATACTGCATCTCTGTCAGCGAGTGATGTGATGTGATACAACTACAACTTGTTTATAACCATTTTTTGTTTGTTTCTTTGATGAATTTCATACAGTCTGCCTTCATTTAGCGAGCGTATACATTGTGCAATGTGCAAAAACATTTTTCAAGTTATAAAATAATAAAATTCATTATGTAGATTAAGTGCGCATTTAAGTTGAATAATGACATACATTCTCAGCATTACTTTTGTGGATTTTAGGGTTACCCTGACTCCCAGCTAACCCCTAGTCATCACTGATATTATTGGGATGCTGCTTATGCAATGTTAGCATTGTATACTATATGGAATTACAATATAATTAGTGTTAGCTTACTGTCTTTGCCTATTTGAGTGCATTAGGCAAGTAGGGCTGGTCCGAATACTATTTTTTTGAGCTTCGAAGCTTTGGTAGTAATCAACATCGAATATTCAAAGCTTCGGAGGGAAGGAGCTGAACATATCCTTCTCTCTAATAAAGGCTGGAATCTGGAGAAGCGGCGAGCCTCACGTGGGCAGGGCTGCTAGCGTGACGCATCTGGGCTTATATGCTCCACGAACGGGCAATGAATTAGTGATACAAAACACACAGGTCTGTCACTGTCACGTTTTGATATATTATATTAGTAAAAATAATTCTGTTCAGTAATAGATTAGGCTACAGTTCGGGCCAATGTTCACGTCATACCTCAAACGCAGGCTTTTTCCTTCATTTTATATTTTAGACATTCATTAATTAAAAGAAACAATGAGGTGTGCTGCGCTGGTGGAAACAACATGAGACCACGACACCACGACTGTCAAGACGGCTTGCACAGTGTTTAGAGTATCGCCGCAAATGAGTAAAGCAAGCCAACACGTAAACTGCCGAACGTCTTAGGTGCTCAAAAACACAATCTCATTAAAACGAATGAGACTAAATGCTCTTACAGTGCTTAGGTCACTGATGTGAACTCCGTTAAATGTGCATAGGCTAGCGCAAGAATTGAAGATCGGATTTATATTAATTTTGTGGAGAGGTGTAGCTAAGGTAATTATTTATTTATTTTTGAACACGTTTAGGCTACTCAAAAAAAAAAAAAAAAGTTCTATATGGCACTAAAAGTGGTTAAAAAAAGTGATAGTATAGGCTAAACGTTTAAACCAACATTGTGATGCTTGAAGTGTTTTATATCTATAGATTTTATTATAAGCAAGACAAGTCCAGTGTTGATTTAAGAGGATAAATGGATCAAACGATCCATTTTTGGATCAGCCACTTGGTCGTTACTTTAAAAAACAAAAACTTTAATTTAACAAACAAAAAAATGCTTTAAACATTTTTCTAAATTAACTTAATAAAGAAACGAAACAAAATATAACTACTTTTACATTAAAAACAAAACTGAACTATTTTAATGGCTGCAACGATGTGTAAAAGGGAGGAATGTTTACAAAAAAAAAAAAAAAAGGTTCTGTATGGCACTAAAAAAATTACATAAAAAAATAAATGTAAAAAAAAACGTCACTTCACTTTATTTGTTTCGTTTGCGTGCACCATTGCGAGCAGCATCAGCCTAACCTCAAGGTTAACTGTTTGATAACATTAGTGATTCTCATTTCTTTATCACAAAACTCTAAAACTGGCACTGTTCTGGAGAGAAATTGCCTCTCTCTTTTTTAACCCATCTCTGGTGTGTGATGCTGCACTCTCACATGAGAGTTTTTGTATTCTTTGCACTGTTCTGAATATTGATATGTTATGAGCAACAATAGCTCGCTCAGTGTTCATTAAGGCCTTACAACTGATTTAACATCTAATCTTTTCATATATTATTATTCAAAATGGTGATGGGTGTCCTGAAAATAACTATCTTTTCATCTCTGTAATAGTATTTCCGTATTGCCTTGGAAATATATACAGTACATTTTATCAATGATAAATTATGTATTTTAAAAAGTTCTAAGTCAAAATTGAAACAGTTGGAGGATTTAGATAATTCTAATGTTAATTACAGTATGTGCACGAATAGTCGAATATTCGATCTGTAATTAATATTTGGAAAATAAAAATACTATTTGAATTTTACTATATTGCTTTGCTGGCTGTACCATACCATGATAACCATATTCCGACTCAAGTGTAATATGTACGTTATGCACGATAACTGGTGTGCTCTGCTTTATTAGTGTTTTTGTCCACTTGTGCTGCTTGACCTTATTACTTTTTCTCTTTAGGCCTATATTTTTTGTTTACACATATTGTTTAATGTTTTGAACTGAATGAAACCCTTAAGATATAAGGTAAGCTTGTTGTGTATATTACCTAATCATACATTTGTTCAGAAATGGTGACAAAAACTTGGTGAATTTAAAAAAAATAAAGTCTCTAATTTTCTCAAAATAACATCATTTAAATAAACAAATTTTTGAATATTCGTTTTATATGGGCCCAAATATTCGAATACAATATTTAGGAAAAATGCCCATCCCTAGTATGTACTGTGTGTTTTCTACATTTTTAGATTGCAGTGTACAGTGTTTATTATAAGGCGGTATAATACGTACTCATTAGTACTTTTAATTAAGCTACTCTTTTACGCTTACTAAAGGCAGGTACATTTTTACTTTACTCACACTAAATGGAAAGTAATGGCACTTTGCACGTGAGAGGGAAAATAATTTTTAAAACATTTTAAAACCACCATGTAGTCTAAATTCATTCATTCGGAGTAAATGCCATAATGGTCCATATTTATAATGCATATTGCCAAAAGTATTGGGACACCCCTCCAAATCATTGAATTCAGGTGTTCCAATCACTTCCATGGCCAAAGCTGTATAATATCATGCACCTAGGCTTGCAGACTGCGTCTACAACTCTGGCGCCCTTGCTTGCTGAGAAGCTGCCGTGCACTACTACTGCACTTTGGTTGTGTGTGTGTGAGAAGGGGGGAGGGGGCGCGGGGAACAGTTTACCTCAAGCAGAGGTGTGTGTTCATCTGAGCCTCATTGGTCTGTCACCACTCGTCAATGTCAAAATATTTGAGAAAACCAATCAAATAGTAGGCGGGCCTCATGTTCACACAGAAGCTGATGAGGCGCAAATTTTAGCAGCGCGTCTCGACACAATTCATATTTGATCTCCTTATTCAAGTCAGAAATGTTGAACAAATTACAAAAATATTCAGGCCAATGAATACACTTTTGTCTAATTTCGCCATTTTTAATTGAAAATAGGCCTATGCAGCTAATGTGATTCATAATGTATTTAACAAACAAACAAATATTAACAAACTAACAAATACTAACAAAGCCAGATCAGGAAAGATAAATAATGAATGTGTACATTGTAAATTAATATAATTCCATTTGTAGCATTCAGTAAATAAAAAAGCTCAGTTTTTTTCAGCCTGTATTGGGCTTAAGATTAGTAATGAATGTGTGCATATTGTGAATTAATTTAATAAACTTAGTTACCTGGTAGCCTTCAGTAAATTAACGTGTCTATGAAAATGATTATTAAAAAACATAAATATCAGTTAAACATATGTTTACTACTTTCTTCACTGATGAAAATGTCTGCACTGACATGGTTTTCAAGCTATTGTTATCTAATTTTTTTGGCCTTCAGAACATCTTAAAATGCACATGTATATCACAGAAATAAAACTTTTCTCGGGGGAGCAAGTCCCCAAACCCCCCTAACCTCACATTTGGGACCTCAGTGATTATAAACCTGGGGATTGTATTTCCCCCAAAAGTTCTGCAGTCACAAAGCAGTGATTACCACACATCTGAATTATAAATATAAAAAAACTAAACAATTACACTTGCAACAAATACATGCGCAGAATATGTTCTTCTTAAAATAAGCCTAAAATGCAAAATAACAAGACCAATAAGGATAGTAAGAATTATTTTCAAGCTAAAACGTAACAAAACATTTGGAAAAAAAAGTGATTTATATAGTATAAACTTGTGAAAATATTAAATACAGTTATAAAATCTTACAATATAAATACGTGCTCTCCCTCGTAAAGACTGGAGACCGGCTCGTCATCCTCAACAACCTCCCATTTTTCATGTACTTTACTTAAGTAGAATCAATAGTGCGTACTTTTGACTTTTACTTTGTTACATTTTGCAGCAATTATTATACTTTCTACTCCACTAAATTTCTACAACGTTCCGTAAATAATTGTATTTATGAAATTTATGTTGTTTTATTTTTGTAATGTGTTTTTGTTAAGTCATGTTATAATTTTGTTTTGAAATTCTTGTTATTTACAATGGTTACTATTAACTTTTTTTTTTTTTGCGGGTGCGGGTTTAATTAAATACAGACAAAAAATTCTAATAATCAAACTAAATCATAATAATTATTAATGTTAATAATAATATAGAGAGGCCACAACAACAAAAACATTTTAAAATGTATTGTCCCCATTTTTTAAATAAAATATAATAACTATTGAGATTTTAGTGGTATTTTGACCACTCAAATAGGAAATGTCCCCGGTTTCCATTTCAGAAATATGGTCACCTTATATTACTCCATACAACGAGGATAAAGGCCCTATCACACCGGACGCGTAACGAAAAAGCAAACGGAGCGTAAAAGCCCGCGAAGGGCGCCCTTAAAATACGCTGTAATGCCCCAAAAACGTCAGAGTAATTCGACTGAAGCGAAGGTCACCCGTTGTTTTAGCGTCATTGCACGGCAGTCTACGCAGTACTCCTTCCCTTATCTCAGGGAACCGAGGTTACGCAAGTAACCGAGTACGTTCCCTTTCGAACGGTCAGTCGTACTGCGTCGAAAACGCATTATGGGAGCCTATTTAATCCCGCCGTGCTATGAAGCGCAATGGTATGTACTCCCTCAGTTTGAGCACTATAAAGGGGGCCCAAGACTAGAGTTATTGACACATCATGATATATCCTACAGATGCCTAACTAATAAGGGTGGGCTACCCGTTAATACTTACTATTATACAGCAAGGATCTGTGCCTGCAGTGCAGGGACTTCCAGGCTGTAGAATCTGGTAAAAGTAGATGGTGAGGACCAGCCTGCCGATCTACAGATGTCACCAATAGACACTCCACTAGACCATGCCCAGGAGGAGGCCATGCCTCTGGTGGAGTGAGCTTTGACACCTATGGGACATTGAAGGCCCATAGTATCGTATGCTAGCGCTATTGCGTCAACTAGCCATCTGGCTAGACTTTGCTTGGTGACCGGAAGTCCCTTAGTGCGGCCACCAAAGCTTACAAAGAGCTGCTCCGACTGCCTAAAGTGGGAGGACCGCTCAATATATGCTCTGAGCGCCCTAACAGGGCAGAGCAGGTGTAACGGTCTATCATCCTCAGAGGGTGGAAGAGCAGAAAGAGTGATTACCTGTGCTTTGAATGATGTTGAAAGCACCTTAGGCACATAGCCATGTCTTGGTTTGAGGATGACTTTAGAATCACCTGGGCCAAATTCTAGACATGATGCGTTCACGGAGAGCGCTTGAATGTCACCAACACGCTTAACTGATGCCAATGCTAATAGCAGGGCGGTTTTCAGTGAAAGAGGTTTTAGTTCAGCCGTCTGCATTGGCTCGAAGGGAGGTCCTTTTAGTGCTCGTAGGACCAATGAAAGATCCCAGGATGGCACCGTAGGAGGGTGGCTCCCTTTAAGAATTTTATGACAATGTCGTGTCTGCCTACTGATTGGCCAGCCATAGGCATATGAGATGCGGCAATGGCTGCTGTGTAGACTTTGAGTGTGGATGGAGTGCGTCCTGCATCCAACATCTCTTGTAGAAAAACAAGTATCTGTGATATCTCACATGACACTGGGTTATGGTTCCTGGCTGAACACCAGTCAGAAAACACTGACCATTTAAGGGCATAGAGACGTCTAGTAGATGGGGCTCTAGCTTCACCGATAGTGTTCAGGACACTCACTGGGAGGTTCTCGAGCTCCTTTGAGGGGCCAAACATGTAGCGCCCACAGTTTGGGACGGGGGTGCCATATTGTCCCGTTCGCCTGAGATGGGAGATCTTTTCTCAGCGGGACTGGCCAAGGGGATGCTGATAGCAGCTGAATCAGCTCGGGAAACCAGTGGTGGGTTCGCCAGAGTGGAGCCACAAGCAGGACTGTGTGCCCACATTCCCTGATTCTTTTTAAGACCTGGGGAATGAGTGGTACTGATGGAAAAGCATAAAGCAGGCAGCTGGGCCATTCGTGGGCCAGCGCATCCTTGCTCTTTGAAAAATAAATTGGGCAATGACAGTTGTCTTCGGAGGCGAAGAGGTCGACCTCTGCCCTCTCGAAAACATTCCATATCATTTGAACCGTTTGGGGATGAAGGGACCATTCCCCCGGGGACACGAGGCCCCTGGAGAGCATGTCTGCTCCCTGGTTCAGTCTGCCCGGCACGTGCACTGCTCTTAGCGAATGCATTCTGTCTTTTGCCCATAGGAGGAGATGTCTGACCTGTTGGTTGAGCCATCTCGACCTGAGCCCGCCTTGGCGATTTATGTAGGAGACCACTGTCGTGTTGTCCGTACGGACTAGGACGTGATGACCCAAAAGACGTGGTGAAAAAGTCTCGAGGGCTAGCACTACTGCCAGCATTTCTATGTAAAACCACCCCTTCTCACTATGCAGTTTATGTGCAACCGTGACTCCACGCTCGACCATGAGCCGAAGGCCGGTTCACTCTCGCACAGAGCACCCCAACCCGTGTTGGAGGCATCTGTGGTGACCACCATCCATCTGGAAACTGTTCCCAAGAGTCGGGGATTCGACCACGGGGCCAGGGCTTTGACACAGCCGCGGCCCACTTAGATCCAAAGCTGGCCTGAATGCCACGCTTGGGGAGGAACCCGTGATTTCAGCCAGTACTGCAGGGGCTGCATTTGCATCATACCCAGCCGAAGTACTGGAGAAGCTGATGCCATAAGGCCTAGCATTCTTTGAAAAATTCTCAGGGGTCTGTTGGTTCCTGTTTTGAACGAGTGTGCAAGCTGCTGTGTAGTCAAAGCACGTTCGTTTGACAGCCACACCCTCATTTGGGCTGAGTCTAAAATCGTTCCCAGAAAAGGGATCCTCTGTCTGGGAAGCAACGAGCTCTTGGCTGTATTTATTCTGAGACCCAGGCATTCTAGGTGGCTGAGTAGCACAAATTTGTGAGATTGTAGTTCTTCCTCTGACTGGGCCAGTATGAGCCAGTCATCGAGGTAGTTCAAAATGCGTATTCCCATTTGTCTTAAAGGGGAGAGAGCTGCATCCATACACTTTGTGAAAGTGCGGGGCGCCAGTGACAGGCCAAATGGTAGGACTGTGTACTGGTAGGCCTTCCCGTCGAACGCGAATCTCAGAAACGGTCTGTGACGTGGGATCATTTGGATATGAAAGTAGGCATCTTTCAGATCTACTGAGAAAAACCAATCCATCGGGCGGATTTGCGCAATGATTTGTTTTAATGTCAGCATTCTGAACGGCCGTTTGATAAGAGCCTTGTTCAGATGTCTGAGGTCTAAGATGGGCCTGAGGCCGCCATCTTTCTTGGGAACCAGGAAGTAGCGGCTGTAAAACCCTGACTCGCTTTGAGCTGCAGGCACCGCCTCTATAGCTCTTTTCATCAATAGACTTTCCACTTCGGTTTTGAGGACGTGGGTTGCGTTGCTCTTCACTGAAGTGTAAGTTATGCCCGCGAATCGCGGTGGTTTGCGAGCGAACTGGAGCGAATAGCCTAGTTGAATTGTTTTTATAACCCACTGTGACACACCAGGGATTGCTTTCCAAGCCTCTGCCCAGTTGCACAGGGGTTTTATAGTGTTGAACGGCGGCGCGGTTTGCCGCGCACCGACCGTCGTGTGGTGTGGAAGAGAAAGAAGACTAATTTGTTGAACATTCAAGTTTTAATTGAACCCGCAATAACAGCGGTAAAGCGCAGTGGAGCGAGCGCGGGCTCACTGCTCACATTTTTTATATACACAACATGTTTCTCCCGGGCCGGAACAAAAACGGGCCGCGGGGAGAGAATTCGGAGTCTTTTGGGGGGTGGACCGTCTTGGGCGGAGCTCACCCCTCCTCTCTTCCTGATCAGCCGGTCAGGACTGCTTCCTGTGACCAGGGTCCAACGTGATCTTAGTCCGCGGACCCTGACGCTTGGGTGGGAAGTGCTTTGCCTGATGATGACACTGACGTTGTCTTTGGTCATAAGGTGGGCGGGCCTGCACGGGAGCGAGCGCGGATGCGGTCGCAGATCTGCGCTGCGGTTGCTGCTGCTGGTACGGAGCTCTCGGCCGAGCTGAAGAGGCGGCGCTGACTTTTTTGGGCAGAAAATGGCTCATCGCCTGGGACGCTTTCTGCGCTGTGGTGAAACGTTCCGCGAAACCGTCCACCGCGGGACCGAACAGACCATTCGGAGAAATGGGAGCGTCGAGGAAGGCAGTTTTATCAGCCTCCTTGATCTCCGTGAGGTTTAACCACAAGTGGCGCTCTAACACCACGAAACCCATGGACCTGCCTATAGCCTGGGCGGTGGCCTTCGTAGCTCGAAGGGCCAGATCTGTGGCGCTTTGGAGGTCACGAAACACCTCCTGGTCTGGACCGGACTCGTCCATAGCCCAAAGGAGCTTCGCCTGGAACACCTGCAGGACCGCCATCGTGTGGAGAGCGGAGCCTGCTTGGCCGGCGGAAGCATAGGCCCTATTTGCCAAGGCAGCCGTGGTACGGCAGGGCTTAGAGGGGTGTGCGATTTTGGGCTTCCAGCCTAAGCTGGACCCGTCTATTATTTAAATGCTGGAACCGAACCCGGCGCAAAGACACAGACCCGACTGTCACATATTCCGCAAAAAACTGATATTAACAAGTCAATAAACAAGTTGCGAAACATAACTTTTTGTCTTACCTATAGCCGTCGTCTCCCTTCCTTGTAACGTTACTTGATTGCGATGCATTACATCCTTGCCAAAAAGTTAAAATCCATGTTATTCCTCTCTTGTTATTCCAAGCATGTTTAATTCACTCATCATTTCAGCTTTAAAAGTCCACTTTATGTCACGGTGATGGATGACAAATGCCTCAAGTTAACTCGCATAATAACTTTGACTGTTCGCCTTTTTGAACTATAATAACGATTGCTCGTTCAGTGGCCGCTGACGTCAGCATTATTTATTTGCCATCATCGCTGTGATCCGAGTCTGACCACCAAAACTTTAAGATTAAACAAGACGGTTAATTCATATTATTATTAAAGTCACTGCGGAAGCTCGGGTTGCCATAGAAACATGACACGCGCTTGAGACTGCACATGCGCGTTGGCTGGAGCAACCTGAAATATGAACTTTTTTACGCAATTTGAGCATCATAGAAAACATTTGTGACCGTTCACCTGAGATTTTGTTGCTGATTTGAAATATATTATTTAAATACAAGTTCAAATCAAACTTCAACAGTGCGTCACACGTAGACTAATACATTTGACAGCACTTACTTTTTTCTCATGTTTGTCCACAATATGCATGAAGGATGCCCAGACAGAAGAGGTGCCCGCGGGTGTAACTTCTTTATATTCGTTGTTTATTATAGAGATTGCTCGTGTTTTTCTTCTTTCTTTTTTTTAAACCTTATTTCCCGGCTCACACTTTTCTTATCCTAATTTTACAAGTTACAAAAAACACACAAGCAGTGCTGACTGACTCTGATCACCGGCAGTGGAAAAAAGTCTAAAGTTGAAAAGAAATTAAGGTTTTTGATGAAAACATTCCAGGATTTTTCTCCACATAATGGACTTAAATGGGCTCCAAATGGTTCAAGGTCCAAATGACAGTTTCTGTACAGCTTCCAAGGGCTTTAAACGATACCAAACGATGAATAAGGGTCTTATCTAGCGGAACGATCCGTTTCAACGAGAAACCAATCAATATTTATGCTATTATTTTACCTCTTATCAGACGAACATCTCTGAGCTCCACCATAACGCCCGTTTCACACATACTCCGTTTGCAGTGCGTATGCGGTGCGTATTTTTTTCCGTACCCATGTTAACGGATTACAGCTTCCACACTGCACGCGGATGCTGTCCGTCAGTCCGTTCCAGGCGCGGTGCGTCTGCAGCAGTCCGGCGATCGTTTCCGTACCGAGTCTATTTTTTGCTGTGCTGCACTGCGGAATTAAAGTGACAGCACATTGTTCGCTTTAAAATAAACATGTACTGACACGAAAATCTAGTAATTTTACCACAGATGTATGTAATTTAAAATATACTCTGTTTCAAAGTCAACACATGGCTTTTTTTTCCTCGGGTAAAGCAAGGAAACAACACCTTACCTGGCATTTAGGTTAAAAATTGAAATAATGGAGAGCACGTAACGTTACGTTCCTGGAGGTGGAAAAACAAAGGTCTTTATGACCTGCTTTTAAAAGGGTTTAAAAACGAAAGAAAAGACGAGAGTCGGCTGTTTCTATTGTAAGTTTCTAATTTAAAATGTTTATAGGCTATAAGTTATATTTCAATGTTTTGCCACTTGTGTGAGCTAAAGTATAGGCTATATAAAGTTATATAGGCTATATAAATATAAAGTAATGAATTGAATAAAACGTTGTTTAAATGTACTACGTTAAAACGTAACATCTATGAAAGTGTAAACAAAGAGAATTGCAATTCTGAGAAGCCATGTTCAGTAACAACTTTTGGATTTGAAATAAAAATAATAATGAATAAATGCTGTGTTTGTGGTATACAACCGCGGATCAGTTGCGCGCTGCAAACGCAGCATATATGAAAGAACAACAGCGCGTGCTGCTCCTGCACCGCATACGCACCGCAACACGCACCGCATACGCACTGCAGACGGAGTATGTGTGAAACGGGCGTAACTTCCGCTAGGTGAGGTCAAAATACGAGCGTGGTCATTAGAGGTCGACCGATAGTGGATTTTACCGATACCGATAACTAGGTTGGACCGCACTTGCCGAAAACGGATTAATCGACCAATAATTTTTCAAATGGATACTGGATAAAAAACATAATTAAAACAGTGTTAAACTTTGAAAATGTGCTAAATTAAAAACATAAATATGAATATTAAAATGAGAAGTTCTAACATAAATTCTTCAGAAAATAATTTAAACATTAAAATATTACAGGTCAAATTTGTTTCTTTACTAATAATCTAGAAACATGCATGTACATTTCATAGGTAATACTATGCAAGTCCCTATGCAACAAGGATTTTATTAGCTTACATGAACTATATGCATTATGCATACATGTTTACAGTATGTATTAATATGAGCAATACAATTGTACCGTGATCATTCATGTTAGTTCATAGTGCATTAACCAAGGTTAACAGATAAAAAATTGTAACAATTTAATGTTGAAATTAACATAATAACGATGAACAATACTTCCACAGCATTTATTAACCTTAGTCAATGTTACAAATGGAATCTTATTGTGGTGTTACCATTTCATACAAATCCAAACAAGTCTGCTTTTGGAAGGAGATTATCTAATAAAAAATGAATGCGCTTCTGCTTTGTTTATGTTTCTGTCGGCAGCATGACGATACAGTTTGCGTTCTCACATCACTAATTTTATATTTGCAACATTTGGGTCGGACTTGCGTGTGTTTTTATAACATTGTTTTAACTGCTTGAGGTACTGCTATTAGCGTCCTCTCAGCCTCGTCGACAAACATACACATTGCTGTTATTTACCTGTTAATGCAGCATCTAGTCAAGAAATGAATTACTTTATAATGATTTGGCAACAAGTACTGTAGTGTTCAGTATTCATACCGTTTCGCTGGCGTGTTTTAAACATCTGAAGTGTCAGCGCTCTCTGTGCAGTGTGCTCTCCGTTCAGTGTGCAGCCTCACGTGGTAATGTAAACACGCGTGAGTTTTTTTTCGCCTCTAGAGGCCGCTCTCGTGCTATATAATGCCAGCAGAGCAGATCCTTCTCAGAGTTCTTGTACTGTGTAATAACAGCGCACACGTCGTAGCAACGGACGCAACACGGGAAAACTATCGGTGAGGATTTTTGCCAATAACCGATTGTTCCACCAATCAACTATCGGTGGTGATTAATCGGCAAAACCGATGAATCGGTCGACCTCTAGTGGTCATAGATGTATATGTAGTTGCCTCATTCGCGTTTGCACCGATTAGTAGAATGAGGAATCTACGATCGATATATCTATGACCACACTCGACCTCACTTAGCGAAAGTTATGGCTGAGCTCAGAGATGATCACGTTCGTCTGATAAGAGGTAAAATAATAGCATAAACTGATCGTTTCGCTAGATAAGACCCTTATTCATCGTCTGGTATCGTTTAAAGCCCTTTGAAGCTGTACTGAAACTGTCATTTGGACCTTGAACCACTTGGAGCCCATTGAAGTCCAGTATATGGAGAAATATCCTGGAATATTTTCATCAAAAACCTTAATTTCTTTTTGACTGCAGAAAGAAAGACATGGACATCTTGGATGACATGGGGGTGAGTAAATTATCAGCAAAAGTGTATTTAAAAGTGAACTAAACCTTTAACAAATACCAGAAAGTGGGATCATATAACACCTGTATTGATATCTCTTCACTGGTTACCTGTAAAATATAGAATACAATACAATGTGTTAATGTTTGTCTAGCACTGCATGATCAGTCTCCTGAGTATATAAAGTATATACTGGTCCCTTACCAATCTCAACCTCACCTGCGCTCCTCTCAGAGCATGCTCCTAACCGTCCCACGGTCTCGTTTGAGGCGTAGTGGAGATCATGCCTTTTCTATCGCGGCTGCTGCACTCTGAATGTGTTACCATTACATATTAAATCCTCGTCAAGCATGGACATTTTTAAAAAAGGACTTGAAGACTCACTTATTTTATCAAGCTTACGGCGTTTGATTGGGTCTGGGAACTGTGCATTGGTTGCTTTATTTTCTTGGTGTTATGTTTTGTTTTGTTGTCCATGTTCGTATGAATTGTTATTTATTTTTCTATTTGGGTTTTTCTATTTTTTTTGGTACTATTTATGGACAGCACTTTGGTCCATTCTAATGGCTTTGAAAGTGCTTTATAAATAAATTGAGTTGATTAAACCCTAAGGATTAAGAATAGGATGTCATTAAAGTTCATGTGCATGTAAAGGCATGCGTCCCAAAACTTTTGGCAATATAGTGTATTTGACACGTCGTTTTATCACCTGATGAGGATGATCCATACCGAGGGAGTTATATAAACACACATTTTGTCTGTACTCAGATTCAGTGAGTGGTAAAGGTATTCATGCTCAGGCTCAAGTAGAAGTTATCAAGGGAATAAACAAGAGTTAATGAGAGCACAGTCCATTTTATCCACACCGCCTTGAATATTCAGTATTTAAACCCACTAACCCAGATCACTGAAGGTGGGACCACAATAGCTGTGAATAAATCCATGTGTAACGCGTTGCAACAGTTTCACGTCAAATGAGCGTTTCTATAGCAGTCATACTTGTTTGCGCTGGTAAACAATACTGTCCAGTGTCCATGCAAACTCGAGCATGCAAGACAGAAAGCATGTGGTTTTGCCTGATTTACTAACAAACCCTGCGGGCCATACTGTTGAGTCCAGCTCGTTGCTTTGCCGTGTGAGCGATAGAAATCGTTGGAAATGCTGTTAACGGCTTCTATGCTATTTCTCCTAGCGACCCCTACCAGTATCAGACGACAAAAGACTCACCATGCCGTTGTTCCAGTTATTGTTCTCCGAGTTGTAGCTGGAAGGCCAGGATGACTTGGGATCAGACTGCATCTGCTGATGCATGATCCACGCAGCCTCACCTCCGACTCTGTCGCTGCCAACTGAATCGAAAGCCATTCGTGACTAAACCACGAACTCTTTTTGTCTTAAGTTCACTTCTCTCAATCACAGCTAGATTTAGACCGAAACGGACCTTCTCAAAACTGGTCTTTAATTATCTGCCACCACGTTTCACAGTATGCTGAAACTAGAGTACCTCAACTGGATATATTTCCCATTTTGTTTGGTACATACATACGCTGAAGCTCGGCGCTGTCATTCAGTTCAACTCGCGAGTAGACGTGTCTTGACTGACAACTCAACTAGCCAATAGGAGACGAGCACAGTGGTGACGACACACCCATGTGACAAAGGTAAAATCTTCTAATAATAGGAAGTCGAATCGTTTTTTTCATATATGTTAAACGACCGTCTCAGTGATTCTTTTACATCACAACGTAATAACGTCAACACGTACTAAATTAATAAATTTTAATACGAGTTGTATTATTATGATTTCACATACGGTTCAGTTGGTTGAACTCATGAAAACATAATCTAGAATCTAAATAAACGTTTTAGTTAAATCCATTTACACCTCTTGGCGGTTTTGTGAACCAGTTCATTGAAAAGATTCTACTCTTAACGAAAGATTTTTTCATGAATCGGATATAGATGTTTTAATCTACCCACAGAGTGATTTTATAATGACTTTTCCCCCCTTTGGCCGTCATTACAGGTAAACATATTTTAAAGCTAGCTTGGACCGTTGGAACAAGCAGTAAAGAGCCTGAGCTTAAAGGGTTAAATTGAACCGGAAGCACTTTCTGTGTTACATCCTGTGGAATAAGGATACACATTTTAAATGGTCCATGGCTTGATACTTTACGTTTAAAAACTCCCAAATGTTAGCAAAATGAATTACATGCCAGGGACTGCGAGCCTCATCGAGGACATTGATAGTAAGTTAATTGCAAAAGAATTAAATATATTGGAGTAAATTCACCCCGGCGAGAGAGGGACACACACAGTTGGCGTTGTGAAATGATGTTCGCTTAGGCTCTTTGAGCATTTATAAAAGTCACGTTGGTGTTACATGTTTAAGCGAAAAATAGAAATCTAGCCCTCTATGCTATTGAAGCTGAACTATCCTGGTGAATCAAATAGCTAATCCAGAGTTCGCGTGAATAATAATTGCCTCAATAATACAGGTGTTCGTGTGATAATAACAAAATCATGACAGAAATCTCAAAGTTAAACCGTATTCATGAGACTGAAAATGCTTTAATTCCCCTCTTTTTAGAAAAACACCTTGTCCTCCTTCGCGATGGAAGAACATTGATTGGGATCCTTAGAAGCATAGATCAGTTTGGTATGTATAATGGCCTGACATTATTTTTCAAACAACAATTTGTATTATTATTCCAAGATATTCTACTGTTTACACACCTGTATGCAATTTAATGAACACTGAAAATGTAGATGTCTCTTTATTCTGGTAATGCTATTTGGTCCCCCATGTTTTTCAAAATATATTTTGTGTTCCACAAAAGAAAGTCATGCAGGTTTGGAATGCCATGAGGGTGACAGAATCTATTTTTTTGGTTGAATTATATCTTTCAGATCCGTAGTAATATGAAAAGAACAATTGACAGTGGTTATTTTCATTGTAAAATGTACCCTTATATTTGACCAGTGAACCTGTTGCATGATTTTGTTTCTTCCACAGCCAATTTAGTTTTGCATCAAACAGTTGAACGAATCCATGTAGGTAAAAAATTTGGTGACATACCTCGTGGAATATTTGTCGTCAGAGGAGAAAATGTTGTCTTGCTTGGAGAGGTAGTAAGTACACGATTTTATGACTTTGTGTAATATTTGCTAGGCATGTGGCATATGATGATACATCATTTCATTAGGGTAACAAATCAGAAATTGCCACTACTCACTTTTATTTATTTTTTTATTTTCTAAAAAGTTTTTAATATTGTGCTATTTTTACCTTCCAGGATCTGGATAAAGAATGTGAACAAATCCTCCAGAGAGTTTCCATTGAGGAAATTCTGGAGGAACAGCGGACAGAACAGCAAGCCAAGCAGGAGTCAGAGAGACTGAAGCTACAGGCAGTGAAAGAGAGAGGGTTATCGATCCCTAAAGCTGACACGTTAGATGATTTCTGAAACATTTAGTTCTTTTTGGATGATTTTATTTCTGTTTTATTGGATGGTTTTGTTTGGTATGAGACAACAGTTTATCTTAACTTTGAAATCATTCTGAGTCTCGCAAGATTATGACTTCAAGATTTTGTTTCACTAGTTGCTTTAAAGGCACGTTTTGAGAATTGCCCACCATCTTTGTTTTTTTATGGCTGATGCCATAGCGAAATGAAGGATGGACCAAACTGAAGCACTTGGCCTGTTGGCTTTTAGTTTAAAATTAAACAACTGTAAATGGTATACAAGAAAAGTTTATTTCAGTGTTCACTATGTTATGGATATGACGCTATGGTTAAGTTGGTGTACTGTATAATGTAAAACGCATGAAACAACACTGAAAATATTTTTGTTCTATTAAACCTGTTTTATACTGATGACAGACTTTTAATTAATTGACACTCTACTTGATTCTTAGAAACCAAATATAATTTTGATGTATTATGTTTTTTTTTTTATGTACCAATCTCCAGAAATGTTCTTAGTAGCCAATCAACACAGAGGGCTGGTGTTTTAAAACAGGGTGTATTTACACTAGATTATAACATAGATTATAATTTTTTTTAAAGCTATATTTTATATGTAAACAATATAATTATTTACATTTATTTTATAATTAATTTTAAAATCTCCACATGTCCAGAGCCCAGCTTTTCATGTGAAACATGTCCTTGCATTAATCGGTAGCTAGGGGGTGATTTTGCATTTGGAGAGAAGAGAAGGACATTAAAGTTTGAATTTTAGACGACAGGTACGTTTTAACATAGTGAGAAGAGGGCACGTCATGGCTACAGTGAATATATTAGACTAAATTGCATAATTATTATAGTGAGTAATAAAGTTTATACTCTCTTAATGATTGTTTCATTTGAATAAGCTCAGAGTATTTGAGAATACCTCAAATGTACAGCAATGGCATTAGGGATAAAATGCCTTAAATTTCACTTTATAGGCTTTAAAAGTGTTTATTATTATTATGATATATTACTTAAAATAACAACTATAACAAAGCACAATGACGGGGGACTGTAACAGCTAGTGTTCGTCGCTTTTCACTCTTCCTAATGCGAGTTTCTCTCATGAGTGGAAAAGAAAAACAGAAATCCCGGAGTGGAATTTGAACCGGGTGATTAGAAAACCCTTTGGGAGGTGAATTTTCTTTGTTACTTTGTTACATTTCAAGTCCGGATTTCAGTATGTGCTGTGTTTGGTGACACGCAAAACTTGATGCAAAGCAAAATTATACAAGCGAACCGGTTGTTAAGTTATTGAGTATTAATATATTGAATTGAAATTATTGAAAAGCAATACCACGAATCGAATTAGTGTTGGTTGGTCTAATTATCAACTCGCTTGTACACGCCATGTACAAAATGTTAAGTTAAGTGAAATGGCCTCACTTAAATGAAACAAGTGTAGGCTAATTCGTCTTTACTATTTATTGGCCTTGACTTTCAATCCAGGGCTATCCCACTTTCTATTATTGCTCCCAGTGCCGACTGAAAGAGCGGGAGCGGCATGAATGTGGTGCTATCAAATATCCTTTGACAGCCATGCATGCTTGTTCTTCAGGGCCCGTGCGTCACAGCTGCATTTGAACACGCCCCTTCAAACGCTTGTTGAATAGGAATGACAAGGAAACATGACAAGCGCTAAAGATGAATCTCATATACCGTTATAACCGCGCGCGTGCTCATCCTTTCGCATCGCTACGCCATTTGAACGCCGCTCTACCGCTGTAAATCTGAACGGAGACACGGGGAAAGCCGCTTGGGACCCAGCCAAAAATTACAACTGAAAGCAGAAACCCAGCCCTGCTTCGATTACGCACCGAGAGAGGGAGCACGTTGATAGTGACAGCGGCACTTCAACAACTCATCTATGATCGACTCGTTTTCTGCCGTGCACCCTCAAAGGATGTAGACCTCGGCCTGCTGTCTTTGGCATGTACGGTTTAACGGGACTTGTCGCCAGTGGCTCGACAACGCTGTTTCAACAGGCAATGCCTTCCTTACGCGTTTTGTGGCGCAAACTGCAACAACCACACGCGTGTGTCAGCGATTCGTTGTTTTGCTTGTGTATACGCGTGTTGATCATTTAAAATGCCTAGGTTTTGATTTAAATACTTTTATAAGGACGGAAAATAGCGTATTCTGCTGGGAGGAGCAATAAGGAGCTCTATCTAGGCTACTCTTCGGCTTCCACGGCAATATCACGGTGGTTTTTTGATGGAGCTGGAGAATATTGTTGCAAACACGGTACTCTTAAAGGCAAGAGAGGGTGAGTACGCGAAAATGTGATTTATTGTTATTGTTTTAATCGTAGCTATGTAGTTTGTTAGTTTTTACAGCCAGGAAAAGCCGTGAAACCGCTGCTCGTGCACCTTTTGTGATGATGTAATCTCATACAGATGCTGCGTGAATTTATCCAGTAGCCTACGACATGTAACATTGTTTTAGTATTGAACACCTCCAGCGGTTCTTTCATCTGGAACCAAAGTCATAACGCCAGCGTCATAATGCTGTAACATCGTTTGACAGTTGGTACGTGTTACTGGTTGAACGCCCGAAAACATCAGCTTCCCACATCCGTTTTACGCGCTGAAAAGCGTGATTTTGTTTAAATGCAAGTTATTAAGTGTAGAGAGACTACAAACTTCTCGCCTTTTGGTGGTGTTTTCTATACGATATACGTTTCCAGTGAGGTAGGCTACTGTAACTATGACGTGAGCTGTCTGTAAGGAAATGGTAGATATGTTACAGCTGCCACCTTTTTAACGTTTTTCCACACAAACACGCACATACTGTCTGATATTAACTCGCTAGGTCCGTCAAACCTGGTCTGCAGTCGATAAGACTAAGCTTGTGAACTAAGCTTGTCTTCGTTACCACGAATACCACAATAACCGCTACTTCCTTTACTGGTGTTTTGATATAAGGCCTCGACAGACGATCATTATTACGCTGAAGCTTGAATTGATTTAGATTCAGAATGAGCCAAATGTAAACCAAGACCAAAAGGGTATAAAGAGTTGTAGTATGTGTTGTCTTTTTTTGTCAGGCCTTGAATGGAATTACCATAGGACAGATGATATAGCAATAATTTTTAATTTGACATTTCCCCATTTTGTCAATCAGCGTGAAAAAAAATTTTTTTTTTAGCTGCATTCCTAGTGCAAAGCTGCTCTCTTGAACATGTGTGCATCATGGAAAATTATAATGGAGTC
This sequence comes from Romanogobio albipinnatus, assembly GCA_023566225.1. Lineage (NCBI taxonomy): Eukaryota > Metazoa > Chordata > Actinopteri > Cypriniformes > Gobionidae > Romanogobio > Romanogobio albipinnatus. Next base: position 19,729,887 of record CM042253.1, on the reverse strand, counting down.
CTGATGGGTCTCGAAAAGGAAAGGTATGATAGCCACTTATTTGTCTGTCCATTTCAAAAGGAACATGATATTAAACAAGATTGCTTTACCATTCACACTTCAATTTTAGAAAGTAAATCTGATGATGTGAATCACTAACTCTTGAATATCTTTTAATACCAATCTACAGTTACAATTCAATCGGTCATTCAAATGTTGCTTCTTGCGATCTTAATCTCTAGTTACATCTCAAGTGTGTCTTTCACCTTGTGCTTTTTGCCATCTGTTGTGATCCTTCAGAGCTCAGTTAAGACATCGTTCAGCAAAAATGGTATAATATGGAGCTGGTGAACCTTGTTAGCCATGGACGAACGTTTTGCACCATTGGCTCCATTAATTACCAAAATTCTCTTGTGAAATGGCACAAGCCCAAACATTAATTTCCTATGCTCATTGTTGCCCGTAGCCCAGAGTTTACCATAAATTACATGCACTTGTTTTGACAAGTGTAAGAGTTACAATGTACCCTCACTATGTTGTTGAACAGAGAGCACTTGGCTAGGCCAGTAATGTTAGCTGATCTAACTGAATCTAGACGAATAATGTACACACAAAAAGGGTGTCAAAATTGTACCTTTAGGGGTAAAACAGCTTGTCACTGGGGCAGTACCCTTAAAAGGATATATTTGTACCTTTTTTACTCCTAAAAGTTGCATATTAGTACCTTAGAGACAAGTACAAATACGTACCTTAAAGGGATAGTTCACCCAAAAATGAAAATTAGCCCATGATTTACTCACCCTCAAGTCATCCTAGATGTATATGACATTCTTCTTTCAGACAAATACGAACGGAGTTATATTAAAAAATGTCCTGGCTCTTCCAAGCTTTATAATGACAGTGAATGAGTGAATATCTAGCGTCCGCTAACTGTCGTATGCGCGTTTGTGTGAGACTAGCATTCCAGCGTATGACGTAGGACGCAGGCGTAGAGTAAGTTTGGGTGACAAATGTGGAAGCTCAGAAGATAGAGCAAAACAAAACTTGGTTCTCGTGAGAACTAGCATATTCTCACCGTAGCGTCCTACGCTGGAACGCCAGTCTCTTGTAAACGCGCATACGACAGTTAGAGATTATAGTTTGTAAAGTTTTAAATACGGTTATTTTTTTATTGACTTGAGGGTGAGTAAATCATGGGCTAATTTTCATTTTTGGGTGAACTATCCATTTAAGGTACTACTATGAACCTTTTTGTGGTAAAAAAAAAAAAAAAAGGTACAAATATGCCCTTTTAAGGGTACTGCCTCAGTGACAAGCTGTTGTACCCCTAAAGGTCCAATTATGACACCCTTTTTCTCTGTGTAGAGAATTTAAAGAAGCTTGGTTTATTTTGCTTTTCCACACTTCAGATGGTAGACAAAAGAGTTTCTCTCAAAGGACAGCAGCCTTTGCGGAGTGTTTGTATGGACGGTAATGTGGGTGAGTGTTCATAGTTTAATAGTTAATGGGACATTTCACAACGTTGTACAAATATTGAAAAAAGCCTTTTTGCAAACATGTTTCTCGTCATGCTACTGCTCTTATTCAAGTTGAAACCCTTCTGAACACACAGTGAACATCAGGAAACCGGCCTTTTTAAAGTGGTCTTGTGTTTATTGATGTGTGCAAGCCTCTGTGTGTGTGAGAGAGAGCACTTGTTCAGTAAGGGTCTGCTTTTTTTTTTTTTCTATGTCCATGTGTGCGCCTCCCCCCAACATTTGTTTATCACGCTATGTTCAGAGCAGAAAATGAGGTGCAAGGCACGCAGACTCTTGTCCAAATGTTCGACTAGCAGCAGATAACAGGAAAAGCAGAGTTTACAGGCCACACAGTCTGTTTACATGGCTGAAGCCATGCTTCCGAAATCATTAGAGGGTCCGGCCAGAGCCAGGCAGCCCCAAACTAAACAGAAAGCCCATCTACGTCTGCTATGATATTGTGCTTGGAGACCAGGCACAGACATCATGTTGGCATTGGAAAAGGTAGGCCCCTTGTGTTCAGTCTTAATTGGTACTGAATTTGAATGTTTAATTTCATTGAGTATTCTCAATTCACTCTCAGAAAAAATAAAGGTACAGCGCTGTCACTGCCACCCTAAGGTACAAAAGTGAAAAGGTACATCCTTTTACCTTACTTACCTCTAAATGGTACATATTAGTACTTTAAAAGTAAATTTTTGTACCTTAGGGTACTGCCCAAGTGGCTCTAAATTTTTTTTATGAGAGTGTTCATGTAGCCTGCCATAAGCCTATGATAGCTTAACTCTAACTTTCTCTTTGAACTGTCGGTCCAATTTGACGTAGTCAGAGCTCAGAAAACATGGTACACTAATACACATTATAATATGTAAGCCCAGTAAAAGATAAAAAGTGGTAATTGTGAGAGTTTACAAAAATAAGTTTCTCGCTCCACTCAATTGCAGGATGTAAAGTCACAGTTGTGAGATGTAAAGGCATATTACATATAGGACAATACTATAGGAACTTGCTGAGAATGCAACGCATTCTTGTCACATCATGAATTGTGCTCTAACATATTAGTATGCAGACATGATAAATTGAGCTAGCACTGTTAATTCAGCATTTGCATGTGCACATGGTCACCCTTTCCTGCCACCACTAGTGACATAATTTCCTACTGTAACACAGTGTCTATAACGAACGCAAGCGGAGCGGCGTGACAAAAGACAGTAGAACCCATTATAATCAGCGATGCTGTCTACACTGGATGCGACATGACACAACAAATTCCCAACAGTAAACCGATGCCTTGTTCTATTTCTGACATTTACTTCTGACATGAAGAACAAATACATTTTCAATGGTCACTTGTCATGTCCAGTGTAGACACAGACAGCCTCTGTTGCGTCTGGTACAGACACTGTGTAAGCTGCTGCATCAAGTGAGGTGATCCAAAGTTATAGTAACCTCCAATGCACATATGCCAACATTATGCAGTTCTTTAAGCCTAGGCGATTTCCACAATCATGAGCTGCAAGTATTGTTTGAATTTATCAGGGAAGTTCATTTGCAAGAGGAGACATATCAAGACGACGTAAGGCAAACATATCAGGCAAGTTCATGACCTCAGATATCTGGTGTCATTATTATAGACAGACAATACAGGCAGATAGGGCATAAAAAAATAGCCTGATTGCCTTCAGTCCACGGTCAGCTCAGAGTTGGATGTAAAGTCAACATGAAATCAAACCTGACCCTGTTTAGTTTTTGTATGCAATATGTGAATGGTTCATTGGTGGATGTTATTCTAAAGAAATATGTTTTCTTCATAATCCTTAATCCTTAAATGTATTAACGCATTCTTCTTCTGAAACAACTTTCCTCCTCAGCTAATATCACTGATAACGGTTATTATTTAATATTTAGGCATTATTTTAGCAAAATTTTATTTAAATAGGATTCATTCTATTATGGATCACCCACTTTTTACCATCCAACCCCTACATTTGTCTCATGAACATTTTGATTAATTATGGTTTGGAGGTGGAATAAACAGTAAATCAAATAACAGTAAAAGATCTATGAGGATCTATTTGCGCCATTATTTACCACCCCAAAAAAACTGATTCTAATTTGTGCTGCTCCTGGTGGATTGCATTCAGTACCGCCGCTTTGATGGCCTATGCGCGATCACTTTATGTAAAAGATCACTTTACATAAAGTGCGACCGGGGATGGTGGGTGATGCTGAGAGCATTTTCTTGTGGTGCCCCCCTGAGCACTTGGTGCCCTACGCGCAGTACATGATGCGCGTAGTGGGAGCGGCGGCACTGATTGCGTTGGTCTATATATAGATTATTTGCACGTCGTCAGGAGATAATGTGCTGAACTTTCCACTCCCATCAGCGTTTTTTTTTTTGGAATTGCACTCTCATGCTAATTTGCCCTGTTTAGTAAATCTGGCCCTATATATCCTTACCACAATATATATCATCATACTGCCCAGCCCTAAGCCATCAGTGCATTATTTTTAAAAACAGCTATATGGTGTGCAACAGGATGAAAAAAACCTGCAGTGGTCCATATATGTAGTATAATTAATTAAAAGTTGAACTTTATACGCAATGTGAAAAACTGTGAGACACCGAATACATATTTCTTTTAGTTGTTGGGGGAAACAAATATATAGTCGACTGACCTCACTAATCAGCTGGGCAATTGGTGGGTAACCATTCAATCATCCTGACCCATCCCAATTTGTAGATTATTCCATTATTAAGCTGACAGAATTAATGTACCATGGAACGATAACCAAGAGCAACCCTGTTAACCAGGACCTTAGGTAATTTTTTTTCCCTTTGGCAACCTCTCATGGAAGTAGCATTGTATTGGTTTCTTTTCAAAGGAGTGAGTGAGTGACTGTGTCTGAGAGATGTGGGGGGTGAATTCCTAAGCAAGGCTGTAATCTGACCCTGGCCTCCTCAGACAGCATAGGCGATGTGGAGTGCACGTCGTAACCCTTGACAACGGTGGACGAGGGGCTCTCCTTCCCATTCAAGAAGTCTGGATCTGGCAGACTGCTCCTCTTCGCTGGAAACTGTGCCGTGTGAAATCCTGAAGAATAAACATTATCCAGACCCATTTAAAGAGGTAGTTAGAGGCAAATGAGGAGACATGTACAGGGAGCAAAAAGAGTGATAGAGAATGCAAGGCAGTAAAAGAAAGGAGAAAGAACTTAGAGAGAAAAATAAATATTGTGTCTCACACATAACGAGGGGGAAATCTGTGCTGCTGCTGCTTTGGCTAGATGCTGAAAAAAGTTGCACCACTGCGTTGAGGTATTAGGTTGTTAATACACAGCTTAATATGTTAAAATGCACTCTGCCCTCAGAAGCATCTTCTTATGTAGTTACTCTATCATATAGGTGATGCTTGTAAAGTAAGCATGTACTAGGCATGGACAATGATTTTGCTGGCAGTATACAGTTAAGCAACACTGAATATATTGGGGAAAAAAAATTTGCGGTGCTTTTATTGGTCATTGGCCCAAAATTGGTAAAAAGGGGGTCTAATGCTATTTCATGCATTCTGCTCATCAACCTGAGTGAGAGCAAGAGCACGCCCATCAACGAGCTTCGTTCGGTTACGAGAGCCGTCAGCAGCGCTGTCATTAGACCACAAAATCAACAATGTCACTAAAGAAATGTGTTTTTGGTTGTGAGGGAAAGATAACCTTGTTCAGCTTCCCAAATATCCCAGCATTAAGGAAACCGTGGAAGCAGTTTATTTTTTTGGAGCAGCAACAGAGTGCTGCAAATGTGTTTGTTAGTTCCCGGGTTTGAGTCGAAACCGCAGGCGGTGAGTGAAACTGCATCAAATGTCTGTGTTTTGTTGGCAATCGCGCGCAAGTGCATATAATGTAAACACGAACATATAGTGAATCAAGTTATCCAGGTATAATGCCATGATGTATTGTGTGTGTGTGTGTGTGTGTGTGCTCGTGACTCTTAAGCTCTGCCCACTGCACAACACCTCCACGAGTTCGGCTGTTTTCGGAAAGAATCGATACAGCTTATAAATATGATAAAACGAAGGATGCAATACTACTCTATAGGTACTCAATATTAACATGAGATTGGTAGAAACTGTGTGTTATATACCCTTTAAGTTTTCTAACAATAAACAGATAATTTAATAGTATTAATAATATAGGCTATATATATTAAAAAAGATATTTAAAGAAATTCCTGTAGATGAAACGGTAGACCATGACGCTTGCAACACCAAGGTCATGGGTCTGATTCTCAGAGAATGCATAAAAATGTGTACATTGAATACAGTGTTAGTTGCTTTGGATAAAAGTGTCAAATGCGTACATGTGATTGTAAATTTGTGATGTAGTCTTCATTAGTTGCATAAGAGTTGAGAAGTTTGTGGCAATCCATAATTCTTTTGAGTAATTCAAGAAAATGAATCAAAGTCAGTGTCAGTGCGCCATTATTCATTTATCAACATGTTTTAGTTAAACAATAGTTATAGTAAGTACTATGTAGGTCCTATTGATATATTGGTGCACATAGCATTACTGAAAATTAAGCATAATTTTTAGCAGTGCTCATTCAGTGAAACACTGTAAACATACCATGATTATTTTAGACTAAACTAGATTTTTACTGTACTGCTTAATCAAACAATGGCTATTGAAAAAAATCTGTAATTTCTCTAAATAAAAACGATGGGATATATTTTAGTCTTATAAGGCTAAGATTTGTTTGTTTTATTTATTTTTATTGTTATCATTATTATTGCTACTTTGAGTAGGCCAGGCATACATTATTCTCACATAACATTTTGCTGAAATATTGATTATCCACACCCAGTCTAGCAATGACTGCCGCATTGGATAGATGTATTGTGGTACAAGGAACACAAATGTGTAGCAGAAGTGCAAAAGCTTGTGTTGGGCAGAGACTGATAGGCGTGAAAATTGAATTTGACTTGTTGTAAATGGCCAGTTGGTTTGAGAGCGGACATCTGTTGCTTTAGCTGATGTCATTTCTGTCTGATCTAATTCCACACGGTCAATATCCATACTAACTTGTTGACTGACTTGTGGTGTTGGTTACAATTAGAAGTGGTCGAATGAAAGTCACGTGTGCTACTGAAATGGCTGGGTTATGTTTGAAGTTAGACTTTAATGTTTTTTATTCAAATGTGGATGTATCAAGAGAAGATAGCAGGGTTTTTGGGAAGTGTATGCATGTTAAAATCTAGAAAAGACATGACCTTGCCTGTCAAGGACGTGTAAAATTGGTTACACAATGCTTTGGTAGCATTAGCATAGCACTTGCTGAATAAGGACAGCAATGTAATACATTTTAACATATATCTGTTCTCAAACTAAGCTCATGCTCCACTCGTCACCATGAAGGTAACCCTACAACACCCCCCCCCCCCTCCCCCAACAGCAAAAACTCTTCTAAACTAACATAACACATTAAACACTATTAAATCTCCCACTTAATGTTAATCTTGCACAAAAACTATAATAATATAACTCTTAATTTTGTCATTGAGTGCCATGGCAAAGCATGCTGGGACATAGAAATCCAAGCCCAGTTTCAGTTAAATATAAGTTAGTCTAAATGAATAGAAACGAGTTCATAAAACTCAAAACAATGAAACAATTCAGATTATTTAAAAATTTGTCCGCTTTGAGAGCTCAAAAGAAAAAGAAAGAAAGTTCTAAATACGCATAAGTTAATTAGTTTGAACTAATTTGTTTAATTTGAGTTGGCTCTACTCAAATCAATTGATTATTTTGAATGTTAGGGTTTACAGTTCGTCAATGAGCGTGTTTATACATTCTTAACCCAATTATGCTTAACAATCTGACAATACATGTGGTCATTTAAACACATTAACCCATTTTCCTTTATTAGAGTAAGGTTATAAACGGCTTAAGCATGAACCAATCATCATTTTTGCCCCGTACCCCGATTTTTTTCTTTTTTTTTTTTTTCTTTTTTTTTCTTCTTGTAAACAGTTTACTTGCGTTGATGGATTATTGGTTTGCATGTAAACCGGGACAACTGGTTAATTTAAAAAGCTGATTTTTGGGAGTTTTTCATCATATCAGTGTGTATGTAAACATGCTCAATGCTAAAATGTTTGAAGGTGGGCTTTACTGTTCAAAAGGCAAACATAAATTCCAGCATCCGTTTTAGCAGTGATAGAATGTGAAGTAAGATGTAATCAGCTAAACATTTAGTAGGCTATTTGACAACTGTTTTATGATAGAAAGGTTAACTGACCAACAGTTATATCCAGTCCGGCAAACTACTTGACTTTTTTTGTTAAATTATGCTGTTTTGAATTGAGGTTCATCATTTTGAAGAAAGTGATTCATGTAATTCACAAGACAAGAGATATTAACAGCTGTTTTCAACATATTAGGAATTTCATTTAAAGGGGAAATTCATCCAAAAATGAATATTCTGTCAATATTTACTCAAGTTGTTCCAAACCTGTATGAATTTCTTTCTTCTGCTGATCACAAAAGAAGATATTTTTTAAAGAATGTTGGTAACTAGACAGTTGACAGTAGCCATTGACTTCAATAGTATTTTTTCCATATTCTTCAAAATATCTTCTTTTGTGATCAGGAGAAGAATGAAGGTTTGTAACAACTTTCATACAGGTTTGGAACAACTTGAGGGTGAGTAAATGATGACAATTTTTTTGGGGGGGGCGAGCTATTCCATTAGGTGCGAATGTTTTCTAATTTAATAATAAAGAAATATTATTTGCAAAATGTCCAGTATTCAAGTCATAGTTCTGGCCTTTCATGAAGCTATATGGCTTCAAAAGAGTCAGCATATAGTGCTTTGTGGTCTTAAGGACTACTATTAAAGGGTTAGTTCACCCAAAAATGAAAATTAGCCTATGATTTACTCACCCTCAAGTCATCCTAGGTGTATATGACATTCTTCTTTCAGACGAACCCTTGACGCATGCGTATTGACGAACACAGAAGTGCAGAGGATAGAGCAAAACAAAGCACCAGTCATGAATTAGTCTAAAACGAGAATTGTTAAAGAGAAATGGTGGAGGATTTCGATATTAGAGAAGAGGGGCTTGAGTTTGTTGCCCAGCCTTATCTGCAAGAGGCATCAAAGCTTGCGATGCTTCTATACATCGCGTCAGGGGTTACTCTTTTGCCGCAAGTCGAATTGCATATGGCTTTCCGCTGGAAGTTAGTTATTTTAGTCTATAAAGTTTTAAATATGGATATTTTTCTTACACAAATGCACCACTTCCCTTCAGAAGACCTTTATTAACCCCCCCGGAGCCGTGTGGAGCAGTTATATGATGATAGATGCACTTTTATGGACTTCATAAATGAGACAACAATTCACTGCCATTATAATGCTTGGATTAGCCAGGACTTTTTAAATAAAACTATGATATAAATAATTTTATTCGTATGAAAGAAGAAGAATAATTTTCATTTTTGGGTGAACTAACCCTTTAATTGTCCATTTATTGTTGTTGTTGTTTTTATATTGATTGACATGGTTATTACAAACTGTTATCGTATTGAAATAAACCGCATCAATGTAAGTAAATAAAGAGGGTTTTTTTACCGTTTCTTTAAGAGCCGCTCACTGATGTTGTAAGCAGTGAAGAGTTGCTAGAACCGAGCATAAGGAAAGGTCAAGATAGCATGACCTTGAGCTGTCCTGGTACTCATAGAATACATTGCTGAATGATTAGATAGTTGTTTGCATGAACTGGGTTTTGATAGCCCTAGAAGTACTGGGCCAAGGTGCAGTTGGGGTAAAATAATTTATTATTTTCAATCTAAGGTCTATGTTAATTAATGTACACTCTTAAATAATTATTGGCACCTTTCAACTTCACAAAACGTTATTTATATTGGAAAAGGGTTCTATAGATTTAAAATTGTTCTTCAGACTAATAAAAAAAAAAAAAACGGTTCACTGAAAGGTTCTTTGAAAAACTTAAAATGGTTCTTCTATATGGCATCGCTACGAAAATCTTTTGTATTTTTTTTAAGATTGTAAATAAATAATGGAGAACTTTAGACATTGATTGGCTCAATCATTGGCTCATTTATTTTTTTAATTGTAAGAAATGAATATAATGAATATTTGAGTATCACCTGCTGTTTAGAGAAATGCTGTAAATGTTACAGTTATGAGAATTTGGACTTGGGACTAATGACATGGTATCTTGTACAGGTGTAAAATAGTTCCATTTTGCATTTTCACCACAACAGTACAGAATGAACAACTTTTGAGAAAACTACAGCATGTAGCAACAGGTTTTAGGTGCTTGTTGATGTTCCACCATGAAGAACAGCTCAGTGGTTGCATCATCAGTGAGGGCATTGACATGAAGCTAAGAATGCTCGAGTCAGAGCAGCTGAACTTATAACCACATTCTGTCCTGCTGAAGTGCAGGGGAGTGCTCTTTCATTTTCATCTCCCACTAAAGGTTTTTAACAGGTTTCATTGCCTGTCCTTAAATGCAGTCTCTTGCTCTCTTTTTTGTGTGACGTAATGCAGTAAAGTTTTAAAAGCTCTTCTGAGTGGAGAGACTCTAATGGAAGGGAAGGTCCATCATGATGAAGTCTGATCCTCGCCTTCAGCCCACTCACTCTCCTCCATGAGAGCCTGCTTGTGTTTATATGAGAGTGAGAACAGAGCCAACTGTGAAATATTTAGTCTCAATTTGGACCGGTTGTAAAAATCCCATGCATTACCCTGTGTGTTCATCAGCAGCTTTTTAAAATTGGTTTTTGTATAGAGCTTTTTTGCCTTTTACTTCTGGTGGTAATGGTGGGATCAAATATGATTTAGCCCATTACCACTGTACCATGGTGTCAACCATGTCATTTAGGACAGATGACTGGTAGAATATCTCATTACAGATCTGAAATTCTGCTTTGCATATTACAAACCATGATAACATGCCATGCTTTGCATATCGCAATGTCTGAGCGAATACAATGTGTCCTATTGATGCACAATTTGAATATATTCCAATTTTTCGTATATAGATGAAAGTGTGGTAAGATATGGCATACTTAATCTAGCACACTGTGAATTTCCTGCTGTATATATTTAGAGTCTGGCTCATTGTACAGAGCTGTACATTAGAAAAATTACCAGCATTAAGGCTAAACTTTTTTGCCTGTCAAAGTAAATTTTTTGCATGGCAGGTACAATTTTTTAAATGAATTGATAGTATATAAAACCATTGCAAAAAATTGTATTCATTATTCAATTAAGCATTTTTGGTAGCTGTGGGGGGTAAAGTGTACCAGAGGCCTTGGGGTAAGCTGTGTCAGTGGCTCTACTAATAGTAATTGTGAGCATTGCCTTTGACATCATTTACCAAAATTGCCTTTTTTTTTCTTTCTTTTTTTTACAATAAAATATATTGAACAATGAATCTTTTCTTGGCTGGTTTATGCAGATAATAACCCTTTAAGCCTACTGCAGGGATGTCCTGCAGTGTTTAGCTCCAGCTTGCCTCAACACACCTGTTGGAGGTCTCTAGTATGCCTAGTAAGACCTTGATTAGCTGGTTTAGGTGTGTTTAATTGGGGTTGGAGCTAAACTCTGCAGGACAGTGGACCTCCAGGAGCAGGATTGGACACCCCTGGTCTACTGTAATCACATATGATAGACACATTTCTAAGGCCTCTAAATGATCAACCAACTTTGCCTGTTGTACACAATCGTCTACATGCCTTTTGTCGTTGGATTGATAGTTTATAATTTTAGCAAGTAAAAGACCTTTTACTAGAATTTTCAGTGTTATTTCATATTTCAGGCTTTACAGGGTTAATAATGTGCAGCAAAATAAGACATTGGAATTGTGCATTGTGGGATTGTGCACTCTTAAATATAAAGGTTTTTTATTGGCATTGATGGTTCCAAAGAAGAACCTTTAAAATCTATGGTTCACCCAAATGGTTTTAGTTCACCCAAAAATGAAAATAATGTCATTTATTACTCACCCTCATGCCGTTCCACACCCGTGAGACCTCCGTTCATCTTCGGAACACAAATTAAGATATTTGTGTTGAAATCTGATGGCTCAGTGAGGCCTGCATAGCCAGCAATGAAATTGACTCTCTCAAGATCCATTAATGTACTAAAAACATATTTAAATCAGTTAATGCGAGTACAGAGCGAGGAAATTTAATTGCTGGCTATGCAGGCCTCACTGAGCCATCGGATTTCAACACAAATATCTTAATTTGTGTTCCGAAGATGAACGGAGGTCTCATGGGTGTGGAACGGCACGAGGGTGAGTAATAAATGACATTATTTTCATTTTTGGGTGAACTAACCCTTTAATAGTGGACAAAGGTACTTTAGATGATTAACATGTTCTTCACACTAAGAAGAACTAATCACTGAAAGGTTATTTGGGGAACCAAAAATGGTTATTGTATGGAATCGCTGTGAAAACACAAAGATTCATTTTACCCTATGACATGGCACAGCTCACCCCTAATGTGGGGGACCTTTTTTGGAAGATACATTTTATTTCTATGGTCCTGTACTGTAGATGTCTTGTCATTTCAGCTGCTAACAGTCCTCGGATATGAGGAGGAGTATTAATATAACCACTTTTTCATGTTTGCTTGCATAGATGACAACTTAACAAAACATGGCTCAACTTATTTACACCACTTTCCCTGGCATATTAAAATTCTTGAAAAAGCAACATCCTTCATAAATGGAAGGGACATGATTGGTGTTCATTACAGAGAATACAGATTCTGAGGTCTTCTAAAATAATCCCAGTTGACATTTCCCTGTTGATTTTGGGGTGGGGTGGGGAATCCTAATATTTTGTGGAATGGATCGCAAAATGTTTCATGGAGCAGAGGGACCACACAACTATTGGTAATTGAAAGCACAAGCAAATTCATATTAAATATAATTATTTAATAGCCGATCATGTGAGGGGTGTGGCTTGTGTAGAGCTGAAAAAACAGCTGTTCCAATTCAGGAGAAAACAACAAAGCTTTCTTGTATTTTTTTATTTTGTTTGGTTTCAGTTAGTAAAAAGATCAATGGCACAAAACAAATTGGATTTATGCTCAGATCATAATTAACGCAGCACTAAAATGGGCTATATTTTGCTCAGAATGTTCTTATTGGACAGTGATGATGTACCAAGAAATCCCTGAACTCGTAAGAACAGTCAGGTGGAGGCCATGGGATGAATATAAGGAGCTTGAGGGGGGAGAGGCAGAGGGAGAGGCAGTGGTGTAGAGGAAATCAAGAACAGCTGGCGAGGAAGTTAGGGGCTCTACGAGGAATAGCGAAACCACTTTGACCCCTTGTCCAAAACAACTACTGTGAACATATTTCTTCTTCACCGCTTTGAAGTTCTATAATGAAACCATTGTCAGATTACTTGATGGCATTCCATGCAACCATTTAAGGCAACGTCCCTGATTACAACAGGCTTTTTATGTTTACCAGAACGACCTGTGTGTAAAAGAAAGGATGGGGTGTAAGAGATAATCAAATGCCATCTCTGCCTCTCCCTGATCTTTCGTGTTGGGGCAGGTAACTGGCCTCTCCTCCAGTTTTTTTTCCTCCATTGCTATCTATTCTTTTCCCGTGGACTTTGAGATGCCTCGGTGACAGCATTGTGCGGCACACTTTGAATGCAAATGCTATGTGATGCTTGTGTGTTATGTAATTGTAGCACAAAGCAACCATGATGGCAGTCAGACCGGCATACTTTCTCACATTCCACACTGTCGCTATTTATAGTGCCAGAGAGAGATACGACAACTGGCTTAAGTCGCAGGAAGAGTTTAATGATTCCTTTGTGGTACAGGTCCTACATGGATTAAACATTGACAGATTTACACACTCACACACCCACATGCCAATTTCCCGAAATACATATCTCTAATACACACATATAGTACAAAAAAAACCAATCCTGTCCAGGGCTCAATGTTAAGGATCATGGGAGAGTTTGTTGGAACTGTTAGGGGCATCTAGCCTGCATTTTTATACACAGAAACACATTTTGGGCCCTATCATACACCTGGCACAATGCAGCACCAGGCACGACGCAAGTGTTTTTTGCTAGTTTCAGCCCGACGCAGTTATCATTTTCACGTCGTGCACCACGTTGTTTAAATAGCAAATGTATTTGTGCCCATTTGTGAGCCCAAGGGCGTGCTGGTCTGAAAACGAGGTGTGTTCAAGCACATTGTTGGCGCGTTGCTATTTTGAGGCAACTGAAATCGACTGCGCCATTGATCAACTGAAACCTAGTCTAAAGTCAATGGTGCAATATTATTTTTATATAAAAATGCCTAAACGTCATAATGGATAGTCATTGCATATATCCATTAGCCTAGCTATTTGCAGTAATGACGAGCAAGCAGGCGTCATTGGACGAGCAGATCCGTTTCCTCACTAGAGAATTTCCACTTGCAAATTCCACAATGGTGCAAGCGCAACTGGCTTTTAAAGGGAATGGGAGATGAGACTCTGATTGGTTTATTGCACGTTATGCCCAAAATACACCCATGAATCATTAAGAGACTAGGTACAACCCTTTTAGACCATGCGCCGGGCGCACTGGCCATTTTCCCGTCGTTAAACTAGGGCCCTTTGTGTGACTGGCTCCTTGTGAGCCCATTTGGTATTTTCTAAATGTGTTTTAATTAGGAATATGCAAAACTACATGATCAAAATTTACTAATGGTGGGTTGCCTTAATAACAAGTAAATTAAACTGCCCCTATTATGCGTTTTCAGATATTAATTGAATGTAGCATGCAATATAGCTGTTTGTTATTTTTGAAAGGTCTGTAAAGTTTCAAAGATCAAAGTTCACAACAAATATTGTTATTAGCTATGTTTCCATCACACTGTTTTTATGCACATTTTGAAGTATTGCATCAGAAACTAGTGAAAAAATTCCTTAATTCGCAAAAAAGTTTCTACATTTGCTTGTGATGGTTTTTTACTTGTGTGAAAAAGAGTTAATGTGAATAATGGGAGATGGAACTACACTTGCCGAATAAATTCTGACGTAGCGAACACTAAACCCATGTGACTAATCAGCTGTTTCCACTGATGGTGTCAATAATGTTGAACATTTCAAATGTGGCCTCTGACATTCTGAAATGTCAGCCAAAGATTGGGAGTAAAATGTCTGGTCACTATGACCTCCCAAAAATCCTAATGAGTTTGTCTTTCCCATATGTATGAGGTTTGACGTCGTTGTAATGCCCTTGCTGATAGTGCCTTCATAAAAAATTCTGCATTTCTTCTTCTGTGCATAACATTCAATTTGACGACTGCAAGTTGCACTGCTTGTAAATTTTATAACTTGCCCAATTGTAACTAATTGCAGTCCTGTGTCCATTTTCTATGCATGCCTTGTTTTATTCACTGTTGGTTACTAGGTTACCAATACCACCTCAAACAACTTGAAGGAAACGCTCCTAATTCACATTTTAGTTTTTTTTGCAAAACTTTGAAAAGATTCGCTTCACGTTTGTATGGAAACCCAGCTATTGTCTCCCAAAAGAAAGAACTGTTTCTGAACTGCCTGAAACGAGTCGTCAGTAATTCCAGTCTTTCCTACGTTGGTTTGTAACACATTTGCATAATGCAAGCCTATAATGTTCATTGGCTGCCTGTGAAAAATCTGCTATGACCTGTCCTCAAACATGTAGTTGTTTGTAGTCTTTTTTTTTTGCGCTGCGAAAGCAAATCTACTTCCAAAGGATGAGAACTCAGGCTTGAATTGATATAGTAAAACCAACCTATCACAGTGTATAGAAAAGCTGAGAAATCCTACAGAACTGAAATTCAGATATGGAAATGGACATTTTGTTTCTGTATTGTGGCCTCTATATCAGGACACATATCGTGATTCATGACTTTTTTGCTGATACACAGCCTAATGACCCACACTTTGTTTTACGACTTTACATATTTGGTTGTGTATTAAACATTGTTGTGAAATCTGCTTATTTAAACATTAATAGAGATGAGGTTTTGTACAATTAACATGTTGTCCATTATTTACAAAATGAACAGACGATTATTCTTTTTTCTTTCTTTATCACTGTTTCTGCGCTCTGATCTGCGCTCATTTCTATGTTAAATTAATAAATGAGGCCCATTATTTGCATCATATGAAAATTTTCCAGCAAAAATGTATTTTATTTATTTATTGTACCTTTTTAAATGCTATATATATTTAAAATATTTTGCACATGTATTATTGTAAATGTAATAGATTTTGTTTCTTTAAATCTCAAAAAGTGATTTATAGATTATGCTTTATATGCAATATTATGCGATTTATAAGATTATGCAGTATAGTTAAAAACAGTAATATTGTGAAATATTATTACAAAAAAGTTGAATCAATTGAAAGCTGAATTTTCAGCATCATTACTCCAGTCTTCAGTGTCACATGATCTTTCAGAAATCATTCTAATATGCTGATTTGGAATAATTTATAATAATTTTAAATGTATTATTAATATTAGTATTTATTTATGATGGGACTGACTTTTGTTTATGTTTGACTTTTGTACAATAGGAACAAACCTGATTCACAATCACTGCTGAGTTGCCTTAGGGTCACACACTAGCCTGACTGTGTTCCCGGTCGACGTACTTGCATCTAACATCTGATTTTGTGTGTGTGTGTGTGTGTTGTGTGTTGTGTGTTGTGTGTGTGTGTGTGTGTGTGTGTGTGTGTGTACCAACAGATTTTGCCCCCGAGCTCAAAAGCTATTTTTAATTCTGGTAATTATCAAATGTCACATTAAGTATGCATGGCTTCAGGAAGTCTAATTGAACGTATATCAGCTGTTTGCCACAAGCTCTTCTTTGGTGTTTGTTCAAAATTCTGATTATTGTTTAAAAAAACACTGATGTAGTATCATCTTTGTTAGTTGTGTAATAATGTCCAATCAAGTGAATTAGTCTGACACCAGTTTTTAATTATGAATTGAATCTAGAAATTAGCTCATGCTGGTTGAATCTGCCTCTTCAACATATATATATATATATATATATATATATATATATATATATATATATATATATATATATACATATATACATACATACTCACCTAAAGGATTATTAGGAACACCTGTTCAATTTCTCATTCATGCAATTATCTAATCAACCGATCACATGGCAGTTGCTTCAATGCATTTAAGGGTGTGGTCCTGGTCAAGACAATCTCCTGAACTCCAAACTGAATGTCAGGATGGGAAAGAAAGGTGATTTTAAGCAATTTTGAGCGTGGCATGGTTGTTGGTGCCAGACGGGCCGGTCTGAGTATTTCACAATCTGCTCAGTTACTGGGATTTTCACGCACAACCATTTCTACAGTTTACAAAGAATGGTGTGAAAAGGGAAAAACATCCAGTATGCGGCAGTCCTGTGGGCGAAAATGCCTTGTTGATGCTAGAGGTCAGAGGAGAATGGGCCGACTGATTCAAGCTGATAGAAGAGCAACTTTGACTGAAATAACCACTCGTTACAACCGAAGTATGCAGCAAAGCATTTGTGAAGCCACAATACGCATAACCTTGAGGCGGATGGGCTACAATAGCAGAAGACCCCTCAGGGTACCACTCATCTCCACTACAAATAGGAAAAAGAGGCTACAATTTGCACGAGCTCACCAAAATTGGACAGTTGAAGACTGGAAAAATAATGCCTGGTCTGATGAGTCTCGATTTGTGTTGAGACATTCAGATGGTAGAGTCAGAATTTGGCGTAAACAGAATGAGAACATGGATCCATCATGCCTTGTTACCACTGTGCAGGCTGGTGGTGGTGGTGTAATGGTGTGGGGTCTTGGCACACTTTAGGCCCCTTAGTGCCAATTGGGCATAATTTAAATGCCACGGCCTACCTGAGCATTGTTTCTGACCATGTCCATCCCTTTATGACCACCATGTACCCATCCTCTGATGGCTACTTCCAGCAGGATAATGCACCATGTCACAAAGCTCGAATCATTTCAAATTGGTTTCTTGAACATGACAATGAGTTCACTGTACTAAAATGGCCCCCATAGTCACCAGATCTCAACCCAATAGAGCATCTTTGGGATGTGGTGGAACGGGAGCTTCGTGCCCTGAATGTGCATCCCACAAATCTCCATCAACTGCACGATGCTATCCTATCAATATGGGCCAAATTTTTCTAAAGAATGCTTTCAGCACCTTGTTGAATCAATGCCACGTAGAATTAAGGCAGTTCTGAAGGCGAAAAGGGGTCAAACACAGTATAAGTATGGTGTTCCTAATAATCCTTTGAGTGTGTATATGTACAGGGAGTGCAGAATTATTAGGCAAGTTGTATTTTTGAGGATTAATTTTACAACATTAATAATTAAACAATAACCATGTTGTCAATCAACACAAAAAACTCATTAATATCAAAGCTGAATATTTTTGGAAGTGGTTTTTAGTTTTAGCTATTTTAGGGGGATATCTGTGTGTGCAGGTGACTATTACTGTGCATAGTTATTAGGCAACTTAACAAAAAACAAATTTATACCCATTTCAATTATTTATTTTTACCAGTGAAACCAATATAACATCTCAACATTCACAAATATACATTTCTGACATTCAAAAACCAAACAAAATCAAATCAGTGACCAATATAGCCACCTTTCTTTGCAAGGACACTCAATAGCCTGCCATCCATGGATTCTGTCAGTGTTTTGATCTGTTCACCATCAACATTGCGTGCAGCAGCAACCACAGCCTCCCAGACACTGTTCAGAGAGGTGTACTGTTTTCCCTCCTTGTAAATCGCACATTTGATGATGGACCACAGGTTCTCAATGGGGTTCAGATCAGGTGAACAAGGAGGCCATATCATTAGATTTTCTTCTTTTATACCCTTTCTTGCCAGCCACGCTGTGGAGTACTTGGACGCGTGTGATGGAGCATTGTCCTGCATGAAAATCATGTTTTTCTTGAAGGATGCAGACTTCTTCCTGTACCACTGCTTGAAGAAGGTGTCTTCCAGAAACTGGCAGTAGGACTGGGAGTTGAGCTTGACTCCATCCTCAACCCGAAAAGGCCCCACAAGCTCATCTTTGATGATACCAGCCCAAACCAGTACTCCACCTCCACCTTGCTGGCGTCTGAGTCGGACTGGAGCTCTCTGCCCTTTACCAATCCAGCCACGGGCCCATCCATCTGGCCCATCAAGACTCACTCTCATTTCATCAGTCCATAAAACCTTAGAAAAATCAGTCTTGAGATATTTCTTGGCCCAGTCTTGACGTTTCAGCTTGTGTGTCTTGTTCAGTGGTGGTCGACTTTCTGCCTTTCTTACCTTGGCCATGTCTCTGAGTATTGCACACCTTGTGCTTTTGGGCAATCCAGTGATGTTGCAGCTCTGAAATATGGCCAAACTGGTGGCAAGTGGCATCTTGGCAGCTGCACGCTTGACTTTTCTCAGTTCACGGGCAGTTATTTTGCGCCTTGGTTTTTCCACACGCTTCTTGCGACCCTGTTGACTATTTTGAATGAAACGCTTGATTGTTCGATGATCACGCTTCAGAAGCTTGGCTATTTTAAGACTGCTGCATCCCTCTGCAATATATCTCACTATTTTTGACTTTTCTGAGCCTGTCAAGTCCTTCTTTTGACCCATTTTGCCAAAGGAAAGGAAGTTGCCTAATAATTATGCACACCTGATATAGGGTGTTGATGTCATTAGACCACACCCCTTCTCATTACAGAGATGCACATCACCTAATATGCTTAATTGGTAGTAGGCTTTCCAGCCTATACAGCTTGGAGTAAGACAACATGCATAACGAGGATGATGTGGTCAAAATACTCATTTGACTAATAATTCTGCACTCCCTGTATATGTGTTATGAGAATGCAAGAAAGATAATTTGTGAAAGTCCTGCAAAATGTAAACAAAGACAATTAAAAATGTACATTTTGTTTGCATTCATAAAGTTTGCATTCAGGTTGGTTTGCAGCAACACAACAGCAGCTTGGTTTTCTTTTTTACATTTCCTGATGAAAATATGAGTGTTGCCTAAGGCCAGATTGATGGTAGATTGTTAGGGGTGATTGGCAAGGCATTGCTGCTATGCAGTTGCTAAGATTGTCTGGGTGTTGTTTTTTAATGGCATTGCTAAGGCATTAACATAATTGCTTCCTTGTGTGCTGCTTTTTCTCATAGGATAGTGAAAATGTCTATCAAATGCACATATTAGATTCTTGGATGGATTTTTTTCACCAGCTGTTTAATGAATTCTGCCCATTCGGACTTTCTGCTTTTAGTGATGGTCTCTATAATAATCTGGTCCATAGATATGGCTTGGGTTTTAATGTAAGTCAGTTTTATCATTCACAAGGCAAAATTCCTGATCCCTTAGAAAGGTTTTAACCTACCCATCCTCAACAATTTGTTCTAAACCGCTAAACCCTTAATACTAGCAATAGTAATAGTGATGCTTAACTTGGTGGCGGTTAAAGTCTTGAGCATGTGTTGAGATACTGGCAGTCAACAAAATAATATTTGTGACTTCATACCCTTTATTCCTATGACCAAGCTAGTTATTTATGTTGAATATTTTTAAACATTCAATAAAAATCTTTTTTGATGACACAGATTAGATAACTGCTTCCTGTTGTTCTGTAATCTGATATAAACACATTGAGGATGCTGTAGATATCAAAGATCAATGTTACAAATATTTTATATCTTTGTACAGCTGTAAAAAGGGAAGTCAGAAGTCAAGTTTGCATTTATCAGAGTACCACAAGAATCCTGTTTTATGTTTGACTATTATTGACTAAAAAAGGAAAATTCTGTCATTATTTACTTGTTATCAAACCCA
Organism: Romanogobio albipinnatus; assembly: GCA_023566225.1. NCBI lineage: Eukaryota > Metazoa > Chordata > Actinopteri > Cypriniformes > Gobionidae > Romanogobio > Romanogobio albipinnatus. The sequence continues at coordinate 19,709,466 of CM042253.1, read as the reverse complement.
TATGACTTTATTTCATCTGTGGAACACAAAATATAATTTTTTAAAGAATATCCTGGCCACTTTTAAAGATTGACTTTCATATGCAAGTACGCAACAGTACCATAACATTTCTATATTTTCTATATTCTATATATTAAGTCTTTTGAAGCCATAGAATTATATTTTTGGGGGGATAAATAGACTAAAATTTTGTTAATCACAGATAATCCGGATCACCTAAAGGCCTTTTCACACTGAGTGCAATTAAATGGCGCGGATGTACAAAACAGTGAATTTAAACAGTAGATCCCTATGGAGCTATTCACACCAATCACAATATGCAATATGGATCAATCACAGCAAGACATTTTTTTTTTTTTTCTGTCACCCCGTGATTAAACCAATTAGATTTGAGCTTACCCGAGCCCCTGCTGTTGCACAAAAGTGTGAGAGTGATGGTGCTGTTTTGAAAACCTGTGTAAACACAGAAAAAAAGTGTGTAAAAAAAAGAGTATTATTGGTCTGAGAACAGATTTATTCTTACATTTTCTTTATATAGAATATAATTTTCTATACATTTTCCACTAAAATTCACAATCTGAAGAGCTTTAAACAGCTGGTTTCTTCCGTGCGTGTCTGTTATGAGTCAAACAACTCATTCGTGCTAGAGCTTTCAATCATATTATGTGATCATAACTCTTGCCGTTTCTGAATGGTGTCCCACACATAAACAACTGAGGGAAATGTTTCTACAGATGAAACGTATATGATAAGGTGCTCCGATCAGGATTTTTGGAGCCGATCACAGGAAGCAGTATCTGCCGATATGACCACAGATATCTATTTGAAGCCTTCTTATTATCATGTAGAATTATTTATATAGGGAATCTTACAGACATTCATTCAGGGCCTGAATTTTATTTCTGACAATGGGGGAATCCCCCCCTTAGGTGACTCTTGTCATATAAATGTATATAATTATCTCACCTAAATATTTGATCATGCAGTGCATTTTTGTTTTTAAAGACAAATTTTCAGGTAGGTCTAACATTAGTATTGAGGTAAGAAGTACTAAATACATTTAATAAGAAATCAAATGTAAATTAACATTGGTCTTCCCTGAATAAATTAAATTAGATTAATCCTTACACTTAAGGTTGCAAAAGTTACAACATAGTAGTCATGACATGACATGTACAACATTTAAAGCAACATCAGATTACACATCTGATGCGCCCACAATTACTCACAGCACGGTAAACTCTATGATAAACAATAAATAATTTACACAATGTGAGTGTAGTTCTCACAGCTTTAAACAATATACACATACTTACAATATACATATACTTTAAACAATATACACTAAACATACATTAAACAATATACATTACGCTATAATAATAATAATAATAATATACAATGTACAGTATACAATATTATTCACAATAGAAATCCAATGTACAGTAGATGCTATATGATAAATAAATGTGTATATAATGTGTGTCTATCTACAGTGGGTTGTGCTGAGTGATATTCTGTCCAGTGTGTGTTATGATCCTGATGGATCAGGAGTTAAGTAGTCTAATTGCTTGTGGGAAGAAGCTGTTCTGGAGTCGGCTGGTGCGTGTTCTGATGCTACGGTACCGCCTGCCTGATGGCAGCAGTGAGAGCAGCCCATGGCTCGGGTGGCTAGAGTCTCTGATGATCCTCTGAGCTCTCTTCACACACCGCCTGGCATAAATAACCTGGAGGGAGGGAAGCTCACCTCCGATGATGCAGCTGGCCGTGCGCACTACCCTTTGCAGGGCTTTGCGGCTGCGGGCGGTACTAGTTGCCGTACCAGGTGGTGATGCAGCCAGTCAGCAGGCTCTCTATGGTGCTGGTGTAGAAGCGTGTGAGGATGTGGCGGTTCATTCCAAACCTCCTCAGCCGTCGCAGGAAGAAAAGGTGCCGATGAGCCTTCTTCACAACGGCCTCGGTGTGGACGGACCATGAGAGTTCCTCTGTGATGTTGAAGCTGCTGACTCTCTCCACCGGTGCTCCATTGATGGTGATGGGGCGGTGTTCTCTCTCATTCCTCCTGAAGTCGACCACCAGCTCCTTGGTCTTGCTGACATTGAGGGAGAGGTTGTGCTCCTGACACCACCGTGTCAGTGTGCACCTACTCTCTGTAGGCCGTTTCATCATTGTCAGTGATGAGACCTACCACCGTCGTATCGTCAGCAAACTTGATGATGGTGTTGGAGCTGTGGGTTGCCACACAGTCATGTGTGTACAAGGAGTACAGGAGTGGGCTGAGAACACAGCCCTGAGGGGCTCCAGTGTTGAGAGTCAGTGATGAGGAGATGTTGCTGCCCATTCTGACCACCTGGCGTCTGTTTGACAGGAAGTCCAGGATCCAGCTGCATAACAAGCTGTTTAAGCCTAGAGCCCGGAGTTTCATGTCAAGTATGGAGGGCACAATGGTGTTGAATGCTGAGCTGTAGTCTACAAACAGCATTCTCACATATGTGTTCCTCTTTTCCAGGTGGGAGAGAGCAGTGTGTATAGTGGATGAAATGGCATCATCAGTGGAGCGGTTTGTGCGGTATGCAAACTGCTGTGGGTCCAAGTGAGGGGGGGAGAACAGAGCAGATGTGGTTTCTGATTATTCTCTCAAAGCATTTGCTGATGATGGGGGTCAGAGCAACAGGACGCCAGTCGTTTAAGCAGATGATTTTTGACTGCTTCGGTACAGGCACAATGGTGGACGTTTTGAAGCATGTGGGGACCACAGACAGGGAGAGGGACAGGTTAAAGATGTCCGTGAAAACTCCAGCCAGTTGGTTCGCGCACGCTCTGATGACGTGGCCCGGAATGCCGTCTGGACCCGCGGCTTTACAGATGTTCACCCGCCGGAAGGATCGGGTTACATCCGCTACAGATACAGAGAGTGAACTAACCTCTGCATCTTCAGCCACGAGCTCTCTCTCCGCGAGGGCGGTGTTAGTTCCCTCAAAGCGAGCATAAAAGGTGTTTAGCTCGTCCGGGAGAGAGGCAGCGGTGTTCACGGTGGAGTTTGTGTTCCCTTTATAGTCCGTGATGGTGTTAATTCCCTGCCACATGCTTCTAGAGTCGGTGGTGTTGAACTGTCCTTCAATCTTGTCCCTGTACTGGCGTTTTGCTGCTCTGATGGTTTTCCGGAGGGCATAACTTGCTTGTTTATGCTCCTCCGCATTACCGGAGTTAAAAGTGAAGGTCCGCGCATTGAGTGCCGCGCGAACATCCCCATTTAGCCACAGCTTCTGATTTGGGTACAGCCGAATTGTTTTGGTTGGAACAACGTCTTCTACGCACTTCCTGATGAAACACGTTATGCTATCAGCGTAGACCTCGATGTCGTCATCAGAGGCCGACCAGAACATCTTCCAGTCCGCGTGATCAAAACAGTCTTGTAGCATAGAGTCTGATTGGTCCGACCAGCACTGGATGGTTCTGAGGGCGGGTGCTTCCTGTTTCAGTCTCTGCCTGTAAGCGGGCAGAAGGAGAATGGAAGAGTGGTCTGATTTGCCAAATGGTGGGCGCGGGAGGGACTTGTAGCCATCCCGGAAGGGAGAGTAACGGTGATCCAAAACACGGTTCGCTGTCGTGTTGAAGCTAACATGTTGGTGGTATTTAGGTGCAATGCATTTGAAGTTGGCTTTGTTAAAGTCCCCAGTCACAATAAACGCAGCCTCAGGATGCGCGGTTTCCTGCTCACTCACTGTCCTATACAGTTCCTTTAGTGCCCGGTCTGTGTCGGCTTGTGGGGGAATATACACAGCTGTGATGATGACCGCTGTGAATTCCCTCGGTAGCCAGAATGGTCGACACAGAACCATGAGAAATTCCAGATCAGGAGAACAGAAAGACTTTAAGAGCGAACACGGGTTAAAGGTCCCGTTCTTCGTGATCTCATTGTTCAAACTTTAGTTAGTGTGTAATGTTGCTGTTAGAGCATAAATAATACCTGTAAAATTATAAAGCTCAAAGTTCAATGCCAAGCGAGATATTTTATTTAACAGTTCCCTTTCAAAGCCTACAGCGAACGGCCGGCTTGGACTACATCCTGGTACAGCCTGCTTTAATTACGTCAGTAGAACAGACTAACCTCCGCTCACAAGAATACACGAAAAAGGGGGTGTGGTCTTGTTGCTCTCCCACGTGGAGAAGAGAAAGTGTTGCGTGGAGAAGACGAGGAAGTGTTGCGTTTGAGTGTGTTTGTTGCCATGTCGTTGAGACGCTGTTATTTTCATCCGGGAGTCAAATCACCTTTGTTTGGCTTTCACAGGGACGCTGTACTTAGAGATCATTGACCGCATACATCTCCCCGTTAAGAGGTGTGACCTTTCCGTGTAATGTACGCTAAGCTGCTGTCGAATCACAACACAGGAACCGGGCAATGTGCACTAAGCTGTGGTCAAATCACAACACGGGAACCGCTTGCACAATCAGAACTCGTTACGTATTTCTGAAGGAGGGACTTCATAGAACAAGGAACTCATCAGCCTGTTTTTAGGACATGAAAACAGCAGTGAACAGATAAGTAAATTGTGTGAAAAATACTGTGTTTTTTTACACGCGAAACATGAACACATGTTATATTGCACACTGTAAACACAATCAAAGCTTCAAAAAAACACGAAGAACGGGACCTTTAACGTTCACTCGCGAGTGACGACGGGGTTTACGTGCATACTCATCAAGGCGGTAATGTAGTATACATTTGTGTGTATTTGACCATTTCAACGCTATTTGTACTCGCAAGCTTTTTGTGAGATGGCCTGTGTGTGTGCGCGCAAATGATAAACTTTAGTGACGATGCGACACTGCCTCGATTATGTAAGTGGCAAATCCTGTGTCAACTGTGCAGCTCGATTTTAGTGCAGATGCAATGCGCTGATGTGAAGCCATTTGAGCATTTTGAAAGTGATTCACTCGCGCTGTTTGTGAAATTACGTCTCACAGAAAGTTTTCAAATGAATTCGTAAGTTATTTAATACAGAAATATGAATTGTACCTCACCTTCAGCATTATAATTATTTTACCCGCTCCGGAAAGAGAATGAGACGGTGTCGCTGCATGTCATGCCCTATAGGCAGGCGCAGGTTTTATGTCGTCAGCATGATCGGTTCATGAGATCGGCCTTTTTAGAGACCGCCGATCAATCATCCCAAATCGATTATCGGCCGATAGAGATCGGTTGCCAATCAATCGGAGCACCCCTAGTATATGATATAAAATACATATTCTTTTGTACATATATGAAATAAATATATGATTATGACGATATACACTATATTTCCAAAAGTTTTGGGACGCCTGCCTTTACATGCACGTGAACTTAAATGACACCCCATTCTTAATCTGTAGGGTTTAATATGGAGTTTGTAGCTATAACAGCTTTAACTTTTAGGACATTTAGGAGTATGTTTATGGGAATTTTTGACCATTCTTCTAAAAGCGCATTTGTGAGGTCAGGCACTGATGTTGGACGAGAAGGCCTCCGAGAGTCTCCGCTCTAATTCATCCCAAAGGTGTTCTATCGGGTTGAGGTCAGGACTCTGTGCAGGTCAGGCAAGTACCGTTCTCCTGGCAACCGCCAAACCCAGACTCGTCCATGGGATTGCCAGACAGAGAAGCGTGATTTGTCACTCTAGAGAGCACGTCTCCACTGCTCTAGAGTCCAGTGGTGGCGTGCTTTACACCACTGCATCCGATGCTTTGTATAGCACTTAGTGATGTAAGGCTTGGATGCAGCTGCTCGGCCATGGAAACCCATTCCATGAAGTTCTCTATGCAGTGTTCTTGAGCTAATCTTAAGCCACACGAAGTTTGGAGGTCTGTAGCAATTGTCTTTGCAGAAAGTTGGAGACTTCTGCACACTCTGCACCTCAGCATGTGCTGACTCCTCTCTGTGATTACATGGATTTACATGGTCTGCCACTGAGTTGCTGTTGTTTCCAATTGCTTCCACTTTGTTATAATACCACTAACAGTTGACTGTAGAATATTTAGTAGTGAGGAAATTTCACAAATGGACCACAGGTGGCAACTTATCACGGTACCATGCTTGAGTTCACTGAGCTCCTGAGAGCGACCCATTCTTTCACAAATGTTTGTAGAAGCAGTCTGCATGCCTAGGTGCTTGGTTTATACACCTTTGGCCATGGAAGTGATTGAAACACCTGAATGCAATGATTAGGAGGGGTGTCCCAATACTTTTGGCGATATAGTGTATGTTATGTGTTTCCATTATTTAATCAAAATTCACTTTTAATCGCAGTCGGAAATTATTACACACACTCCATGATGATTTCTGTGTAGTACCAAACTTTATTTATGATAATTTACTGTTGTATGTTGTGCAGGGAACGAGGTTAAAGCCAAATGGGTAGGGCTGTAATCAACCAAAGAAAATCTTGGTCGACTGAAGTCCTGAAATTTTTTACTAAAAGTCGACTAAAAATGACGTTAGGAAAAAAAAAGTTAAATTAATTAGCTGTACACTGTGCGCAGTACTTGGTAGCCTTGTTGTCTGCCTAAATGAATTATAAATAAACATAAAAAATTAGTAGGCTATTTGCAGTATATTAAATAGTTTTTGACCTGATTATTTTGCACTGAAATAAGTCTGACACACGAGTCTTTCGACTCTGACAGCGTTGCATCACGTGCACCATCATAGCCTATGATTTCCGAAAATATTGTACTATGTGGTCAACTAGTGATATCATCACAATAACTTTTGAGGAATATGCAACATAATTTAGAAAATAGTTTTTGTCATATGTATTATACTAACTGACAGACACTATCATTTCAGCCGCTCTGTGCAGCTTCGCGGCTGAGACACGAATAGACTATTAACTTAAAGCTTTTACTCTTAAACACAAAAGGCACGTCCACTTTAATAAAAAAGGAATATTTATTAAACAAGCCAGATCAAAAGCAGAAAAAACACTCTCACAATTAAATACATAATATACAGCAGCAAACTAGCCTTCTTCAATCTGTCTCTCTTCTCCAGTCAGTTGGGCTAATCCAAAAGAAGTGGAAACAAGGAGGTGTTCTGAAGACAGACTGTTACCTGTGAAACAGGGGTGCTCTGAAAACACCCCCATTAGCAATTAGTGCTTTCCACCTGATGAAATGAACGTGGCAAAACCAACAGTACAGATCCACTTTTGCGGCACGACTGAAGCATGGTGTTGTGACGCTTCCCCTCATGTGTATGTTGATGGGCGTTCCTCAAGTTTACCACTATGGGCGTGCGTTTGAGCCAGCGGGGAATGAAATACAAAGGACCAGCGAGAGACTTCTCTTCACCAGTGGGTTGGGCTAATCCAAAAGAAGTGGAAACAAGGGGGTGTTCTGAAGACAGACTGTTACCTGTGAAACAGGGGTGCTCTGAAAACACCCCCATATGCAGTTAGTGCTCTCCACCTGATGAAATGAACGCGGCGCGGCAAAACTGATGAAATGAACATGGCAAAAAATCAACCAATCAGAATTTTGGTCGAGCCAAAACGTATCGACTAATAATCACCTAATCGACTGGGAGATTCCAGCCCTACAAATGGGAAAACCTACGAGATCCATACATGAGGAAAAATGTATTCTCAGTCAGTGCCACCTATCGTGCAGCAGTGAATTAGCCAAAGGCAATCAGTCTTTTTGCGTTAAATGTGTGAAAGCTCCGTTCGTCGAGATTCACTTAGCTGATTCATAAATGCATCTTACAACAGGTTTTGCAGACAGGATCAACATATTTATTAAAAATATATGACTCAGATTTGGTCATGATTCAGACATCTCTAATTGTTCATCATGAATGGACATGAATGTTTCAAATTTGAAACCGTTCCATACATTTAGCTGTCATATGACTTCAGAAGAAATTGTATAGACTGCTTTTATAATACTTTTATGGTGCTTTTTGTCATTTGTGGAGCTTGACTGTCCTCATTCACCTCAACTTGGCCTGTACATTCTTCCAAAAATGACCTTTTGTGAAAAAAATCCTACAGATTTCTACAGACTCCTACAGAGTAAATGACAGCATTTTTATTTTTGTGTGAACTGTCCCTTTAAATGGAGCAGACTTTATGTTGAATCTTTTACAAAGCAAGCACTGTTAAGTTGAGCCCAAGTGAGCATGGCCTGATTGCTAAGTTTCTCTTGGTCATGACTCCTTGAGCTCTTTGAAAAGCTGTTTGAAGCCAGTGCCCTCAAAGCGATAATAAAAAGACAAATGACCACATCGCACTGGAACATTTCAACAAAAGGTCTCTTCCTCCAATAGTCCTGGCCTTCACCTTTGGAAAAGGCGGCACTTTTTTTACATCCTGTGGCACAAAGGCTTCTGTTGTAGTTTGAGGGGCCACACCTTGGAGAAGTCCTTAAACACATAAGCACATGGACTAGAAGATCAACTATGTATAGAGCAGGTTTGTTTTCACTTAACACAGGTAGTCTGGTCACTTTTAATATCTGTACCCAGACTGTGTTGGCTACCGTTAGTAGTCCGGGCTGTGGCAAAGCAGAGTTAAATAAACACCAGCTGTGCTGAGGTTTTGTTTGTTAGTTTCTAACACGTTGGGCTTCTTTTGGAAACCAGTTGTGTGTTCTTCTCACTTATGTTGACATGGACTGACATAAAACCTGATAAATCCATGACTTTCACCCTGTTTATTATCACATACTTGAACATTTTCTGCCTTAATTTCACTCCATATATGGTCACAACCAGGTTAAAAAATTTTTTTTTGGTATTTATGCACAATTTGCCCCTGAAATTTATTTTCAAGGGCATTTTTCCTAGACATAAAAACACAGCTTGATAACAATTTAGACTACCATTCAAAAGGTAAGAGTTTTTTAATGTTAAGAGAAGTCTCTTATGCTCACCAAGGCTGCATTTATTTATTTATTGGATCAAAAATACAGTAATAATGTGAAATATTAAACAAGTTTAAAATAACTATTTTCTATTTTAATATATTTTAAATAGTAATTTATTTCTGTGATAGAATAACTGAATTTTCAGCATCATTATGTATGTCTTCAGTGTCACATGATCCTTCAGAAATAATTTTGGTGCTCCAAAAAAAATTCTTATTATCAATGTTGAATACAGTTGTGCTGCTTTGTGGAAACCATTATACATTGTATCCAGGATTATTTGATAAATAGAAAGGTCAAAAGAACAGCATTTATTTTTCTGTAACAACATTTACTGTCACTTTTGATCAATTTAATGTCTCCTTGCTGAATAAAAGTATGAAATTCTTTTTTTTTTTTTTTATCCTACTGACCCTAAATACTTCATTTAAAAATGTAATTTAAAAGAACCCAAAATAAAAATTCTGTCATCATTTACTCACCCTCAAATTTTTCCAAACTTGTATGAATTTGTTTCTTCTGCTGAACACAAAAGAAGATATTTTAAAGAATGTCGGTAACCGAACAGTTGATGGGCCCCATTGACTTCCATAGTATTTTTTTCCCCATACTGTCTCCGGCATGAGCACTGGCAGCATTTAAGTAGATACACCTGGAATACATTATTATGAAACATGTTGAACACTAGATAATGGAAGAAAAACAGAAGTTCACTATGAGGGTATTTTCATCCCCGCATTTTATATATCCGGGGCATTTTTGCCCCGAGGCCTGGTTAATTTCTTACAAAGGTCACAACCTACCCCTTCCCACCCAAAAAGGGTCTACAAACTAGATTTTGTTTAGATTTTTCCTAAAATACCAATTGAGAGAACAGTGGCATATATAGTAATGCAATGTATTACCTTTTATGTTTTACCTAAATGGCTATTTGAGTTGTTTGACATTGTTGTAAATGTGCTACACAGACGGTTAAACACACATGGCCAAGTAAAGAAACAATCTCTTTTTATTGTGCATGCTATAATTATAAGTATAAACCGCTTTCTCCTTTGTCTTCCCGGAAGATCTTCTTTACTTGATATAGGGCTGGTTTAATGCATGCACTCAGGCCTTTTGTGTGTGTCTGTGTGTTTGTGTGTGTGTGTGTACAAGTCTGTGAATGCTTTGCAAAACTCTACAAATTCGGTGACTGTAGTTTCATTCTTAAAACGTGAAAGTGAATGTACACAAATGGCAAAAAAACTGCATCAGATCAGAGCACTGTCGTAAATTTTGACACACTTTTGGATGTCTTCAACCATTAACACATTTTTATGTCAATTTTGTAATTATTTTCTTGTATTTTATTTTCATCCCAGAACAAGGGAGTCCATTTCCATGACCAATTTTGCCACAAATATGCTGGAATGAAATCATAATAATGAATGAATTAAATAGATGTATTATAGTATTATATAAATTTAAATAAACAAATAAATAATTAAATATTAGCAGAATACCAGTCCTACACAGCAAATAAGTGAACATGAATTAGTCTTGAAAATGTAGTCGTTTAGTCTGTTTTGTGCCACATTATCAAATTTAGTCATGCTTAAATCATTTTGTGTGCTTTGAGTTGACATTGAGGTAAATAAAAGAATCCCATTCAAACAAGCACTACAACTTAAAACCCTAGTCTTTTGCATGATTACATGGCACTGAGGTTTGCATGTTGCTGATCTCATCTGACTGTGTGGCGTAAATGCAAATCGCTTTCCAGAAACTGACATGGTGGCATCACAAGAGAAGTCTGTTTTCTCTTCATTCACCGCTGCATTTGCATGCAGCTTATTGGTGATTAATGTCACCTTTCATTTGATTGATTATGTGCTTGTCTTTCTGTCAGTGTGTGCATGCAATCCGAACAGGCACCATTTTGCTTATGCATGCATTTGATTCTGATCTCCTGCTTAAAGAGTTCATTATTGTGGTGTAGTGTGTATGAATGTTGCCAGTGTTTCCTGTTTGACATCTGCTGTCAGCCATCAGAGCACAAGAGATGCTCGATAAGACTGTGATGCTTGATACACTGTCAACAAGCAACTGATAATGTAATGGTAATAAAAGCCTTTTTTAAATACATTTTTATTAATAAATAAATATTACTTGGTGACATGATAATCAGTCTTAAGATGCTCTGTAAGCACTTGAAAGTCATAAAAGTCAGTTCAGCTTGCAGATCATTCAGTTTTTAAAATAATTTCAAGTTCATTTTGACATGGCTTTATTGGAATGTGTTTGAGCATGCATTTTCATCTGCTGGGATAATAGCATTGTTTTTTTTTTTTTACATAATTGAAATTCATTGAAATTGAACTGTTCAAAAGAACCAGTTAGCAGTAAAGAATCAGACTTACAGTCACCATTTCACCAGTGTGACCCTTTCAGGCCGATTTGCAGACCATTTGCAATCATGATTACTCTCAGAAAAAATATTGGTTACACTTTGGGCCCTATTTTAATGACCTGAGAGAATGGTCTGAAGCACATGACGTACGTGCACTTAGGACTTGTCTGAATCCACTTTTGCTAGTTTACCGACGGAAAAAACGCTCTGCATGCCAGGTGCATGGACCAAAAGGGTTGTACCTAGTCTCTTAATGAGCCGTGGGTGTTTTGGGTATAGCGTGCAATAAACCAATCAGAGTCTCATCTCCCATTCCCTTTAAAAGCCAGTTGCTCTTGCACCATGGCGGATTCACTATTTACATGGCGGAATTTGCGAGTGGAAAGACTGAACGCTTCTCCAGAGAGGAATCCTTTTTTTTTTTATATTTAAAAATGTTTGTGTGCCGCTGCGCGTCCCTGTGTGTGTAGTAAGCAGAGTGTATGCTAGAGATGCGCGGATGGGCTATTATTTAATCCGCAACATCACAACTCATCATCCGTACGCTATCCATCCAACACCAACGTTTTTTTGACCGATTTTTCAAAGCTGCAGCCGCCATCCGCTGATTGGAAAGCCTTGTTTTTACTCGACGCGTCGCATGATGGCCGATGAGAGGCACTGCTGACGCAAGCAATCATAATAAAATGGACTATGGCCTACATCAAACCTTTAAATAAAAGAGTTATTGAGCTGTTTACACTGTCATATACAAAAAAAGAGCCTGCACAGCGACAGGAAATAAAAAGAGCATGAAACAGAGTGTACGCATGTTGCCTATAGGCGTATATTACTAATGCGCCCTTCAAATAACGCAAAAAAATGCTGCTCCATTGACTTTAGACCAGGTTTTTGTTGGTTAATGGCGCAGTCGTTTTCAGTTGCCTCAAAATATCAACGTGTCTGAACACACCACATTTTTTCAGACAAGCACGGCCATGGGCGAACACATGGGCACGAGTGCATTTGCTATTTAAACAACGTAGCACTGGACGTGAAAATGATAACTGCGTCAGGCTGAAACTAGCAAAAAAAACACTTGTGTTGTATGATAGGGCTCTTTGTTTCGATGGTCCATTTTGGATAATCTGCTAACTATAAGTAACTTTGCAATTGCATGTCATGTCAAGTCACCTTTATTTTTAAAGCACTTTATACAATACAGATAGTTTCAAAGCATCTTTACTGTGATAACAGGAAAATTATGATTCAATGATGCAATCCGTTCAATTCGGCTGTAAAGCAGCTCTAAAAAGTAAAATAAAAGTGTCATTGCTCAGCTGAAGTCAGTTCAGTTGTTGATTCTGTTCTCTTGAAAAGATCATCATCAATTATGAAATGAGTTCAATTTGGCTAGAAGCTCTGCAGAAAACAGTCCAGCTCTGTTCAGTTCTCATACAACAGCGTCAGTCTGATCTATAATATTGTTGAATATTAAGTGTCCCCAACTAAGCAAGCCATTGAAGCGACAGTGGCAAGGAACCCAAACTCCATCAGGTGTCAAAGGGGAGATAAAAACCTGGAAAGAAACCAGGCTCATTCGGGGAACAGTTCTCTTTTGGCCAAATGAAGCAACTTAGTGTGGTTGTCAAGTAACTCTCATTAGAGTATTAATAGACTGCCTGCTTAATATTTTAACACTTTATTTTGATGAGACATTCTACTGCTACTTACCTGAACCCTAACACCTAACAGTCTACTAAAGTCTACTAAGTTAGTTGACATGTAGTTGCAAAGTTACTTGGAATGTGGAAAATGTTACTTGGAAAATGGTCCAAAAATGTGACGCCTATTTGATCTCTTATTACTTATATTTAATTTTTTTTTGTATTGCCAATTATTTTATCATCTAATTTTTTTTGTATCTATGTTGTTTTCTTTATGTAGCCTACGTCCCTCTCTCAGAGAAAATGCCCCTGATGTAAAAAATATACCTGCTACCTCATGTGTGCAACAATACAGTGCACGTACAGTTGATTTTTTTGTGTCTGGTTGATATGGGCCTGCTATTTTTCATCTGATTTGTTCCCTTCCTCAGGATGTGGTTTACTGGTGAACAGTCTGTGTGGATGAACGATTAAGCAAGAGAATGCAGTCAGCAAAAGCGTGCACTTGTGTATCTGAGTTCTGCAGCAAAACACGCACAACATGAGTGATCTGTCGGAGATAAAGATCAGATCTACAGTATTCCTGCACATTCAAAGTTGCTATGAAATGGAAGTTGTGATAGTCTTTCTTTTCTTGTGACGTATATCCAAGTGAAACAAAATCTTGAACTATAAAAAGTGTAGGGCGGGAATTGATTTTGTCTATTGGGAATTGATTGGTTTGTTGGATTGCTGTCGTTTGCTATTGCACACACACACATACAGTGAGGAAAACAAGTATTTGAACACCCTGCTATTTTGCAAGTTCTCCCACTTGGAAATCATGGAGGGGTCTGAAATTGTCATCGTAGGTGCATGTCCACTGAGAGAGACATAATCAAAACAAAAAAAATCCAGAAATCACAATGTATGATTTTTTAAAACTATTTATTTGTATGATACAGCTGCAAATAAGTATTTGAACACCTGTCTATCAGCTAGAATTGACCCTCAAAGACCTGTTAGTCTGCCTTTAAAATGTCCTCCTCCACTCCATTTATTATCCTAATTTAGATGCACCTGTTTGAGGTCGTTAGCTGCATAAAGACACCTCTCCACCCCATACAATCAGTCAGAATCCAACTACTAACATGGCCAAGACCAAAGAGCTGTCCAAAGACACTAGAGACAAAATTGTACACCTCCACAAGGCTGGAAAGGGCTACAGGGAAATTGCCAAACAGTTGATGAAAAAAGGTCCACTGTTGAAGCAATCATTCGAAAATGGAAGAAGCTAAACATGACTGTCAATCTCCCTCCCTCCCCATGCAAGATATCACCTCGTGGGGTCTCAATGATCCTAAGAAAGGTGAGAAATCAGCCCAGTACTACACGGGAGGAGCTGGTCAATGACCTGAAAAGAGCTGGGACCACTGTTTCCAAGGTTACTGTTGGTAATACACTAAGACGTCATGGTTTGAAATCATGCATGGCACGGAAGGTTCCCCTGCTTAAACCAGCACATGTCAAGGCCCGTCTTAAGTTTGCCAATGACCATTTGGATGATCCAGAAGAGTCATGGGAGAAAGTCATGTGGTCAGATGAGACCAAAATAGTTGATTTTTGGTCATAATTCCACTAAACGTGTTTGAAGGAAGAAGAATGATGAGTACCATCCCAAGAACACCATCCCTACTGTGAAGCATGGGGGTGGTAGCATCATGCTTTGGGGGTGTTTTTCTGCACATGGGACAGGGCAACTGCACTGTATTAAGGAGAGGATGACCGGGGCCATGTATTGCGAGATTTTGGGGAACAACCTCCTTCCCTCAGTTAGAGCATTGAAGATGGATCGAGGCTGGGTCTTCCAACATGACAATGACCTGAAGCACACAGCCAGGATAACCAAGGAGTGGCTCTGTAAGAAGCATATCAAGGTTCTGCCGTGGCCTAGCCAGTCTCCAGACTTAAACCCAATAGAGAATCTTTGGAGGGAGCTCAAACTCCGTGTTTCTCAGCGACAGGCCAGAAACCTGACTGATCTAGAGAAGATCTGTGTGGAGGAGTGGGCCAAAATCCCTCCTGCAGTGTGTGCAAACCTGGTGAAAAACTACAGGAAACGTTTGACCTCTGTAACTGCAAACAAAGGCTACTGTACCAAATATTAACATTGATTTTCTCAGGTGTTCAAATACTTATTTGCAGCTGTATCATACAAATAAATTGTAAAAAAAAATCATACATTGTGATTTCTGGATTTTTTTTTTTAGATTATGTCTCTCACAGTGGACATGTACCTACGATGACAATTTCAGACCCCTCCATGATTTCTAATTGGGAGAACTTGCAAAATAGCAGGGTGTTCAAATACTTATTTTCCTCACTGTATCTACACGCACACACACACACACACACACACACACACACACACACACACACACACACACACACACACACACACACACACACACACACACACACACACACACACTGTATTTATCCACAATATACATTTACAAATGTGTATATATAAACAAGTTAAGTAATTTATGTAAATAATTGATATACTTATATACATGCATATTTATATACATACTTGCCCTAGTTTCATTCCAAACCTGTATGCTAAAAACAGCAAACAAAAAAAATTATAATGCATAAATTAAATGTAGAATGAGTAAATTACTTATAACGTTTAGCAAAATAACAAAACAATTTTTTGTGGCTACTATCCTTTTAATGTCAGTATTTAGGCCTCCTTCATTTATCTGTCAGGCTTGGTATCCTCCACCATATCCGATGTAGCGGTAGATGTGAGCTGGCCTACAAGACATCATTGAAAAACCTCTCCCCAAAGATCGACTCTATAACCATACAAGGAAACAGCAGTGCTGCTGCATTGCAGATTTCTCGTCAATCAAAGTGCAGTCAGGTTTCTCTTTGGTTCACACAGTCACATGTATATTTAGACAGAGGTATAGTACACACAAAAGCGCTGTTTTGTTCTCAGAAAGTGAAACTATGCTGTGGCCGGTCGGTTGTTTCTTTTTCATTCGTGTCATCACACCTTAATAATTCTGCAGCTCTTCTAACCAACCGTATCATGATAAAAGTTTGGTTAATCACACCCTTTAAATGCTTTATAGGGTTTTGAAAAACTATGATGTATGGTGGCAGACATTAAATTCACTGAATTTTTCAAGCAGTCATGAGTCATTTAGCTTAGTTTTGCCCAGGTGTATTTGTGATCTATGTGCTGTGCCATGTTCACTTTTGCATTTTTTTCTAGTAAATTTTAGAAAATGGGCACACAATCTTATTTAACAAAAATAACATTTTATTGTACAGTAATATGCAAGTTCTTTACGAATTTTTCATCTTCTAAAAATGTGCATTTGTTAATATATTGAACTGTTTTTATGTTGTTAATATTTTCCTCAACTTTGTATTTTAATTACAATCTTAATTATAACCATAATATTTAAATGTTATGCTTATTATTAGTGCTGGGCAAATCAATTTAATTGCGATTAATCGCATCCAAAATAAAAGTTTGTGTTTACATAATATATATGTGTGTGTGTACTTTGTATAATTATTACCGGTATGTATGTATATATAAATACACACTCATGCATTTGTATATATTTATATAATTTTTATATTTATATATGATAAATTATTTATACATATACGTACATACATGCAAATATTTCTTAAATATATACATGGAGTGTGTATTTATATATACATAATATAATTATACACAAACTTTTATTTTGCATGTAATTAATCGCGATTATCAATTGCCCAGCACTACTTATCTATAATTGTAATATAATTTTATTTTTTTAGCCATTTATTTTTTACCAAATTAAATAATTTAAAACAAAGTATTAGTGCATCATAAGTAACTTCGACAAGATTCTGCAGAATGTCAGTTATACAAAATAATAAAAAAAAATACTAGATTCTCATCATGTGTTAATTTATCTAATAATTAGACTAATATTAATTATGCTTTCAGCCACAAAAAGAGCATAAAGGTTTCTGTTCAACAGTTTGCAGTGCATGAATTTTTAACATTACTCCTTTTGTTTTCCTTGGGTTTGGAACAACATGAGGGAATGGGGCTGGCAAAATGGATTTTGGAATGAATTCAAACCATGAAAACTAGAGGTTAATAATTGATCATAATCCATTATCAATTCATTGCTAATTTTAGACCCTCAACTGATGTTGGAATTGATTGTTTATCAAGTCAACTAGGTGTTGTATGCAATCGCTTAGGCTACTCGTTTTTCCATGACACCGCATCTGTCGAGTCAGTACCTGTTATAGTCTCACCAGACCACCAACTTAAACAATTTGCAGAAAAAGAAAATAGACACTGAATCCACTGGATCAAGAAAATGTACGTCATTATGTGACGCTGAAGCAGAAACTCCATTTCCCGTGAATGTAATTTGATGCGTTATGAAGTATACAGAGCAATACAATTATAAATGCTGCTGTAGATTCTGTATTACACACAATAAATATTTTTTAATTAAAACTACATTTCAGCAGCCTGGATTTTAGATACTGAGGTGGTGTAAAATTGTTATAAATGGTTTGCACTTCAGTTTGTGGATTGCGGTCAATAAACAAATCCTTAATGTGACACTCACAGACGTGTGAACATAATTACTTGAACAGGTTCTACAATTTATTGTATTGTTTTACTTTACAGTTGTTCCTATAACAACTCTGTTTCCCATTATTTGAATTGTTATATAATCTGCCTGCATTTAAGTGTAGCTAATGTGCTCTCTAAAGACTTAAACCTCTGAATCACCAAGTAAAACAATCAACAGTAAAACGGCCTAAAGTTGCAATGCAGTAAATGACGACATGTTACCGTCATGCGGGGTGTGTGCCTCTGCCGTTGCTCTCCATGTTTCTGACAGACTTACTGCAGACCGTTGTGAAGCATATTTTTATATTGTGCACATTAGGTCACATCCATAAAACGAACATGAAACAAAAGGGTGTAGTCAGAGTCTTGTGGAACAAATGAAACAGGCTCACTAATTCTTCACCATTTGCAACATCTGCAATACGTTCATGTGTATATAAGGACATAGAGACAAATAATTGATTTCCTGTCATTCTCTCTATGGTGTGTGTTTTAGTGTATTGATCACATCGCGAGGGCACTCTATAAATGCTGTCCAAATTGTGAGGTCTATTGTTGGAATAAATTAACCTTTGAAGTCACAAAAACCAAGAAATAACATGTTTTTTTTTCAGCATGTTTTTTGTTTTGTTTTTAATAATGAAACTTTTCATTCAAATGTGTGTCCAATTTTTTTTAAATTATCCAGACAAATTTAAATAAAGTTTTGATGTCCTTCAGCATCCAAACCTTCTATGTTAATACTGCCTCTTTGATTTGAAATTTTATTTAAAATTATGAATGTGTATGACATCAAGCACATCCAATACAATTTCTGGAAAATTGCAGTGCCTTCAATGGGAAACATTTTAAAATATATATTCCGTTGTATAAAATAGGGAACAAAAATGTAAAGCCTGCAGGACTTTTTTTTTCACTCATTCAGAGGAAATATTGTAAAGTATTACTGAAGGTGGTTTTGAGAAACTGAAAAATGTGCAGTACAAAATGGTCAGTGTTGGAAAGGTTACTTTGGAAATGTAATGGGTTACAGATTACAAGTTACTCTATTTGAAATATAACAAGTAGTGTAACTATTTAAATTACTTTGTTAAAGTAATGTAACTGATTACATTTGATTACTTTTCTAATTCCCAGCACTGGAACGAGAAATTGTATTACTCGCCATGGTGGCAACTCTCAGATTGTAGCCTAAAGCTTTCAGCAGCAATGTGGATTGATATAATTGGCAGACGTGGTGTGCTGCAAATTCAAACAGAGCCAAACAAAAGCATCAGAATAGCATCTGAAGGATGCACTAAATGTCCTTTAAATGGCAGGAGGCATCATGCACATCAAAAACAGGCAAAGCAACAAAATAATATTATTCAACGTATCTTAGCTTTTTACAGAAAATATTCAGATGTAACCTCCTTTTTAATCATTAACATTTTCATAAGTAACTAATAAAATTTTTTTTTTAATTCTCAGTAACTGTAACTGATTAGTTACATTTATTTTGTAATTCAATTACGTAATCTAGTTACATGTAACTAGTTACTCCCCAACACTGAAAATGGTGCTTATACCATTCCTAAATGTAGATACACACAAGCACCTGACTGTGCTGTGGCCCACAGTATTTCATGCCATGACTGGAATTCCTGGACTCATTTTGATAATGATAACAACACAGTGAGTTTGCCAAGCACTCGTAAATGCTAAACGCTGGGATCCGCTTTCCTTCATAATGTTTTCAGCTTAGCCATGTGTGTATGTGACCTGTTGACTTTTGAGGAGTAGTTCTGTAGTTATCACTAATTATTAAGATGAAAGATTTGACTAAATGTCTGATTTGTTAGGACTGAATATCTGCACTGTCATTTCGTAAATGATTAAATCTGTTTGTTCAGACAGTGTTTTCAATAGTTTTGCCACAGGGAGAATATGAGAGTATTTGTTGTTGTGCAATGCGAGTGGATGAAGCACTGCAGATTTCACCAATGCTCTCTTTCATCATCTCATTTCATGAAGCAAATCAGAGACCCAATAATGACAAAAAAAGCCAAAGTAAATGGTTACTACAGTTGCTCTGATATGATGCCTGTCAAGCCGATCTGAGCACATACTGTAAGTACAATACATTTACATAAAGCTGTGTACGCCTTGCATCCACCTAAACCTCTCCAAATAATGAGACCGGATCCCTATCCCGCTTCAGTCATAAGGGTGGTGCTTTATCTTCGCTTTTCCAGCTGTAATAATCAGCAAGAGCTCCATCAAGCTCTAAATGTCATTCTCAGAAAATTCAATTCTTGTTTGTATTACTCGGATGAGTGAGTATCAAGCCTTCTGACCTTCAGCTGTCGATCTGACTCTTCTTGGCTCTGATAGACTGAAATGAATGAGGTTAATTACATCTCCGTTTTTTGACCCACTTTTTTCCAGGTGTTTTACGTTGTTTGATGCATTGACTTGGCCCGTGATGCATGCTCTGACTTGAACAGACCTCTGGCAGGATGATGTAAAGCAAACATTCTTCTCTGGTGTGATTGGCATCTGTTATTTTTTTACGCATTAAGGATTATGTAGGCTGCAAGTTTTTGGCAAATAGTGCATTTCTCATGATCAGATCATTGCGTTTGTTGCGGATGGTCTACAGTCTTTTCCGCACTTTTCTATTTTAGACCTCAACACAGTGTTTTGGGTTTCAGTTGTAGTCTCTATTTTACACCCGGCGCAATGTGGCATGTAGGCGGGTCCACAACACGTGTACACTCTGCTTCTTACACACACAGGGACGTGCAACAGCACATAAACATTTTTAAATATTAAAAATATAAGGATTACAATGTAAAAGATTATTATTGTCCACATAAAGATAAAAATGCCTACATGTCATAATGGATAATCATTGCATGTATCAAAATGACCTATTTGCAGTAATGACGAATTAAATGTCTACTTATTTAACCAATCGTGACAATACACGATTGGTTATGTATTTAAACTGACTTGTCAGGTTGAGGGTGTCTATATTCCGCCATGTAAATAGTGAATCCACCATGGTGTAAGTGCAACTGGCTTTTAAAGGGAATGGGAGATGAGACTCTGATTGGTTTATTGCACGTTACGCCCAAAACACACCCATGACTCATTTAGAGAATGGGGACAACCCTTTTAGACCATGTGCTGGGCGTGCCAACATTTTTGTGACGTTAAACTAGCAAAAGTGGATTCGGACTCGCCCCAAGTGCACTTGACCGTGCGCTTCAGACCATGCGCTCAGATCGTTAAAATAGGGCCCGTAATCTAAAGGTTTTGTAAAATGAAAAACAGTACTTTCTCTGTACTTTTATGGCCCATGGGTTGGTCTCTATTAAACTAATGAAGTGTGTTTGTGTGCATAAGCAGTATTAAGGTTAACACATTACAAGTAACCGAGTTACATAATTAGATTACTTTTCACAAGTAACTAGTAAAGTTACACATTACTTTTAAATTTACAACAAAATACCCGAGTTAGGAATTTGCATTTCCTTCAGTCTGAGGCATATTCATTTCCCTTTTGTTGTGAATCATGCAAGGTGATTTACTAAGGTTTGCCCTTGTCAATTTACTGGTATTCGCGGCATTATTTGCTGCCCAAAAAAGCATGTCTTACTCCAGACGCTAATTTGTGCTGCTCTTGGTAGATTGTATTTGTCATTATAGAAATGATCCGGCTGCATCTGTGTTCTTTAATTTGCACAGAACTGTCCACTCCCATCAGCGCTTTTTTGGAATTGTGCTCTCGTGCTAATTTACCCTGTTTAGTAAATCTGGCCCTTAATGTTTAGTTAAATTTACCATTGTTCAGCAAATTTTCATGGGCAAAAGTCCGGCATTTCAATAGGAATCAACGTGATAGGAATTTAGCTTGAGGGCGAAATGGGTTGGTCACACAAATTCCGTGCGCTTGACCAACAGAAAGCTTTGTTTGCAAAATTTCTCAATTTCATCAGTTTGTTGATGAAAAACACGCACCAGTATCGTGCGCACAGACAGCGCGGCAGAATTGAGTTCTCTTTCGCGCTTAAACAAACAATAACATACGCAACAAAATGAACAGTTTGGCATAGTTGTGTATTCTCTTAAATTAGTTAAATAAATGATGAAATGAACGTAAAGAGTTGTGAGAGAAAATGGAATGCGTGAAATGTGCTGCAGCAGCAGAACTTAAAGTGACAACAGCCACTAATTATCTCTGTTAATCAAAGAACAAAGATAACAGAAAAGTATTCACTGCTCTTGACTAAGGAACTTTTGTAGCTTTAATAAGGATTAATCTATATTGAATTTATAATTTATGCAGTGCAGACTGTTTGATAACTTCATTTCTGTATATTTCATAGGTACATGAAAATGACATTTATGTAGTTTATTTATTAAGTACATTTTACATTTATTATGGGTTTATGTGAGGATTGTTTTAAGTTTACTTAAATTAAAAGTTATATTTTTGAAGTGTAATACAATTTTTTTTTATAGCTTTCAGTTACACTGTAATGTTAAATGGCTATAATTTTAATGTTTAAAATTGAAGGGGAAAAAATCTATTTCATAGAGACATCAGTAGCTGTATTAGTATCAGTGATACTGGCCTTCATTCATAAAAAGATGCCATTAAGTATTTAAAATATAGGCTACTGTCTTTGTTTAGTTTTTTCACATCAATTTAGAGATTAACTGTGAAATGATTATATTATAGAGTATTAAAACTTATATTAAAAACTTGAGTGTTTTTAAATGCGATTAATCACAGGAAAATATGTGATTAATCTAAGTTTTTTTAATCGATTGACAGTGCTAATTATAACTGTGGTTGTAATTATTCATGGACCATACAATCCATTATAAGGTGCATTACAAGACATCATTTTAAAGTAATTTTATAATGCATTACATATAAAGCTTTTAAATGAAGTGTTACAAAATATTCCACTAGAAATGTAAATATGGTTCATTGCTCTTGAAAATTGTTAATCTACTCACACACAGAAATCACCCTGCCAAGTATGAGCAATTTACTGTAACATTCCTCTCATATTTATTTATGGTGGCTGAATCTGGCTAGTACCCTTCAAAAAATCCTGCCGTTTGGTGGGAAAGGATTAGAATTTTGGCATCTCATGAGCCAGTGGCTCCTAATTAACAAGGCCTGTCATGTACGTGAGATGAATGTCTTTAAGGACCTGTCTTGGGCTTTAACTACCATGGTTGTTTGTGTTTGGAAACATTCAGCATTATTCACAATGCTGGAATGGTCAAACCCTCAATTCCCATTCCAGAGTGGGAGCACCATACATCGAATTCTCCTTGAATTTTATCCAGAGTGAAAGGAGCGATAAAGAGCACTTTTGTATCTGTAGCAGAAGCTGCTCTGTTTTTTTTGGCCTCTATAAGTTTGAATGTTTCAAAAGGCAAACAGTTATTGCAGAGCGTGACATAGTTTGTTGTAAAAGCTCCCCTTTTCTCTTGGGAGGGAATGCATATTTTTGACCTGCGTTGACGTCAGAAATGACACACTCGTTTTAACTAGAGCTTACTTACTCTCAGGCTGAGAGACCAGATGCTGACATGTTTTATTACACTGCACATGTTCAAAGTCACAAGGAGATTTCATGAGGTTCAAAGCTAATTAGCGGTCACATAAAGTATCCTGGCATTTAAAGACAGCATGAAACGGCATTCGCAAAATCAGCATATTCAATTGGATATCAACTATTGTCCTAGCCTGACAAGCCAGACCCACATCAATATGTTGGGTCTGGGAACTCACCATTGGCAGGGCTCAATCCGAGGGGCGGAATAAACAGTTGTCTTTCAAATTCCCTCTGCACGCAATAGGATAGCGCTACAACCAACCAGAGCAACGAAGAAGGTGAAGCGGAGCTAGTTGATAGATTAAACTTTCGTCGTATCCGGTCGGCAAAACTCAGAACACATCCTCCTTTCTTAAGAATGACTTCAGTGCCGTTCTTTTCTCAAAGAAAAGCTTAACTCCAAGTCTTCCAGAGTCGCGGCCAAAGCCGATTCAAAAGACCTGTTCGCCAGCTTCTTTGTTTACAAGTGGCCTGAGGAACCGCGGCAACTCTGCGTCATTATGTTAAGCCCACCCGCTGACTCTATACTCGATGTGATTGGCCTGACCAGAGTTTGGTTTTTCCAGCTCGCAAACCAACGGAGAGTTGCTAGACTACCCTGGCTGCAAATTAGATTTGCTGCCGCTAGGGTGCGTCTAGATTTCTAGGCTACTATAGTCCTATTCATTGTGATTTGATTTGTATTTGAAACGTCTGTGATATTTTATTATTGGTTAATATTATTTTTCCTTTCCCATGCACATTTATTAACTCTGTAAACCTGACATATTAAATAATAGTCTGAAAAATCTCTCTCTTTTTTTTTTTTAATAGAACAGTTTATTCTATTGGAGGAAATAGAAACAAAAGCAAAACTTTACTGTGGTGGTATCATGCTACAGTGATTGAGGGTGACTTTGATATACCATGAAAAAGATGTACTTTGCTGTGTTATTTTGTTGAGTATTATATTTGACACATCAGGCTTTTATGGCTCATATAGTATGATATAGGAGATTTGCAATTTGGTGCAGATGTTGTTATTTATATATGGACAAGTTCTTATAGCTTGTAATAGCTGTCTACAGACTACTAACATTAAATGCATATAAATATCAGTTGTCACTCATCTCCCAATTATACATCTTAGTTTTATGATCAAAGCTCTGTAGTTATAATAGTGGATATATAATGCAACGCAATACAATGATGACTGAGAGATGTTCAAATAAAAATCCTGATATATCACATTTGATACCTTTTTTTGTTGTTGTTGAGAAAAGTCATGTTAAAATGTATATATGAATAAACAATTAAACCTAATTTGCTTCTGTTCATCCTGAATTATTAATAACAAAATAAAAGTTGTTCTTACATTTCCTTTTTGCAGACAAATCTTTACTGATTTTTATAAAGACGTGAACCACGAAGGGGGGACATTTTTACAATTATACTAAAAGTTATTTTACCTGCTTAAAAAGAATAAACTATCAAGGGCAGAAGGCATGTTGTAGATTGTGTACAATAGGGTGAAAGTTTTGATCATGACTTGGATATCAAATATGATACAGCAGGCTTTAATATTGTTTTTTTAACCCTTTTTTTGTTTACATTGTTGTTAATAGAAGTTTTTTTTTATGTCTACTTTTGTCTTTTTTCCCTATCTAGGTGGAGGAGGAAAACGGAAAGGAAGAAGTAAAAAATGGAGGGAGATTCTTCGTTTTCCTCATATCAGTCAGTGCACAGAATTGAGCAAAACCATCGGTAAAGTATCGACACTCAACTTGTCTTGTTCATGAACTTCCTGTTATTTTCATGCTTCTTGTCAGCTGTGGTGTTCTCCTGGCCAAATTTCCCTAACTGCGATGTCATTTCGCTGTTCAGCATTGTTTAGTCATCTCTGAGTTTACATTGCCATTGTCTGAATCCCAGTTTGCTTACTATCTGAGAAATCGTATGTGAGATGAGCATTAGTGCGTCCCAAATTACAGTAGTATGTCAAAGGTGCCCATACTTGTCCCAGTGGATTTGCAAAATATGCAAACAAATATGTTTTTGATCTAATAATGTGCACTTGAATTTCTTGAGCTACTCTGTAAAAAATGCAAAAAGTACTGCCTGCTTATTACCTAAACATTATCCAGTCATTTTACGGACATTTCTGTTAACCCTAATAGAATGCAATGAAGTCCAAAATTCGGAATATAGGTAAAACATTTTTTTTTACTGATTTTTATGTACAGATGAAAAGGAGTGACTGTCAACTATTTTAATTGTTTAACAGTAACAACTTAACTTAAGTTACCCTAGCAATAGTTTTCACAATTTGTATTTTTTTAAATATAATTACAATTTAAAGAAACTGTTTTCTGTTTGAATATATTTCTAATTGTAATGTATTCCTGTGACAGCAAAGCTGTATTTTCAGCATCATTAGTCCAATCTTCAGTATCACATGATCCTTCAGAAATCATAATAATACTCGTATTTGCTGTTTAAAAACATATCTTATTATTATCAATGTTGAAAACAGTTGTGCTGCTTAATATTTGTGGTGTAAACCATGATAATATTTTTTCAGGATTCTTTGTTCAAAAGAACAGCATTTATTTGAAATGGAAATCTTTTTGTAACATTATAAATAAATCCCTTTTCTGTCACACTTGATCAATTTAATGCATCCTTGCTGAATAAAAGTATTCATTTCTTTCAAAAACACAAATCTAACTGACCCCAAACTGTTGTGTATATTATAAAGAAGAAATATAAATGTATAAAGTTAAGAAATTTTGGTAACACTTTACAATAAGGTTCATTAGCTATAGCTAACATTAGTTAACTACATTAGTTAACATGAACTAATAATGAACTGCCCTTAATGTTTTAATAATGAACTTATAAAACATTTATTAATATTTTGTTGTTAATTTCAACATTTACTAATGCATTATTAAAATCTTGTTAACATTAGTTAATGCACTGTGAAATAACATGAAAAAATGCTGAACAGCGGTGTTGTTCATGGTTAGTTCATGTTAACTAATGCCTTAACTAATGTTAACTAATACAACCTTATTGTAAAGTGTTACTGAAATTTTAAAGTAATTAATTTAGCTGGATGCTAACATTAACATGCAAATGCTGGTATATCGCGTTCCAGTACTTGCATGTGTTAATACATACTTAAAGAGAAAGTTCACCCCCCAACCCTAAAATGAAAATAACGTAATTTACTCACCCTCAGGTTGTTTCAAACCTGTATGACTTTCTTTCTTCTGCGTATAATATTTTGAAGAACTGTTGTCCATGCAATAAAAGTCAATGATGTTCTAAACAAAATTGGACCCCGCTGCCTTTCATTTTATGGACAAAATATAATCTTTTATCTTCCACAGAAGATGGTAATATAGGTGTGAGGGTGAGTGAATGACAGAATTATTATTATTATTATTATTATTATTATTATTATTATTATTATTATTATTTTAAGTTTCCTTTCCAATTAACAGCAAAGTACATCTTTTTCATGGTATATCAAAGTCACCCTCAATCACTGTAGCATGATACCACCACAGCACACTTTTGTAAAGTTTTGCTTTTGTTTTATGTCTCAGACCGGGACTACTTCAGCCTGTGTGAGAAGCAGCCCATCGGGAGACTTCTGTTCCGCCTTTACTGTGAGACCCGACCGGAGATGCAGCGATGCATCCAACTTCTGGATGCCATGGTATGTCAGGCCACGCATACACACGTCTCCAATGCTGAAAGAACCTAATGAACTTAAATCTAATAAAGATCATCAAAACAGCTTTTAGTTGCTGGTTCTTTCAAGCAGCTCATCTTCTCTCTAAATCTTGCCCGCTTAAACTCTCTCAGGATTCTCGTTAACCCCTCCACCAATGTTCCACTGGCCTGGACAACATGCCTCCCACATGACTAGCTTGGCTATCATGGAATAAAGCCCAAAATATCAGTACCGGCATGTGGTCACTGAATGAGGCCATTGTCTGGTCTTTCCAACAGCCCTATAGACCCCAAACAGTCTGAACCCCAGGAACCTGAACCCATGACAGGAAGTCACCATCATAAAACATGGGGCAGCATATTTGTGCTTTTTTTTTAGGACATGGAAAAGGTGTTCATCTTGTTTATTGAGTCTTGGAACTTTCGCCTCCTCATTTTAACAAAAAACCTTTGTGCTGTGTCACCGTATAACTGAATAGAAGAAGCTTTACTGATGTGTTACAGAGACACATGTGAATGTCTCAAAGTCTGAAAAAACAAAAATGTCCTAAACATAAAAGCATCATACAATCGTCCCTTGGTTACCAGAGATGGGCTGCATCCGAAATCGCATACTGTTTATATTATATCATTATCAGGTGCAGCATATTTGTTTTTTTGTGAATATGTGATATGATGTTTATATTATATATTATATCGCACCCCACTTTATATTAGGTGGCCTTAAGTACTATGTACTTACATCAAAAAATAAGTACAATGTACTTACTGTGTTCAAATTGAATTGCAAAACACCTTTGCTGATATTGAGGTGGGATACGGGTAGGGTTAGGGACAGGTGTGGTGGTATGGGTTAGTTTAAGGGTAGGGTTAGGTGTAAGGGAAGTGTCAACTGTGTAATTACAAATGTAACTACAGAAATTAATTACAGATGTAATTACATGCAGTTATTTTTTAAAATGTAAGTACAATGTCAAAACATGTATGTACACAATGAGTGCACTGTATCAAATGATTAATTAAAATGTTAGTACATAGTATTTAAGGCCACCTAATATAAAGTATATACTTCCCTACTATATAGTTGGTGATAAACAGTATGTGACAAAAAATGTATGTCCAAATTCACTGTACTCAAAAGTGTAGGCAAAAAAACAAACACCCGGATGACTATTTCTGACGAGATTCTGAAGTGTGCATATGATGGACACTTTACTATCCCATGAGGATAGGATAGGATTTATGAATGGCAGTGAAGCGATGTAACTGACCTGAAAGATCACCTGATAATGACATCATGGTGAATGTAGTATATCCGGATTATATTCATACTGGATAGAACATACTCTTTTAGTGGTTGTGAAGTAATTATTTATTCAAAATAAGTACCTGCTCAAGAGAATAGGCGATTCCGGATGCAGAGATATGAGGGTCCATGGCTTTAAAAATTGGAGAAAGCGCAACTAGGATTACATGTGCCTTGATAACCAAACACATTACAGCCTTGACGTCATTGAATTTCTTTCAGACTCATGCAACAGTAAATCACTGTTTTGCGGATACCATAGAAATGAATGAGAAGTGCCGTAAACTGAATCCTGCATGTTGCAAAGTTGTTTGTGACTTCTCTTATAAAACAGCATTTTTTTTGTGTAAACTCTAAAAATAGATAAATCCAAAACAAATGTTTAATGGAAAACTTGTTAAAGATTAGCCGATAGGCTGGTGAATCATTATATGATAAGCTGTTTTTCCACAAAAGCATCCATTAAAAAATGCCTCTGGTCTCCTTCCCTGCATTTCATTTAATTTTTTCCCACTTTTATTTGTATAGCGTAGTTTCAAAACAGTTCTACAGAAAATGCATGTTTCTACAATTTAGAGCAATCTATTATCATAGGTGACTGTTAAAAGAATGTCCATATGTCAGAAATGCACAGTTTTAAGATAATAAAAATCATGCATTTAGCTAACATGTATTAATTTAGGCAGAAGCAATGAGCTTGTTAAAGGTCCCGTTCTTCGTGTTTTTTTGAAGCTTTGATTGTGTTTACAGTGTGCAATATAACGTGTTCATGTTTCGCGTGTAAAAAAAAACAGTATTTTTCACACAATTTACTCATCTGTACACTGCTGTTTTCACTGTCCTAAAAACGGCTGATGACTTCCTTTATTCTATGAAGTCCCTCCTTCAGAAATGCGTAACGAGTTCTGATTGTGCCAGCGGTTCCCGTGTTGTGATTTGACCGCAGCTTAGCGAACGTGGCACGGTTCCTGTGTTGTGATTCGACAGCAGCTTAGCGCACGTAACTTGCACGGAAAGGTCACGCCTCTTAACGGGAGATGTATGCGCTCAATGACCTCTACAGCGTCCCTGTGAAAGCCAAACAAAGGTGATTTGACTCCGGGATGAAAATAACCGCGTCTCGACGACATGGCGACAAACACACTCAAACGCAACCCTTCCTT
The DNA here is from genome assembly GCA_023566225.1 of Romanogobio albipinnatus. Taxonomy (NCBI): domain Eukaryota; kingdom Metazoa; phylum Chordata; class Actinopteri; order Cypriniformes; family Gobionidae; genus Romanogobio; species Romanogobio albipinnatus. Next base: position 19,680,054 of record CM042253.1, on the reverse strand, counting down.
TTCTCCACGCGACACTTTCTTTTCTCCACGTGGGACAGCAACAAGACCACGCCCCCTTTTTTCGAGTATTCTTGTGGGCGGAGGTTAGTCTGTTCTACTGTTCTACTGACGTAATTGATGAAGGAAGTACCAGGATGTAGTCCAAGCCGGCCATTCGCTGTAGGCTTTGAAAGGGAACTTCTGTTAAATAAAATATCTCGCTTGGCATTGAACTTTGAGCTTTATAATTTTACAGGTATTATTTATGCTCCAACAGCAACATTACACACTAACTAAAGTTTGAACAGTGGGATCACGAAGAACGGGACCTTTAAAGTCATCAGTAGCAGTAGTGGTATTGGTGATACTGCCCTTCATTCATAATACTTGGTAAAAGATGCCATTAAACAAATATTTAACCATCCTAATGGTGTTTTCCTTAATTTGGAGATTCTTGTGAAATAATGTATTACAATATAACAATATGTATTACAAATATCAATGTTAGGAGTGATTAATTGCATTTAGTTGATTTTCTTAATAGATTGAATTCACTAGTTTAAGAAAGGTAAAACGGTTATCATTAACTATGCATATATGAACACTTATTTCCATTTAAATAAATCATCCTTGTTTGGAGAATTTACCTTTGGGTGTATCACACAGAGAATGGACAAGTTGTGCTTTACCCCAAATAATATTTTGCCAGAAGTAAATAAAAGCTTATTTTAGAGTCATTAGAAATAAAATAAGACCTCACAATTCTTAGTGACAAAAAAATAACATAAACACTATCATTCAAAAGTTTGGGGTCTGTAAAATGTTTTTGAAAGAAATCTCTTGTGCTCTTATGTCGAAAATGGTTGTGCTGCTTAATATTTTTGTGGACTGTCACAAAAATCTTACTGACTCCAAACTTTTGGACAGAAGTGCATATAATTTAACATTTTTATGATAGTATATGTATATGTTGTAGTATTCTGATTTTAATTTAAAAATCATTGTATGAGAACAGAATAACTTGAATTATTGTATTACATATGAAAATAAAAAATTAAAATAACTACAAACAAGCTCAAGAAATAAAGCACCCAGAAGAATATGGTAGTGAGAATCGGGGTAAAATTCAATTAATTCTCATGAAAATAATGCAAAAAAAAAAAAAAACATTACGAAGGGGGAAAAAAAGCAATCCTAAAGATCCTAAAAAGTGTATATATATATATATATATATATATATATATATATATATATATATATATATATATATATATATATATATATATATATATATATATATATATATATATATATATATATATATATATATATATATATATATAATATAATATTATTATTATAATTATTATTATTATTATTATTATTATTATTATTAATTAATTAATTAATTAATTTTCTTTTTTTCAATATTTGTTTTGATTTATAGGGTGAAATACTCTGCATACTCTTAGCTGTGTGAGATTTAGCCATTTAAACTGTATACTAAAGTCAAGAATAAGAAGAAAAAGTTCCCTTTATGACCTGACACTCATCAAAATGAGTTCTGGATTCTGCTTTGAATAACAAATTGAATGTAAACACATATGCACTGAACTGAAAATACTTTAATGTGTTTGATGCATGTACGCATATGTTCTGCCGGCAGCAAATGTGCATGTGCGTATTTGTGCGAGCCACCATAAGGAAAGAGCCCGGGGGGAGGTTTTGAGGCCTGCTCTGACGTCAGAAAGTAGCGGGATCTCAATTGTTGTGGCGAGTTAGACGGCACTGTCTGTGTCTGCTCTGTGTGAGATCTCTGTGTGTGTGACAGAAGGAAAGAAGCACAAGAACTTTATTGTGAGAAACCTCCTCACACATTATTTAGGTTTGAGTGTACACAAAGACAAATGAAATGTTTATGCCGCTGACCTTTTTGGTCCGGGTTTTGTTTTTCCATCTCGGTGGAGGCGGAATAGTCCGATGTTATCTCACACATCAGATTGGCCCAGTTCCCCTGTGTCAGAGGCAGCCCGCCATTTGTTTTAGCCTGGTAGCTCTACTGTACCATTCAGAGCTGCTGACGTAGGTCTCAAGCCACTATTATGATTGGATCTCTCTCTCTGTATATGTGTGTGTGGTCTTGGTAAACCCTACGTTATGGGGACAGAATGCCCCCACCGGGATGGCAATATCTGAAATCCTTGACCTTGTGGAGTAATTTTTTTGTAAAGCTTTTTTTGACAACGTAAACATGCAGAAAGTTTTCTTAGGGGCTTAGGGGTAGAGTTAGGATTAGGGGATAGAATATACAGGTTGTACAGTATAAAAATCTTTATATCTTTAGAAAGTCCCCATAAAACATGCAAACCCAACGTGCGTGCGTGCGTGCGTGTGTGTGTGTGTGTGTGTGTGTGAGATTGTGAGTGTTTGTATTTGCTGCTTTTTTCCATGCGGTGACCTTTAACATGCAGGCATAGCAAATTCCCCTGTAAATTCCGTAATTTCTCATTCAAAAGATGGCAGAGAAAGCAGAATTTAAGCCGTGTCCCCTTTCTTAATGTCACTGTCATCTACAACAGTATAAAATATTTTTAAAAACATGTCAGTATAAAAAGATGTTTTCTGGGTTCAGTACAGATTGAACTTCTACCAACAGCATTTGTGGTACGATAACCGCAAAAAATAACATTGGCATGTACCCAGCAAAAATGACTGTTCCAGTAAAGTGCTTACAATGGAAGTACTTGAAACCAGGGAATAAACATGACAATAAACATTGTTTTACAGGTATAGCCACAAGCAGGGCTTGACATTAACTTTTCTGCTCACCAGCCACTGTGGCTAGTGGTTTTCCAAAGTTACTAGCCACTCAGCATTTTCACTGGCCACAATTTTGACATTGATACCATGGGGAAAAACTGCCATACAGACCTTTCAATATTTTCTCATAATTTGGTAGTAGGTATATTAGGCTGCTGTCACTTTAATACCTGACACATGGATCCATTATACTGTTACAAATCCGTTTTCTTTCTCAACTGTTTATGTTCACTTAAAACATAGCTGACTGTGTTTAACCCTTTAGGCGCCAGAGGTTTTTTCCTAAAACGTTCGATTTTGACATCTTAATTTGAAAAGGCTATATCTTAAAAGTGATAAAAGATAGAGACTTTCTGTAAATTAGAGAAATATGAACACGCGGCTCCCGCTCTCCATACGCACCACTCCTGCCCTGCCAACGCACTGCTTGCGCATGCGGTGTGAAGCCGGCGTAACACGCCTGCTAACTTCGCGATGAACACTCCGACCCCGGGAAACACCACTGTGTTCCCACCACTGACAGTGGGCAAAGGATCATCTACATTGGGCAAAGGATTCACCGTTTGTGCTTGGTGTAGGGCTATTCTTTCACTTTCAGAATCACGTCAGATATTCCCCTTCAGAATCAGGGTCCGCGAATAGAAGACCCAACACTTCATTGCGGGTAAGCTTTATTGATGCCATTAGAAAATAATAATCTAATGCAAATACTCGCTGACGTTGACAATATTGCTCTGATAAAATGGCTCACTCGCACACTAGCTTCGCGTTTGTTCGCACTGATTCAATGCGCTCTTGCTTGAAGATTTTGTATAGAAGCATGACGTTTTTTTGAGTCGGGGATGAAGTATGACATGTCTGACATCTAGTGGAGGGCAGGTCAAACGAAATTTGACACCCTATTTGACAAAATCGGCCGTTTTATTCAGTGCCGCATCTTGTCGAGTAAACTCAACCGTGGCGCCTAGTGAGTTAAGTGAAAACTATCAAAAAAAACGATAATTATCGCAAAATAATTTTCCTCGATAAAACGATAACAACACTTCAATAAATGCTCAATATAATGCTTACGCGCTATGCGTAACGCTGTGCATGCAGTGTGTAGACCGGGCTTCTGGGTGCCGCACACGCCGTTGTTGACAGTCAAAGTGGCCGACAGGCTTGGAGGATTGGAGTGGAGTGGAGCAAGAACAATGAGCGATAGTGAAGAAAATTCAGCACTCACGACCAGCTCGGAGGACTCCGATATCGTTGACAAGAAAGGTCACTCAACTTCAGTGGTTTGGAGATATTTTGGCTATTTGCAATCCGACATAAAACTGCTTATAGGTTCACCACACGGTAATATAATTATTTAATTATCTTGCTTCTTCAAAGTTCTTCCATATAGCATTGAGCCCAACACAGCGCTAACTCTACATTAGTCTATTGGCTTTATGCACAGCTGCACTACTTCCTGAACTTCAGCCAGCTCCTTTGTTTCCTGTCTGCCATTATTGGACAAACTGATTAATCCAGGTGTGCCTGACCTCTGTAGTCACAACAACAATAATCAGACACACCTGGATTAATCACTTTGTCCAATAATGGCAGACAGGAAACAAAGGAGCTGGCTGAAGTTCAGGAAGTAGTGCAGCTGTGCATAAAGCCAATTATCAGCTCACGCAGAGGCTTATCGCCTTGTTAGTTCATTACCAAACTATACCGGGCTTATGGAAAAAATATATTGGTATCATAATTTGTCTTTGGTGATTTATTAATAAATCAGCATCGCCTGTATTAAAAGAGAAATAAAATCATTTAATCCAACGTTTAAAGTGAATAAAATAGACTTGACAGCCCTTACTGGAGTTCCACAACTACATTTGTGTTGGTGAGGTGCGCGGTGGACCAATCCACTGTAAGGCAAGAGAGGGGGGACTCAAAATGTTTCTAAATTTAAAATGCATTTTTTGCCCGTTTGGTTTTTATTGTTTTACTACTTACACAATTATTTTAATTAAGTAAATATATATATACTTATTTTCCTCACTGTTTTTTATATATATATATATATATATATATATATATATATATATATATATATATATATATATATATATATATATATATATATATATATATATATATATATATATATAATATAACAGTGAGGAAAATAAGTATTTGAACACCCTGCTATTTTGCAAGTTCTCCCACTTGGAAATCATGGAGGGGTCTGAAATTATCATCGTAGGTGCATGTCCACTGTGAGAGACATAATCTAAAAAAAAGAAATCACAATATATGATTTTTTTAAACTATTTATTTGTATGTTACAGTTGCAAATAACTATTTGAACACTTGTCTATCAGCTAGAATTCTGACCCTCAAAGACCTTTTAGTCTGCCTTTAAAATGTCCACCTCCACTCCATTTATTATCCTAAATTAGATGCACCTGTTTGAGGTCGTTAGCTGCATAAAGACACCTGTCCACCCCATACAATCAGTAAGAATCCAACTACTAACATGGCCAAGACCAAAGAGCTGTCCAAAGACACTAGAGACAAATTTGTACACCTCCACAAGGCTGGAAAGGGCTACGGGGAAATTGCCAAGCAGCTTGGTAAAAAAAAAGGTCCACTGTTGGAGCAATCATTAGAAAATGGAAGAAGCTAAACATGACTGTCAATCTCCCTCGGACTGGGGCTCCATGCAAGATCTCACCTCGTGGGGTCTCAATGATCAGCCCAGAACTACACGGGAGGAGCTGGTCAATGACCTGAAAAGAGATGGGACCACCGTTTCCAAGGTTACTGTTGGTAATACACTAAGACGTCATGGTTTGAAATCATGCATGGCACGGAAGGTTCCCCTGCTTAAACCAGCACATGTCAAGGCCCGTCTTAAGTTTGCCAATGACCATTTGGATGATCCAGAGGAGTCATGTGGTCAGATGAGACCAAAATATAACTTTTTGGTCATAATTCCACTAAACGTGTTTGGAGGAAGAAGAATGATGAGTACCATCCCAAGAACACCATCCCTACTGTGAAGCATGGGGGTGGTAGCATCATGCTTTGGGGGTGTTTTTCTGCACATGGGACAGGGCGACTGCACTGTATTAAGGAGAGGATGACCGGGGCCATGTATTGCGAGATTTTGGGGCACAACCTCCTTCCCTCAGTTAGAGGATTGAAGATGGGTCGAGGCTGGGTCTTCCAACATGACAATGACCCGAAGCACACAGCCAGGATAACCAAGGAGTGACTCTGTAAGAAGCATATTAAGGTTCTGGCGTGGCCTAGCCAGTCTCCAGACCTAAACCCAATAGAGAATCTTTGGAGGGAGCTCAAACTCCGTGTTTCTCAGCGACAGGCCAGAAACCTGACTGATCTAGAGAAGATCTGTGTGGAGGAGCTGGCTAGCCCACTATTCCACTGCAGGCTTGTCAATTCACGGTGAAAGGTTGTGTAGTGCGAGTTTAAGGAGATTAATCTGACGTTTTTAACAGTTACAGCGTATTTTATATGCCCCTTTCGTGGGTGTCTGCACTCAGCTTCGCGGGCTTTGTGCCCATTGGTTCGCTCAGATTACGCTGTTCTGCCATTGGTTCATGCAGTTCCCACTGGCCAGCCAATAGTGTGCGAGATGTCTCAACACTGTTTTGACTGGGCAGTAGCACTGCGTGATTTTACAAATTACTTCATTATATTCGAGAATAGGGGAATTCCCATATAGCGTCTTCGACGCAGTACAAACTGACCGTTCGAAAGGGAACTGAGTTATGGTCTGGCAAAGCTTCATAGACAAATCATTTCCAAAGGGGCGTCACCAACGGGCGTCGCTCAAATGCCTCTGGGCGCAATTGGATAGACCTAAAACCAATCAGAGCGATGAAGGAGATGACGTATGCAGAGCCACGGAGAAAATCAGAAATCAGAAAATTTCAGAAATCTGGTCACCTTACCTAAACCACATATTAATGTTAAATATATTATTTTTAAAATGTAAACGAAAAAAGGGCAGGGTGTTTTACATTTCGTTGTATTAAAAATATATATGATAATTAATGTAGGCCTAGCTAAGTTTTGCCTGAACCACATTTGTGTGGCTAATATGTTTAAGTTTTTTTTTTTTAAATGAAATGAGGTAGTGGTGTTTTATGACATATTTCGTACGAGAACTTCTGACTTGCGTCCGTGACTTACCAAGGTTGCGTCACAATCAGCTCTCTAGTTCAGTAGTCAGGGCACTGATCAGGGAGTCAGCCTATTGACTTATGTCCTTATCAGTGCACTGACTACTGAACTAGGAAGCTGATTGAGACGCACCCCAAGTTTGACTCTGGAGAACGATCTCCTGAGGACGGGAGGACACTAGTCCACCTACTCTGCTAATGGACAAGCAGCCTTCTTGACAGTATCACTCAGTAGGCTATATATTTGTATATTTTAGGCTACAATAAAACAAAATAATGATATTTTAAATATTAAACATATTATAGCCACACAAATGTAGTGCAGGCAATGCATATTATCTTCAATGCATGTATATAACAAAACGAAATATAAAAAAACCGGCCTCTTTTCGTTTACATAAATAAAAAAAAATTAATATGTGTGCATATATAGGCTATGATTATCACTGTAATAAAATGAGATGACATAAAACACAACCCAGTCTCTTTTTGGTAAATGTTAGTTTATGTGTGATCAATAGCAATTATAAAAGTATAAGTAAAAGGTATAAGAAGCTATTAAATAAATAAAGCAATTCAGTCAAACAAAGTCAGCGCTAGGAGACTACAACGGTAAAGTTTAATAGCTTACAAATATAAAGTTATGAAACTTCACTTTGCCCTCAGACAAAACAATCTGTCAGGGAACAAATGATAGATTAATGAGAGCAAAGATCAGCTGTTAGATCTACACCGGCGAATCATATCTTTATGTTTAACCACTACAGAGACATCAGAGCCAGCTGCAGACGGCAGAAGGACTGGCCGAGGAAAGGCGCCTCTCGGTGGGGTTAATGAGTGCTAAGCGCCGCTGATCCACTGGAGCTCACAACGGCAGATCAAATTTTCAAAAAGGCGCTCTCTTTATAAATAAAACACATATTTGAGCTTTAAACAACTACATTCTCGCCTGAAAAGGACTATATTTTGTGAAACATTAACACTACCAGAGGGCTCTCGCTAAGACCCATTCGTTGGTATATCAGACTTTTGCCTAAATCCAGTCGGTAAGACAGCGATAACATCTTTTTTAGATAAGAAGACTTCGAGTGTTGTTCTTTGCTCGGGTTTTAACGGAAAGGAAAAGTTTAAATCGCTTAAAACAGCCGCGATAGCTGAATCGAACGAGTGATGTTCCACGGCTGCATCCATCTTTTTAATGTACAGAATCTGCTTCACCGCTGCACTGTCGTTATCGTGTAAAGCCCACCCCAACGTTTCTGATTGGTGCCGCGATTTAGAGGGATTAGAAATGGGTTTGAATGGGCTCTTTGCCAGACTGAGCAGGGGTTTTTGAACAGTGAGATCACGAAGAACGGGACCTTTAACTAAAAAAGTTGGTTTAGGGTTTAGTTACCCTTTAAGTGCAATAAACAGCGAAAAATAACTAAATTTAGTACTTTGGGTTTAGTACTCAGTTGAGTAACATTGTTGCACAATACGCGCAATACCACGCTGAAATTCAAGCCCTGTAACACCAACAATATACTGTATGTGTGTGTGTGTCAACTTGATTTCAGAGAGGTGAGAGCGCAAGAGTGCAGCTGGGATCGTGTATCCATTCTGCAGAAAATTAATATTGGAAGCGTTTCGTATATTTCAGTATCAATATGCATTGAAAAATCTATATTTTTGACAACACTACATTTGCACCTAGTTTGTTATTTCAGATGCCTTTCTTAAAGACTACAATTGACTACAGAAGACCACTATATTTACAGGTGCTGGTCATATAATTAGAATATCATCAAAAAGTTGATTTATTTCACTAATTCCATTAAAAAAGTGAAACTTGTATATTATATTCATTCATTACACACAGACTGGTATATTTCAAATGTTTATTTTTTTTGTTTATTAATTTTGATGATTATAACTGACAACTAAGGAAAATCAGCTAATTAACTCAAAACACCTGCAAATGCCTTTTAAATGGTCTCTCAGTCTAGTTCTGTAGGCTACACAATCATGGGGAAGACTGCTGACTTGACAGTTGTCCAAAAGACGACCATTGACACCTTGCACAAGGAGGGCAAGACACAAAAGGTCATTGCATAAGAGGCTGGCTGTTCACAGAGCTCTGTGTCCAAGCACATTAATAGAGAGGCGAAGGGAAGGAAAAGATGTGGTAGAAAAAAGTGTACAAGCAGTAGGGATAACCACACCCTGGAGAGGATTGTGAAACAAAACCCATTAAAAAATGTGGGGGAGATTGACAAAGAGTGGACTGCAGCTGGAGTCAGTGCTTCAAGAACCACTACGCACAGACGTATGCAAGACATGAGTTTCAGCTGTCGTATTCCTCGTGTCAAGCCACTCTTGAACAACAGACAGCGTCAGAAGCATCTCGTCTGGTCTAAAGATAAAAAGTACTGGACTGCTGCTTAGTGGTCCAAAGTTATGTTCTCAGATGAAAGTAAATTTTGCATTTCCTTTGGAAATCAGGGTCCCAGAGTCTGGAGGAAGAGAGGAGAAGCACACAATCCACGTTGCTTGAGGTCCAGTGTAAAGTTTCCACAGTCAGTGATGGTTTGGGGTGCTATGTCATCTGCTGGTGTTGGTCCACTTTGTTTTCTGAGGTTCAAGGTCAACGCAGCCGTATACCAGGAAGTTTTAGAGCACTTCATGCTTCCTGCTGCTGACCAACTTTATGGATATGCAGATTTAATTTTCCAACAGGACTTGCACACAGTGCCAAAGCAACCAGTACCTGGTTTAAGGACCATGGTATCCCTGTTCTTAATTGGCCAGCAAACTCGTCTGATCTTAACCCCATAGAAAATCTATGGGGTATTGTGAAGAGGAAGATGCGATATGCCAGACCCAACAATGCAGAAGAGCTGAAGGCCACTATCAGAGCAACCTGGGCTCTCATAATACCTGAGCAGTGCCACAGACTTATCGACTCCATGCCACGCCGCATTGCTGCAGTAATTCAGGCAAAATGAGCCCCAACTAAGTATTGAGTGCTGTACATGCTCATACTTTTCATGTTCATACTTTGCAGTTGGCCAAGATTTCTAAAAATCCTTTCTTTGTATTGGTCTTCAGTAATATTCTAATTTTCTGAGATACTGAATTCGGGATTTTCCTTCGTTGTCAGTTATAATCATCAAAATTAAAATAAATTAACATTTGAAATATATCAGTCTATGTGTAATGAATAAATATAATATACAAGTTTCTCTTTTTGAATGGAATTAGAGAAATAAATCAACTTTTTTATGATATTCTAATTATATGCCAGAATGACACACTATATTGCCAAAAGTTTTGTGACGCCTGCCTTTACATGCACATGAACATGAAGACATCCCATTCTTAATCCGTAGGGTTTAATATGGAGTTGGCCCACTCTTTGCAGCTATAACAGTTTCAACTCTTCTGTAAAGGCTTTCCACAAGGTTTAAGGCCCTTTCACACTGGACGCATAACGAAAAAACAAAGTGGAAAACCGAATATTTAGTGTGCAAATATTTAGTGTGCGAATAGTTTGCTTCAAAACCATTCACATCAGCTGCGATGCAAATTTGCGACGCCTGTGACGTGTGAGAGCCCCAACATTCCAAAACATTCGCGGCAACAGCTGAGAAAACACGGTCACTTCATTCAGTGAAGATGAGATTTTCATTTTATTTTAAAGACCGAAAACAAGGTTTTGGGTGCACCCAGTCTTAAAAGAACAGAGTCTGAAGGGGAGTATGCTAATCTTGTACAGGAGCTAAAACTTTATCATGGCCGGTTCCGCACTTACTTTCGAATGTCCATGGGGCAATTTGAGGAGCTCCTCCAGAGACAGTAGCACCGCATCTGACAAGACAAACCACAAACTTCAGGAACCAATTGATGGTTCCTGAGCAGCTATGTTTCCAGTTGAGTCACAATGTAAACAATTAAGTGCCACAGTTGTACTGACGGAAACACATTCACTTTCCATAGTCGCGGAAACATTTCAATTTAGAAAAAAATCAATGAGTTTTAACTCAAAAGGTTATGTTATCGTTGTCTGTATTCTACAGTGGGCAAACACAACTACAGCTGTAATCTCATGAGAAATGCAATACCTGGCAATGGTTAATGTTGATTGAATAACTAATGAAATCAACTGGGCATTCCGTCACCTTTGTTTCCTTGTATGTGATTGGTTTAAGCCTTTTCTGTCGCTGCGAGAGTTTAAAAAAATCGACATTGAAACTAAAAAAATAAACATAGTTTTTTCGCCACAGCACATTCGCGTTTGGTACTCATGACTGCACACCAGTGCACAAAGCAAGGTCCATAGACATGGATGAGTGAGTCTGGTGTGGAGGAACTTGACTGGCCTACACAGAGTCCTGACCTCAACCCAATAGAACACCTTTCGGATGAATTAGAGCTGAGACAGCGAGCCAGGCCTTCTCGTCCAACATCAGTGCCTGACCTCACAAAGAACCTTCCCATTTCCAAATTCCCATAAACACACGCCGATAGGTCCTTTCACACTGGATGCGATTTTGACGTGCGGTGGTTTCATTTTTTGATCAGCTGTTTGTGTAACAGCTGATCAAAAAATAAAACCATCGCGTGTCAAAATAAAAATATTTTTTTTTTTAACTATTGATCTTGGGTAGTTTGTGTTTCAGAGGTTCAGACGACTAGAGAAGTAGTTCCACCTCAAAATAGATGATTTAAACAATTCAACTATTTAGGATGATTTTAAAAACATTTTAGACATCCGTGATAATAATCAAAAAGTATTTCATGTGTTTTAAGTGCTTTAACAGAAATACTGGCTTTTCATCTGGGATTTTTGTATTAAATGAAAATTCTATCATCATTTACTTGCCCTCAGCTGTTCTAAACTCATAAGACTTTCGTTCCTTGAAACACAAAAGATGACAGATTTCTGTCTCTCTATTGTAATTCCATTCCACCAAAACTTTTACACTTCATAAAGACATCGTAAGTAATCTATATAAATGTAGGAGTTTGATCTAGATCTGAAAAGACACAATCTCTTTATATGATGAACAGATTTAATTGTGTCTTTTATTCTCATATGAACATTGATCAACGCACATACATGGAGCTCATCAAATATGGTCAATGGAAGATCAAGAGAACCAATGAGGTTTGTTCTTGCATGTTACGCAAGCATGTTTGAGCTTCCACAATGAGTATGACTAGTTGAAATTATTTCAATAGAACTCGACATCTATTGAACTCTGAACATTCCATGTAACATTCTTTTCTTCCGCCACTACTCACGGCAATCTTCCACTGAAGGATTTGCCAAATGTGTTAAGTGGAATGGAAATCATTCTGTATGTGTCAAGGCGCAGTATGCACACTCACTCACACACACACACACACAGTCCCCCACTATGTAATGACGTTCAATGTATTTAGTGACGCTGCTGGGCCGTGCCGTGGCGCTCCAGGACCTTATGGAATCCTGCCGTGTTGACTGGCTGGTTACCAAGCAACCTGAAGTCACACGGTGGGCTTCATGAAGCATGTGTGTGCGGTCGTGAAGCATATGTGTATGTGCCTTTCGTACTCTACAGCAGGGCCGTGTGACGCGAGTGCAGACACGTGATTTGTGTGAAAACCTATTTGTGGGTACATATGCTTCGTTGTGGGTACGAGATAATTTGTGTATGTGTTTACATCATTCAAGATGGAACTGAGAGGGGGGCAGGTGGTCATGGAGAGTCTTGCGTAATGGGATCCACAGAGCACGAGGGCTGGAGAGAGTGTTGATGAGGGTGTCATCAAGTATTACCCCCCTACCACACACACACAGGCTCATTTACGGCCCTAAGGGAAAGGACGTGCCAGACTGTGGAGCTCATTCATTGTGTAATCATTCGCAGACTCAATTACATGATGCCTCTTCCTCATTCAGCATATAGAATCGGGTACCATCAGTAATGGTGAACTCACAGGATGTAGTTTCTTTTTTCCAGTGTTGAATAAGCTCTGTCTGGCTCGGTTTCATTAGTCTCAAGATTTTTGAGTATCGGCACAAAGTCTGATCCACATTAGTCTCACGTGACTAGATCTTTGATTAATACATAAAGTCTGGTCCATGTTACAGCTTATAATGACCATAAAAAAACTACTTGGACAGGAAGAAATTGTATGTAATATCCAAGGAATGAGAGTATAGTTACTAGCCATATCGGCCTAGAAAATCACAACTTTTCATTTTCCGCCGGTCTTGGTACACGATGTAACTACAGAAGTGTCAAGTTTTAAATAGGAAAAATATCGAAACTCGTTGGTCATTTTTTGAGCAAGATGCTAACGGTCTGATCAGATCCAATGATCTATGCTAAAAGTGCTACCGCCAGACCCGGAGATCGGCTGAATGGATTCGAAACCGTTAAAACTCTAGGGGAGTTGGAAAATGAGCCTATTTTCAAAAACACTAATTAGAATTCGAAATGGTGACTTGGCAACTAACCAAAATAAAATAAGTTGAAGTATTTTATCTATTTATATTTCATTGTTGCTTTATTTGAATTAATGAAAACTAATTTTAATAGTTTTTTTGTTTTTGTTTTAGTTAACAATAACAACCTGATTGCCAAATACAATTTTTCTTTAATGTATTATTGCTGAATTAAAGGGATAGTTCAATCTCAAAAATTATGATTCTGTCATAATTTATTTGCCGTTCCAAACCTAGCCATTAAAAAATATAATTTATTTGTTGAATTATGTTTTTAAAACTATTCCATTCATTTCTGAAGTTCATTCCACTCAGCACCGCACGCTCAACCCAGAACTCAATTGTGACATGCTGGATAAAATATAGGTCTATCTGAAATCGTCTCGGTTACGTATGGTAACCCTCGTTCCCTGAAGGAGGGAACGGAGACTTACGTCAGACGTCACCGACGAATTGGGATCACTTCAGGGAGTCCCTCTCAGCTTCGAGATATAGAGAACAGGCCAATGGGCCATTGGTGTGCGAGATTTGCATCTCGCGCTCCGCCCCGCGCCGTGGGTATAAACAGGAAGCAGTGATGGTACAGCAACTGTGGCGACGGGACGTACATCTCCGTTCCCTCCTTCAGGGAACGAGGGTTACCATTCGTAACCGAGACGTTCCCTTTCAGTCGGTCACGTTTGACGTACGTCGGACTTCACCAACGAATTGGGATCCCTTTGGAAAACGCCACAGTTACTACCACTTCCAGCGCCCAGCGATGAGCCCCTCAGACCCCGTCTGTTAGCGGCGGGGAAAATCACGCAGGGAGAGTCAAAAAAGCTGCTGTTCCGCAAGACCCATTCAGCTGACTTTATTGGATAACGCTGGGAAAGCGTGCACGTGCAGGCCGCTGCAGAAGCCACATCATGCCCAGAGGGAGTTACCATGTGGAGATTACACGTTTGGGCTGGCCGTGGGCAGCACAACATACAGAAGTCCCAGGGGTGGCCCTGGCCAATTAAAGGCGGGGAACAACACCTTCCTGAGACGGCAGAGCGAACTCTGCCGAGGGAAAGACACGGGCTCGCCGTAGGGAGCTGTACCGTGGAAGAATACACACATGGGACCGCCATGGGGGTCACAACATATGGAACCCAGCCTAACAACCGTTCCACCAATGCATACGAGTGTTAGACCTGGCGTTGGACGCTCCGCCACATCCGACTGCCGCGGGTAACGGAGGACTCAACAGGGTTTGCCGTTCTGGGGAACTCATCTGGAGCGGTTAGCGCATGCATCCGGTCCCTAAGGAGGGGAATGGCGCAGCAAGCCGACACAAGAACGGGCACTCAGGTGTTACTGACTATGGGAAGTGAGCCCACAGGAAGATACCGGCTCTACACGAAGGCTATAGAATCTAGCCCACATGTTGGGTGTCGCCCAGCCCGCAGCTCTGCAAATAACTGTCAGCGAGGCGCAGCGAGCCAGTGCCCAGGAAGAAGCAACACCCCTGGTGGAGTGAGCGCTTAACCCGAGCGGGCAGGGAACGTCTTGGGATTCATATGCCAAGACGATGGCATCCACTATCCAGTGGGCCATCCTCTGCTTGGAGTCAGCCTTTCCCTTCTGCTGTCCTCCGTAACAGACGGAGAGCTGCTCTGAGGTCCTGAAGCTTTGCATTCTGTCCACGTAAGTCCGGAGAGCACGGATGGGACAGAGAAAAGCTAGGGCTGGGTCTGCCTCCTCCGAAGGCAGCGCTTGCAGGCTCACCACTTAGTCCCGGAAGGGAGTAATGGGAACCTTGGGCACATATCCAGGCCGGGGTCTCATGATCACATGAGAGTTACCAGGCCCGAATTCCAGGCATGATTTGTCGACCGAAAATGCCTGCATGTCCCCTACCCTCTTGATGGAGGCCAATGCAGTCAGGAGAACTGTCTTCAACGACAGAACTTTTAATTCTGCTGACTGCAAAGGCTCAAAGGGCGCTCTCTGCAGTGCGGTTATCACCAGAGACAAGTCCCAAGAGGGTATAGAGGGAGGGCGAGGCGGATTTAGTCTCCTCGCCCCCCTCAGGAACCTGACGATCAGATTGTGCTTACCTAAGGACTTTCCATCTACTAGATCATGATTAGCGGCAACATAGACTTTGAGGGTGGAGGGAGACAGCCTTCGCTCCAACCCATCTTGTAGGAAGGAAAGCACGGAACTGATTGAACACCTTCGGGGGTCTTCTCGGCGAGAAGAGCACCAATTGACGAACAGGTTACACTTCAACGCATAGAGGCGCCTTGTAGAGAGTGCTCTGGCGGAAGTGATGGTGGCAACTACCGCTTGCGGATCAACTACCGAACCGCAGATCCAAGATCACCCGTAACCCGCCACCTTTCTTGGGTACAATGAAGTACGGGCTGTAGAACCCGGACCTCATATCGGCTGGAGGGACCGGCTCTACCGTATCCTTCGCCAGTAGGACTGCGATTTACACCCGGAGCACGGAGGCGCCCTCCTTCACTACTGTCATGAAGTGAACGCCCCTGAACTTGAACGCGAACTGAATCGCATAGCCGAGTCTGATGGTACGGAGGAGCCACCGAGACGGGCTGGGAAGCGCTAGCCAGGCTCCTAGAGACTGTGCAAAGGGGATCAATGCCACCACAGACGTACCCGCAGCGGGGCAGCGAAGCGGCATGCAGGGATCCGACTCGGACGGCATGGGGGCGGTCCGGAGTGGGGTCTGAGTGTGCTGTGCAACACTACCTGCTTCCGCTGGTAGGGGGTATGCAAGTGTGGGAAGGCCGCTTGTGTGCGTTCCCACAGCCGGCACCCCCTGCTGGCGATTTGGAGAGGCACCAGAGTCTGACAAGGCATGGGAGCGTTGTACACCGCCAAGCGCGCTCTCCAAATGAAGGAGGGGCTGAGCGTGGCAAGGCTTTGTGGCGTTGCACACGGTCTGCCTCACCTCCTTCCTCAGCGGGGAACAAGAGCGGCGAGGCATAGCGTCGCGCACTGTTGTCCACGCGCCGCTGAGAAGAGGGGAATGAGAGTGACGAGGCTTTGTAGTGTCACACACTGCCATTCCTGAACTCTCGAGACCCAGAGTTATTGGAACTGCTCTTGTTTTTTGTTTTTTTTTGTTTTTTGGGTACCACTGGCTGTTTTTAACACCAGTGGCGGAACAGAATTACTAATGGTTTTCCACCCGGCCCTCCTCCGGGGGAAGAACAGTTCCTGACCAAATCCGGTCAGTGGTGTTTCTGGACCACGGTGGACATAGTCTAGCCAAGGGCCAGCGCTGTGTGCAGCTCAACCTCGGCTCAGAACTACCCTCGTGCACTAAGCAGGGCGGAGGTGGCCTGCCAGTGGCACTGCCACCCCACCGATGAGGGTAGTGAGAGAGAGGAAAACTTTATACAGATTATGGCCCTATTGGTGTTCCATATTTTGGCACCAATAGTTCCACACTGCCAAAGCCTTCCAATGCACAATCGGGAAAAGACAAGGGGGCAGGCAAGGCGATTTATGCGTTGCACTATGCCTCAGCCACCCGGGAAAGCATGGCTGTCAAGTATGAATCTGATTCAGCACGAGCGCCCACTATTATAGTGGGAATCTCAGCATCATCTTCATTTTCAACCCATAACAGCCCTCACTCCGATGCAGCGATTGACATCGCTCCTCTGCTAGAGCCCCAAATTAAACGCTAGGTCCCCTTCTTTTAAGGACCAGCAATCCTATCTGTAAGCTACCAGCAGACATGTGAGATAGTGAGCATGGCCGTGAGATGGCACACGGCGCGCTGAACACTCAAGCCCTTATGAAAAAGGCAAGACGAACAACGCGCTGACGTGGCTATGCTCTCATGAGAGAGCATAGACCACCCACAAACACAGTCTCAATATGCTTGCGATGCGATAGAGGAGTGGGGGGCCCTACGGAGGTGTACACGACAGGGAAGCCTCACTGTAATCCTCAGGTCACCCAGGCTTATCAGCCAAAGTAGCCCCTTTTTTGGTGCACCAGAAAAGAGACTAGATCGGGGTATAAGCGAAGGGACTCAACCCCGTTTGAGGTATCATAGTCTCGACCACGCATCGGAGGCGCCGAGTGACGCGCGCTGGGTTGCCGTGGCACCCGTAACTCGGCAGCTAGACGGCACACGGCGCGCTGAACACTCAAACCCTCACGCAGAAGGCGAGATGAACAGTGCGTCAATGCGATCCCGTTCCCCTGAGAGAACATGGATCACCCACGAACACAGTCTCAACATGTTTATGCGAGAGGGATCCAGGACAGGACAGGAAACAACCGCATCCAGAAACGCACGAGTGGAATGACGTCTTGAAAAAGACGCAGTGTCACACCCGTGTTGCTCTTTTGTGAGGAAACGCTCTTTCAACAGTGCTGAAGCACCCAGGGGAAGACCGCGGCAGCACACAGGAGGTAAGTGCAGTCCTGTGTCTGCACTCACTGAAACAAACGCCCTCACCAAACCGAAAGTTGCTGTGAGAACAGCAGTTTGTTATGCTGATGCAGCGTGAGCACGCGATCGCGCTGATTGTGCCTTTTCGCCAACACAAAGTGTCCTTCTTGTTCTCTGGAGCATCTCGCTTGTAGATAGGCTCTCTTTTAGAAAAGCAGTCTTGCTTCATCAACGCCGTTCGGCTCAGAAGTGAATGACAGCGTGCATTCGCTCTCGCTTCCTGTTTATACCCGCGGCGCGGGGCGGAGCGCGAGATGTAAATCTCGCACGCCAATGGCCCATTGGCCTGTTCTCTATATCTCGAAGCTGATAGGGGCTCCCTGAAGTGATCCCAATTCGTCGGTGACGTACGTCGAACGTGACCGACTTAAAGGGAAAATAGTTAGGGCTGCCCCTGACTAAAGTTTTTTTTCTTTTCTAGTTGTTCATCTAAGCCGTTGTTCACGCTGCGCAGACGCCTCCATGTCATTGTCTGTTATAGGCTATACTATTTGCTTATTATTTATTAAATCCGGGCAGTTTGGTTAATTAAACATAGATTAAAATTAAGATACAATTTATACAAAAGGAAATTCACTTTAAAGAAAAGTTTTGTTTTGTTGAAAGCCTATTGAAGTGTTATTGAACTTATTGAAGACAACCCGTCTTCTAACATTATGCATCTTATGTGTCCTGTTCACTTAAAAAAAAACATTTATAATATTTAAACTAAAACTAATTACGTGTTTTAATGGCTACATGCATAGTAGGCTACAGTACAGAGAAATGTCATGTCGGAGCGTGATTTGAGCGCACGTCATTTTACCGCTGAGCAGTTCATGAGTGAAGCTCCGCTTTGCTTTGCTGACATGCTCTGGTAAGGTAGGCAGGTTTTTTGCGTTAATTTTATCTCCTGTCGCTGTGCAAGCTTGTTTATTGTATATGACTGTGTAAACCTTTTATTTAAAGGTTTAATGTAGGCCACAGTCCATTGCATTACGATTGCAAGAAGAATCAACATTGGGAAAATTGTGATATGCAGTCAAATGCAGTCCCGGTGTATGTAGGCTGTTAAAACCAGTGTTCTCACCGATATATTTGTTGTTATTTCGTGTTTAATAGACTCAATATTGTTTCTTATAAAAATGTGGTGACCATGCAGCAGAAAATAAATAAAAAAATAAAACTTTCATACTATCGGTTAACGGTTAAACGGTCAATATGAGCATCCCTACTAGCCGTATGACTTTCTTTATTCTGTGGATCACAAATGAAGATATTTTGAAGAAGGTTTCAGTTGTTTTTGTCCATACTATGAAAGTCAGTGGGGTCAAAAATAATGACTTTCATTGAATGGGAAAAAAACTAATATGCAAAAACATTTTTCTAAATTTCAGTCATGATGGGCATATAAATCTGAAATAACTCTGAGAGTGAAGTGTGTATAATTCAGTTTATATCAGTTTGATCTTAAAGGTATTATTCACCCAACAATGAAAATTCTGTCATCATTTACTCACTTGGGGGATCTGTATGTATTTCTTTCTTCTGCTGAACACAAAAGAAGATATTTTGAAGAATGTCGGTAACCAAACAGTTAGGCCCCATTGAATTCCATAGTTTCCCCCCCCCCATACTATCGAAGTCAATGGGGCCCATCAAAATGGATACCCATGTACTTCAAAATATCTTCTTTTGTGTTCTTTGTGTTGAGCAGAAGAAAGAATCTCGTACAGGTTTGGAACAACTTCAGGGTGAGTAAATGATAGATTCATTTTTGGGTGAACTATGGTATGGTAACTTTAAAAACTTAGGAACACAGGAAGAGCTCGGAACTTGTAAACCCAATTTTATTTCTCAGTGGACAACTTAAATTAAAAACTTGTTCTCCCTGACCTCCAGAAACTGCAATTTAGCATTTTTATGTGCAAGTTATTTCATTAACTTCTAAATTAAGTACATTTAGTTATAAGGTGTCATTTTATATTTTGGATTATGTCATGGCTTGTTTTTCTCAATGTTCAGTAGTCGTGAGTTGTTAAGAGTAATTTTTTTGCATCTGGTCATTTAGGAGGACTACGAGGTGGCACCAGATGAGAAGAGGAAGAGCCGAGGAGATGAGATCATCAAGAAGTTTCTCACCAAGCAGGTGTGATTTGGTTTAACTTTACTGTGTGTCTGTGTCTGTGTGCGTGTTTGTTAATTTTGGATCTTATATGTCCCAGTGGGCATCAGTAATCAGAACATGTTGTTTCTCTGACAGTCCTCTGAGTGTGTGGATGTTGCTGAAGGTCTTGCTGAAAGATGCAGAGAAAATCTAGAACTGAGCCCCTGCAAGGAGATCTTCAGTGACTGTCGCCAGTAAGACAAATGCAAATACGCTTGTAAACACCTGGACGTCTGTTGCTCTTAAACTAAGCAAATTCAAATGCTTTAACCTTGGCCCCAACTGTTCTTGTTACAGATATCTATTGGTATTTTTCGATTTGTATTAAAATATTATGTATATAGATTACATTTTTTTTTTAAATAAAAGCTTAAGATTTTACAATGGTTTAATATTAGTTAAATATAATATTTTATGTGCTAAAATATATTTTAGTATATATGGAAGTACACTACAGTTCAGACGTTTCTAATGCTCACCAAGGCTGCATTTATTTGATCAACAATACAACTAAATCTGTAATATTATGAAATACTATTACAATTTAAAATTATTTTTTTGCTTTAATATATTTTAAAATGTAAATAAAAAAAATAAAAAAAAGTTAAATGTATTCCTGAGATGGCAAAGCTGATTTTACTCCAGTCTTCAGTGTCAAATTCAGAAATTATCATTCTCAGAAACATTTCTTATTATTATTATCAATGTTGAAAACAGCTGTGCTGCTTAATATTTTTGTGGAAACCATGATTCAATTTTTCAGGATTCTTTGATGGAAAGAAAGTTCAAAAGAACATTTATTTGAAATTGAAATCTTTTGTAACATTGTAAATGTCTTTACTGTAACTTTTGATCAATTTATATATTTTCTTGCTAAATAAAACTATTAATTTCTTTGAAGAAAAAAAAACCTTACTGACCCATAACTGTAGGCCATAACATTGCCATAATTGGGACAAGCTGTAACAATAATTTGAGGCAAAATTTTCCAAAATTACTTCAAAATTGTATGCAATCTGGCCACCTTTCACATACTGACTGTACTATTTTCAACATAAACCTAATTATATAGAAAAGACAGTATGCAGATTTAAGGGTTGTGTAGTTTTTCTGGGATATTGTTCATTTGTTTTATCCCTAAAGAAACAAACATTACTTCTGGAACTGTTGCATATTTTGTCAGTGTACACGTCAAGTTAAAGGGATAGTTAACCCAAAAATGAAAATTATCCCATAATTTACCCTCAAGCCATCCTAGGTGTATATGACATTCTTCTTTCAGACGAATACAATCAGAGTTACTGTATATTAAAAAATGTCCTGGCTCTTCCAAGCATTATAATGGCAGTGAATGGCAGAAAAGTGCATCCATCCATTATAAAAGTAATCCATATGGCTCCGGTGGTTTAATGAAGGCCTTCTGAAGCGAATCGATGCTTTTGTGTAAGAAAAATATCCATATTTAACACGTTTTAAAGTAAAATATTGAGCTTCCGGTGAACCACCTTCCGTATTCAACTTACGATAAAAGTGTAACACCTCTCGCAGTTATGCATTTTAGGCTGACATTATAATGCTTGGAAGAGCCAGGACATTTTTAATATAACTTTGATTGTATTTGTCTGAAAGAAGAATGTCATATACACCTAGGATGACTTGAGGGTGAGTAAATCATGGAGTAATTTTCATTTTTGGGTGAATTATCCCTTTAAGTCATCTTTATTTATATAGCGCTTTTCAATATAGATTGTTTCATAGCAGCTTTACAGTGATAAAAACTGGAAAAGGATTCAATGATGCAACATCTGTACAGCAGCTCTAAACGAAAATAGTGTCATTGTTCACCTGAAGTCAGTCAACTATACTAACTGCTTATGGTCTAACAGTCTCCATGCTGTTTTAAATCTCACAGAGTTCTTCATGACTACTTAAGTGGTGCTCCATTCTCTGACTATCAGAACAGCATGTAC
Source organism: Romanogobio albipinnatus (assembly GCA_023566225.1). NCBI lineage: Eukaryota > Metazoa > Chordata > Actinopteri > Cypriniformes > Gobionidae > Romanogobio > Romanogobio albipinnatus. Next base: position 19,658,018 of record CM042253.1, on the reverse strand, counting down.
TTCGACCGCTTCCTCCAATGGAAAATGCTGGAAAGGTTCGTTACACACTTTATCTCTTTTTTCTCTGCCTGTTACCCTTTTAGTCTACCTTAAAAGTTGTCTATTTCATTCTTTTAGTTTGGGGGAAGTTCTTTGCTCTGCTAAAACCAGAAGTCCTGCTTTTGTTTCATTGCTAAATCATATTCAGCTGTTATGGCAGTGCGGACGCTAATCCATTTGAATTATTTGTTAGTGTAATTGTTAACAGCTCAACACATGAAAGCAAACTGTCATTTTTGGGTCATGAAATGTTCAAGTTACTTATCAGCGTCCAAGTCTATGCTAGATATAAACTGTTTTGGTCAACTTTACATTTAAGTGGCCCATAAAATAGTTATAAAAAATTTCCTTCCCACTTTTTCTGCAAACACAATTCTGTGAAGGCTTTGTTTCACAGATGAGTTTGAAAATGTGTTTCTTATTGACTGTGCTTTATAATTGTAATGTTCTGTACAACTTGTAATGCAGTTTGTGCTCCACCTAGTTTTATTTATGAATCTGAATGTTAAATTGTCAGGATCCTGTCTGTGCTGGTTTCATATCAGATTTTATGCTTTCGTTTCCAGACAGTCCATCACAAAAGACACATTTCGGCAGTATAGAGTTCTGGGGAAAGGAGGCTTTGGAGAGGTGAGGGTATTGTGAAAAGAGATGACCTGCACTGCGTGTATACTAAATATTTCCTTGTTTGCTCTGTATAAAAAAAACCAGTGAGCTGCCTACCTAGACAGTAATTGTGGACATCACGCTCCTGACACAAAGGCTGTTGAAATATAGGCAGCAACATCATACCATCTTTTTAGGTGCCTTATTTTGGAGAGATTGTTTTGGCTGTACAACAGCTCTAGAAAAAATTGTCCAGCTAAATTAAGTTTTTGATTGATTCATTTAAGTTGTGAAAAATCATTAGTTATTTACTTTGGGGCCACTTACACAACACCATCTTCAACTAAAATAGAAAACTTGTAATACATTCTGGCCATTCATTTGCAAGCCAACAGTGTTTGGTGGCTTTAGAACACAAACTTTGAAATTTAAAAAAACTTGAATCTGTGAGAATGGTGACGGCATGCACATAAAGCATCAAGTGTTTAGTCCATAGGCAAGCGCATATGAATACTTATGTGCGCAGGTGTGTAGTTTTTCATGCGTTGGTCATGCGAATTCACCACTTTGACCAACAGAAAGCTTCTTGGTTTTAAAGTGACTTTTTGCTACACTATGACAATGGACAACTAAAAAAAGAATTACCTGCCAAACCTTGTGACCAAACTCTAAAGTGATAGTTCACCCAAAAATGATGTTATCATTTACTCACCCTTATGTTGTTCCAAACTTGTATGAACTTATTTCTTCTGTTGAACTAAAAAGAAGATATTTTGAAGAATGTTGGTAACCAGATAATTGACAGTAGCCATTGACTTTCATAGTATGAAAAATACTATGGAAGTCAATGGCCACCATCAACTGGCTGGTTACCAACATTCTTCAAAAGATCTTCTTTTTAGTTCAACAGAAGAAATAAATTCATACAGGTTTGGAACAACATAAAAATTAGTAAATGACAGAATAAAAATTTTGGTGTGAACTATCACTTTAGAGTTTGTTCACAAGGTATGCGTGTGTGTGTGTGTGTGTGTATATGTGGTGATAATATATGTCCATCCCTGCCCAGGTGTGTGCGTGCCAGGTGAGAGCCACAGGTAAAATGTATGCTTGTAAAAAGCTTGAGAAGAAAAGGATAAAGAAGAGAAAGGGGGAGGCCATGGCTCTAAATGAGAAACAGATTCTGGAGAAGGTCAACAGCAGGTTTGTGGTAAGTGGATTCATTCATTTATCAGTTATCTATCATCTCTTTTCCTCCCTTTACTCTGGTCATGTTTACACCTGGTATAAACATCCATCTTGGGGGTTCCATTCGCAAGTGGCCAGGCAATAAAGGCTCAAATGCATATTCCTCAGTACCTTCCTGTCTTTGTCCAATATTTTTTGTCTAATGAAGACTAGCTAACAGCTTGTATACTTAAAAAGGGCAAAAAATGTATTCTGCTCATCCTCTTCTCTCAGGTTAGTTTAGCGTACGCATATGAGACCAAAGATGCCCTGTGTCTGGTGCTGACCATAATGAACGGTGGTGATCTGAAGTTTCACATCTATAACATGGGAACCCCAGGCTTCGAGAAGGACCGTGTGCAGTTCTATGGTGCCGAGATCTGCTGTGGTCTAGACCACCTGCACAGAGAGTCTATTGTCTACAGGTGGGCAGGAACCAATGTGTGACTACACTATCCTCAAATACACCCATCCTTATAAAATGATAATGAAATTGAAACATTTTACGTTGCTTTCTTTCATTCTAGGGATTTAAAACCAGAGAATATACTTTTAGATGATAATGGTAAGTTAAGAAATCAGTTTTTCTCAAATGAGCTAAATGTGACATTACATTGACATTAAATTTATATTGGATTTGGTCTAGGGATGTACCGATCACACTTTTTTTCTTTCCCGATACTGGCTTCCATCTGATACCAAATGTTTTTTTTTTTTATCAGTTAACACAAAAGACAGAAGAAAAAAGTATAGCATGTGTAACATGATTGTTCAAAAATTTATTTATGTATGGATAAATTCCATTATTTATTTTTATTGATTTCAATGACTAAGCGATGCAATGCGACACCAGGCGCAACACAAGTGTTTTTTGCTAATTTCAGCCCAACGCAGTTATCATTTTCACGTCCTGCGCCACGTTGTTTAAATAGCAAATGCATGTGCACCCATTTGTGCGGTCTGAAAAAGAGGTGCAAACGAGGCACATTTTTGGCTCGTTACTATCCGGTTGTTAAGTCTGACGTCACGCGGCAGAGCTTCCGGTTCCAAATGGAATCTCATACCACAAGATAAACAACAAATGGTGCTAATATACACACACAATGTGGTGTAATACTACAAAAAAAATCCAAATCTCCATACCAAAATTCCAGATGGCCAGACAGTGATTCATCTTTTATAAATCGTTAAAATATTAATATTAATTAGATGGTTGTGTAGACTGTAAGTATTTAAAATGTTTAACTTTTTTAAATGTTTGATGTTTAATTTGAATAAATAGCGCTCATAAACGGCTGCCGATAGCATTCTCAAGTGAAACGAGTTGAGGCTTGGACCCAGAAACGGCGTTCCTTACGTCATAACTTAACAAGCAGATTTTGAGACAACTGAAATCGACTGCGCCATTGACCTACTGAAACCTGGTCAAAAGTCAATAGCGCAGTATTGTTTGTGTTATTTTAAAGGGCGCGTTAGTAATGTGCGCCTTTAGGCGGGTGCACAACATGCGTACACTCTGCTTTTTACACACACAGGGACGTAGCAGCACACAAACATTTTTAAATATAAAAAAATCAAAGGATTCCTCTCTGGAGAAGCCTTCAGTCTTTCTGCTTGCAAATTCCGCCATGTAAATAGTGAATCCGCAACTGGCTTTTGGGGAAAGGGAATGGGAGATGAGACTCGGATTGGTTTATTGCATGTTACGCCCAAAACACACCCATGACTCATTAAGAGAATAAGGGAAATCTTTTTAGACCATGAGCCAGGCATGCTGACTGGTTTTTTTTTCTTTCTTTTTTTCTCCTGTCTTTAAACTAGCAAAAGTGGATTTGGACACGCCCTAAGTACACTTACGCTTCAGACCATGCTCTTAATTCGTTAAAATAAGGCCCTAAGTTGCCATATTAATAAATCTTTAATTTGCGTGGTTTGTTTGCTGCTACTACTCCCTCTCTATCCCTACAGGTCATATCCGGATCTCAGACTTGGGACTGGCCATTAAAGTGCCTGATGGAGAACAGATCCGTGGTCGAGTGGGGACTGTGGGCTATATGGGTAATGATATTTAGCTGTATTGATTTATAAATGTGTAAAATATTAATGATTTTGCAGACGATTTAAAATTGAAGCAAAATAGCATCTCTCATTTATGAATAAATCTGATTTTTTTAAATGCATTTTTTAATTAAATTGATCAAAAGACATTTAAAATGTTACAAAAGATTTATATTTTAAATAAATGCTGTTCTTTTGAACTTTCTATTTATCAAAGAATATTCATTTAAAAAATCATCATGGTTTCCACAAAAATATTAAGCAGCACAACTGTTTTCAAAATTGATAATAATTATAAATGTTTCTTGAGCTCCAAACAGCATATTAGAAACATTTCAGAAGGATTATGCGACACTGAAGACTGGAGTAATGATGCTGAAAATTCAGCAGAAATAAATTATTACATTTTAAAATATATTACTATAGTAAAATTTTTTTTTTATTGTAATACAATTTCACAATATTACTGTTTTACAGTGTTTTTGATCAAATAAATGCAGCCTCTGTGAGCATAAGAAACTTCTTTAAAAAAAAAAAAATCTTCCAGACCCCAACATTTTGAACGCTAATATATACAAAATATAATCGAAAGGCTGAAAAATATCAAGATTTGTTTTTAGCTGCATCACTCAGTCCTACTAGATATCTATTCATGGCAATATGAAACATTGAAATGTTTATTGATTGATGAACTCAAACTGTATTAACGGACAGCTCCAGAGGTGATCAATAACGAGCGGTATAGCATGAGTCCAGACTGGTGGGGGTTGGGTTGTCTGATCTATGAGATGACCGCTGGCCGATCGCCTTTCCGCGCCCGCAAAGAGCGAGTGAAGAGGGAAGAAGTGGAGAAGAGGGTGCAGGAGGAGGAAGAGGAGTACAGCGACAAGTTTTCTGAAGACACCAAAGCCATCTGCAGGATGGTGAGGCCACACATACACACACACACATATACACAAAGAATGAAGTTTCTATGCTGATCAAAATCCAAGATGACAGAGTACAACTAAGAGCTTGTATCCAAAGCTACATTATCTCTTCTGTCAAACACGCCATACAAGCTGATTAAGAGTCCATTGATTGAGTGCACAAAACTGGTCAAATTGAGTCCATTCTGTATGTTTGGCTCATTTTTCTGGCTGCTAGTGCATGTTTTCGGCTGGGAAAGAAACTGATAATGAGCTCTCTGAGAGCAGCTCAGTTCAGTATTGTTTAATACTCTATATGTATTGTAAAGAACCTCAGCTGTCTTTTATTAGCGTTGTGTCATGCGACTGGCTTTCTGTTCATCTTAAAGGGACAGTTCACCCAAAAATTAAAAATGTGTCATTTCAGGGTTTCCACGGGGTCTTACTTTGTAACCCCTTACGGGGTTCACATTGCCTTGACCAAACCCGAGTTCGATTGCTCCCCCCTCCCCTTGCCCCCGCTGGACTGTGTTCATATTATATTGCCTGGGTCCGAACCAGGGTGCGTTTGCGTCATCAAAGCAGCAGCTGTTTACCTGGTTGCTTAGTAACAACAGCGAGTGTGAAGGTGGCAAAATGCATAGCATTGCTCACCTCATTTTTATATTTTTGTTTTTGAACCGTTGGTTTTGTTTCTAAAGCTTCAGTACGTAATGGCACTTGCGTCTGTCTGCCATAAATGTACTGCAAATGCTCTAAAGAATGCTGAAGATGAGCAGAAATTAGATCTACAGCTCTCTGCTTGCAGTACGTCAGTCACACTCGCCGGAAAATGACTGAAACGCATACAAACACACATTTTTATCAAATCATATGTCATTAATAGCAGTTCACTTCCCACGATTTAGTACGATTGCGTTCACATCAGCAGCGAACCGTACCGGAGTTCACATGAACTGTACCCCAAACCACCCTTTTTAAGTGGACTCTGGTATGGTTTGCGGGTGTGCACCCGAGTTTGGAAGACAACATTCACATCATCCAAACAAACCAAACTCTGACGTCAATCGAACCCGGGTGCGCACCAAAACTGCTAGTGTGAAAGCACCCTTAAAAAGTCAAAAAATGTATATATTGAGTTCTAGGTCTTAAATAATTTTAAATTAAAATAATTTATTTTAATTTTAAAATAATCGTAATTTTCCTACGTACATGTAACGCTACCTCTAATGCTTATTGAAATGCTCCCGCAGCGATTTAGAATGTGTGAGTGTGTTTGTTTTTTATTCCGGGATGTTGCAGTTTTTTCTTTCGCTAGTCCAAATATAATTTGTTGTATCACGACTACAAATGAGAACAACATGCATCGTATATTACAGCCAATCTCTTTCTGATTGTACCACAGACACATAAAACAGATTTTATTCTTCAGCTAATAGTTCTCCAGTTCTTCCAGTTCCACGATTGTGAGAGCGAAGGCGAATCATTACATTTTTCTCCTGCTGTCTCACATAAGCGACAAGGACCGGGCAAATCGATTACTCAAGGTTAATTAATGACCAAATAAAAAGTATGATAGCACTAAAAAAAGAGTTAATTAAAAGCAATGTAAACCACAAAGTCAATTCGGTACTGACACACGGACAGATATCAGATACCAAATGTGTTCTATTTAGGCTTATTGCCCTTGAACGATCAACTACACAAATAATTATGCCTATGTCCATATATCCTGTTCTTATTGCTTATTGCTGTGGTTTACTTGTAAGATTTTGGCCATATTTCCGACTCTAAGCGGGAACATTTACCACCACAAAATCAGTCATTTTGATTAAAAATGTTTTTTTACCTAAAAATGTTTTTTTACCAATAAATAAACATCCTGGTGGGATTGAGCTATGGGGAAGTGCAAGTTTACTGATACTTTGTTCAATTTGAATAAATGAATTTGCTTTGCAAGTTTGTGATTTTTGAATTTCCTTTTGTACGTTTTTATTGTGTGATATAGGTCTTAAATTTAATTCATAATGGTCTAAAGGTTTAAGAGTTTCAGCAGAAGTCCAACTTTCTTTCTTCACGCAAAACTTAATTAAATTACTTAGTTCAAATTAAAATGAAAATTACCCCATTATTTACTCACCCTCAAGCCATCCTAGGTGTATATGACTTTCTTCTTTCTGATTGACACAATCGGAGTTATATTAATATCCTGATGCTTCCAAGCTTTATAATGGCAGTGACGGGGTCCATTTGAGTTTGAAGCTCAAAAAAGCACATATCTATAATAAACATACTCCACTAAAGGCCATTTGAAGTGAATCGATGGGGTTTTGTAAGAAAAATATCTATATTTAAAACTTTATAAAGTAAAATATCTAGCTTCTGGCACCTTCCATATTCAACTTGCACATAAAGTGTAACGCCTCTCGTAGTTCAAAACGCCTGCACTACGTTCTAGTGATACTTGGTGGTGGCAGTTACACCTTTTTCGTAAGTTGAATACGGAAGGCGGTCCACCGGAAGCTATATATTTGACTTTATAAAGTTTTAAATATGGATATTTTTCTTACAAAAACACATCAATTCGTTCAGAAGGCCTTTATTAAAATTTTCAAGGTGAACTGACTCTAATTTGAAATTCTAAGTTGTGTCATGCAAATGGCCTCCACATTTGAGCTCACTAAAGTTCCCAGCCTAACTCGTTCCTGTGTGGTTTTGTGATGTCTGGTTTGTGATTGCTGACCCTTTTAGGATGTTTTCCCCATTTAAATGTCTTCATTTGGCACACAAGCTCTTTTTCCGAGTGTTTCAAAGCCATTGGCCAGCTTCACCTCTTTCATTCCACTCTTAAAGAATGTACAAACCTGTTTCCTAATGTCTGACTGGCTGCTCTCCGCTCCTTGTCCCACAGCTGTTAGCCAAAGATCCCAAGCAGAGGCTCGGCTGCCAGGTGGATGGAGCTGCTGGAGTCAAAGCCCACCCATTTTTTAAGAACATCAACTTCAAGAGGCTGGAGGCCGGCATTCTGGAACCTTCCTTTGTGCCTGATGTGAGTTCCTGTTCTCATGTAGTTGATGTTAACACTGTAAATCCTGACAAATGAAATAATAGTCAGAAAGTTTGCATATTGTTTTTTTTATTGAGCATTTTATATTTGATACATCAGGCATTAAAGGTCCCATGTTGTGGATTTTTTTTAATTATTTTATAATGTTTCCTGAGGTGTACTCATATTGTTAGTATGATTTTTACATCATAAAGTGTCATAATTTAGAAATAAAAGGCATTTTTTTCTATCCTAATTTTAGCCCTTTAGCTTAAATGCCCTTTTTGAAGGGGCGTGTCTGCTGTGAGACTTCAGTGTAAACGCCCACTGTTGTGGTTGGCTGACATCTTTGCGTTTGAAATGCGTATTACATGTGGAACCCTCTCGAATACTTTTAATACGAGTTTTTACTATTACAGCTGTCGAGATTAATGACTCGTGAAAGTGTTGATTATAGCATTATTTTTAGATCTTTTCCCATCACATGATAGGCTGCAGTGACGAGCATTGAGTACACAGACAGTCTGTTGATCGCGTGAATGCAGTGATCTCAGCATTGCAACGCGATTTCTCTCACAAAATGCTTTCACCACAACTAACAGCAAACATGACATCGATATGAATAGAGTAAGAGCTGTGTTGTGCAGCATAACAGCGTCATTCATTATAACGGGAGTTTGGGAAAGTGTGCAGATATACTTGCAACGTGTGATTGAAAGCTTTGAACATTATAAAGAGTGTTCTTTGATCGCTTTCTGTAGTTTAATCACAATTTAAAAAACAGATTTTTTTTAATGCTACTGAGAGAAACAATGTGAAGTTGATCGTTTAGTCACTGGATTGATTCACTGATGCATAAATGGTATTAAACGATTTAGAAAGAAAATCTGTGTGAACTTGAATAATTAGCTACACATCAAAAATCACTGATCACAGATCAGGCATAAAACCCCTAGGAGTCTGAGCTGTTTTGGGGCCTTTTAGAAGTTTTGACATGCTCTGACATTTTGTTTTTTTTTCAGTTGCTTATAAACACATTAATGGCAAAAATTTAATTACACTGTATTCAGCACAAACTGCGCTATAATATGTGAGCAACATGTATGTACATGCTTGTATTTTTGAGAGAAAAATATTTGTGCATGTTTTTTGAGAAAACAAATTATTATTATTTTTTTTTTAATTAAGGGCTCAAAACACACAATAGATATGTGTCCACAAGACTTTTGAATAATGGGGGTTGTTGCCAAGAGTTTTTGCTTCAAACTGATGTGAGAATCATTGAGCCTACTCATTCACATAAAACAATACACTGATTTAAAATGTGTAAGACAGTTTTTCTTCACAAAACCCGTATGCGAGGAGGCGTGATATCTAATGAATAATGATGAGTATCGCCTGACAGGACAAAAGAACATAATATCCCACATAATGACCTGCATAAAGAATGAGCTTCAGGTACCTATGTGACTGAGAGCAGCAGGACAAAGGACATTATATATTATATATTGTACTTATCTAGTAAATGCATCTTGATTTAAGAATGTTTAAATATTTAGACTAGAAACAAGACAAAAATTACGAAGAGCATTTTTCTACATTTTGTGTACTATTTTTTGTTTTGTTTTTGAAAGTAGTCTCATGCTAAAAAATTAAATAATTAAAATTAAGATACAATTTATACAAAACGAAATTCACTGTAAAGAAAGCAATTCACTTTCTACAAAACAAACAAAAAAAATAACTTTCTACAAAACAAAACTCCAGAATCATTTATTTAGAATGTAGTCAACAAAGGCCTATTATATTTTAAATTATCAAAAGATTTGACTACACTGCAAAAAATGCTCTTCTTATTTAGTTTAAAATTGTACTTATCTTTTCAATGCATCTTGATTTAAGTATGTTTAAATATTTAGACTAGAAACAAGACACAAATTACTAAGAAGAGCATTTTTTCTCAATTTTTTTGTTTTTGAAAGTAGTCTCGTGCTAAAAAATTCAATAATAAATAATTAAAATTAAGATACAATTTATACAAAACGAAATTCACTTTAAAGAAAGCAATTAACTTTCTACAAAACAAACAAAAAAATCACTTCCTACAAAAAAAATTTGATATTAACTTGATGAAACAAACTTTGATATTAAATAAAAAAAATAACATTAGGCTATAATATTTAAACATCAATATGAAGAAAAGTACTATATTTGACTGGTACTATATTTATAGCATCTGAGCAGATATTTGTGAATAAAAGCTTTATTGCTGTGACACTAGGCTCTTTTACAATAAACACATTATAATCTGTCCAAAACAGGCCAAATAAATCTTGTCTAAAAAGTCTTGCGTGTATGACATCTTAGATTGCAGCAGGATTCATATTTAAATGGTCTTTTTGGGTTTAATATTCACAGATGCTAACAGAATAAACTTAACAGAATAAAGCCTACCTTACAATCAGCCCTGAATCCGTTGCTTTAAGAAATTAACAGCTTTTCATGAGGAGAATTATAGCTCAACATGTCTCAAAACGATGTAGCTGAAGTAACGTTACAGCTCTTCACTTGATGTGTTTGTATGAGTTGATGTGTGGGCGTTGACGCGTGGATCGTCAGTATTTGAATCTGAAAGAGCGCGTGCTCCATGGACGTGGTCGCATTAGCGGATAATGAAGTGGCTCGTGAAAGACTGACATCTATCACTTTTCAACCAGATTACATAAAAACAGCATATTTGTTTTCGATTTGGTTTACATTGTTTAAAACCTGACATTTCAGCGTTTCTTTAGACATATGTCTCATGTTTGTGAGACAAGTATTCACTAAGCTAGAGGTCCTTTTCTGAAGACTATCTGAATGAATGTCTTTGAGAGAGAGGCTGCAGATCGCGCATCATGTTTGTGTTCATTATTTTGCAAAAAGCAAAACATTTTGTTTTTATTGTGACTGTACACAAAAAAAATTGAAACTTAACAGATTATAATGATATATAACACTTGCCTGAATGATAAAAAACAAGTTATTTGAGTCTCTTTGGCACTGATAAGAAAAAAAAAAGCAGATCGCGCCGGCGTGACTGCCGACTCTGGAGGGTTAATGAACACTGTTACTTACTCTTTGTGGCGGTGCTGTCGAATCCATATCGTAAAAGTCTGTTTGGAAAACCTGTGCTGACATTGCGACTGAATTAAATGTAAAAAATAAACTGAATCCATTTTCTCCAAATTCTCTGGGCGGGCAAAGCAGAAAAAGGGGAGGTAACCTTTCCCCGTATGACAACATATAGGGAAGATTACAGATTGGCTCATCTGAGCTTTCATTTTCTCAAAGGCAGAGCAGGATACCCAGGGCTTAGTTTACACCTATCGCCATTTCTAGCCACTGGGGGTCCATAGGCAGGCTAGGGGAACTCATGTTAATGTTAAAAAACCTCATAAAGTGAATTTTTCATGCCATGGGATGATGGGACCTTTAATGGCTCATATAGTAGGATATTGGAGTATAATGTCAGTCAAGATGCATCAGGCACATCAAGAGATGCATACATTTTTGGTCAAGATCTTGTATTGACAATGCAAGAGTCAAGCTCTCTGTAAAGTCTCCTCCAGCACATCCCAAAGACTTTCAATGAACTTAAGGTTTGGACTCTGAGGTGCCAATTCATGATGTGTCTTCCTACATTGTTGATTAAGAAATGAAAAGCTACACACTCCATCAATTATGTAATGTAAATAATGATCCAATCATTGACTCTTAAACATTTGCCTATTTATATCCAAACAGTGACTTTTTTTTGGCCAGACAGTGTATGACTTTTTAAAATGGTATTCGTATCGTCTCGGTTACGTATGGTAACCCTCGTTCCCTGAAGGAGGGAACGGAGACGTACGTCGGACGTACAGACGAATTGGGATCACTTCTGGGAGCGAGATTTGCATCTCGTGCTCCGCCCCACACCGTGGGTATAAACAGGAAGCAAGAGCGAATGCACGTTGTTTTTCACTGAGGAGCCGAACTTGGTGACTCGGCCCTGCAGTGATGGTACAGCAACTGTGGCGACGGGACGTACGTCTCCGTTCCCTCCTTCAGGGAACGAGGGTTACCATACGTAACCGAGACGTTCCCTTTCAGTCGGTCACGTTCAACGTACATCGGACGTACCGACGAATTGGGATCCCTTTGGAAAACGCAATAGTTACTAGCACTTCCAGCGCCCAGCAATGAGCCCCTCAGACCCCGATCTGATGCGGGCGTGGAAATTCACGCAGGGAGAGTCAAAGCTGCTATTCCGCAAGACCCACTCAGCTGACTGTATTGGATAACGCTGGGAAAGCGTGCCTGTGAAGGCCGCTGCGGAAGCCACATCATGCCCAGAGGGAGTTAACATGTGGAAAGTACATGTATGGGCTGGCCGTGGGCAGCACAACATACGGAAGTCCCAGGGGTGGCCCCGGCCAATTAGAGGAGGGGGACAACAACTTCCTGAAACGGCAGAGGAGACTCTGCCGAGGGAAAGACACGGGCTCGCCATAGGGAAGAATACACATATGGGACCGTCGTGGGGATCACAACATATGGAACCCAGCCTAACACAAGTTCAACCAATGCATACGAGTGTTAGACCTGGCGTCGAACGCTCCGCCACGTCCGACTGCCGCGGGTTGCGGAGGACTCTACAGGGTTCGCCGTTCTGGGGAACTCGACTGGAGCAGATAAGCGCACGTATCCGTACCACGAGGGAGGAAATGGCGCAGCAAGCCGACACTAGAACGGGCACTTCGGTGTTACTGACTATGGGAAGTGAGCACACAGGAAGATACCGGCTCTACACGGAGGCTATAAAATCTAGAGAACGTGTTAGGTGTTGCCCAGCCCGCAGCTCTACAAATATCTGTCAGCGAGGCGCCACGAGCCAGTGCCCAGGAAGAAGCAACACCCCTAGAGGAGTGGGCTCTTAACCCGAGCGGGCAAGGCACGTCTTGGGATTCATACGCCAAGACGATGGCATCCACTATCCAGTGGGCCATCCTCTGCTTGGAGACAGCCTTTCCCTTCTGCTGTCCTCCGTAACAGATGAAGAGCTGCTCTGAGGTCCTGAAGCTTTGCGTTCTGTCCACGTAAGTCCGGAGAGCACGGACGGGACAGAGAAAAGCTAGGGCTGGGTCTGCCTCGTCCGAAGGCAGCGCTTGCAGGCTCACCACTTGCTCCCGGAAGGGAGTAGTGGGAACCTTGGGCACATATCCAAGCCGGGGTCTCATGATCACATGAGATTTCCAGGCACGATTCGTCGACCGAAAATTCCTGCAGGTCCCCTACCCTCTTGATGGAGGCCAATGCAGTCAGGAGTATTGTCTTTAACGACAATATTTTCAACTCTGCTGACTGCAAAGGCTCAAAGGGCGCTCTCTGCAGTGCGGTTAGCACCAGAGACAAGTCCCAAGAGGGTACAGAGGGAGGGCGAGGCGGATTTAGTCTCCTCGCCCCCCTCAGGAACCTGACGATCAGATCGTGCTTACCTAGAGATTTTCCATCTACTAGCTCATGATTAGCGGCAACATAGACTTTGAGGGTGGAGGGAGACAGCCTTCGCTCCAACCCATCTTGTAGAAAGGAAAGCACAGACCTGATCGAACATCTTCGGGGGTCTTCTCGGCGAGAAGAGCACCAATCGACGAACAGGTTCCACTTCAACGCATAGAGGCGCCTCGTAGAGGGGGCTCTAGCGGAAGTGATGGTGTCAACTACCGCTTGCGGTTGGCCACCTAGAACCTCCGCGTCCCGTCCAGGGACCAGACATGGAGTTTCCAGAGGTCCGGACGCGGGTGCCATAGGGTGCCCCGTCTCTGAGTTAGGAGGTCCTTCCTCAGAGGAATGGGCCAAGGAGGTGCTGTCGCGAGGAGCACTAGTTCCGGGAACCAAGTCCGGTTGGGCCAATACGGAGCGACAAACAGGACTTGCTCCTCGTCCTCCCTGACCTTGCACAGTGTTTGTGCAAGAAACGCATATTTGCGTTGGCCCCGGGGCCAGCTGTGTGCCAGGGCATCCGACCCGAGGGTCCCCTCGGTCAAGGAATAGAACCACTGGCAGTGGGTCGTCTCTGGGGAGGCAAACAGGTCTATCTGTGCGGCCCCCGAAATGACTCCAGATCAGCTGGACCGCCTGGGGATGGAGTCGCCACTCTCCCGGGAGCACTGGCTGGCATGAGAGCTCGTCGGCTGCACAATTGAGCAGGCCCGGAATGTGAATGGCACGAAGCGACCTCAGATGCTTCTGTCTCCATAAGAGGAGATGGCGGGCGAGTTGTGACATGCGACGGGAGCGTAGACCACCCTGTTTGTTGATGTACGCTACGGCTGCAGTGTTGTCCGTACGGACCAGAACGTGCTTGCCTCTGAGCAGAATTTTGAAGCGGCTGAGTGCAATACGAACTGCTAACAACTCGAGGCAATTGATATGCCATTGCAGTTGAGGCCCCGTCCACAGACCCGAAACTGCAAGCCCATTGTATGTGGCACCCCAGCCCATGGATGAGGCATCCGTGGAGACAACGGAGTGCCTGGACACTTGTTCTAGGGGAACTCCCGCCCGTAGAAAGGAAGGGTCCGACCACGGCCTGAAGGTTTGGCGGCACCTCGGAGTCACTTGGACGCGGAGGGATTCGGTCGTGTAGCCAGCGTTGAAGCGGTCTCATATGAAGCAATCCCAACGGCGTTGCTGCGGCTGCGGATGCCATATGCCCCAGGAGCCTCTGAAAATGTTTCAGTGGTGCCGCTGTCCTGCTTCCGAAAGAATTCAGGCAGTTCAACACTGACTGGACGCGCTCCTCGGTGAGGCGCGCTGTCATGGCGACCGAGTCTATCTCCATACCGAGAAAAGAGATCCTCTGTGTAGGACAGAGTTTGCGCTTCTCCCAGTTGACCCGAAGTCCCAACTGGCTGAGGTGACTGAGCACCCTGTCCCTGTGTTCACACAACTGCTCTCGCGACTGGGCAAGGATCAGCCAGTCAGAGGTAGAGGTACCAGATCAGAGGTAGTTGAGAATGCGAACACCATGCTCTCTCATGGGAGCAATGGCTGTCTCCGCAACCTTCGTAAAGACGCGGGGTGACAGGGACAGGCTGAAGGGTAAGACACGGTACTGGTATGCCCGTCCCTCGAACGCGAAGCGCAGAAAGGGCCGGTGTCGAGGGAGAATCGAGACATGAAAGTACTCGTCCTTCAGGTCGATCGCTGCAAACCAATCTTGGGGATGGATGCACCTGAAGATGCGTTTCTGCGTTAGCATTCTGAACGGCAGCCTGTGAAGGGACCGGTTCAAGAATCGCAGATCCAAGAACGGCCGTAACCCGCCGCCTTTCTTGGGTACAATGAAGTACGGGCTGTAGAACCCGGACCTCATATCGGCTGGAGGGACCGGCTCTATCGCGTCCTTCGCCAGTAGGACTGCGATCTCCGCCCTGAGCACGGGGGCATTTGCCTCCACTACTGTCGTGAAGTGAACGCCCCTGAACTTGGGGGGACGCCGGGCGAATTGAATCGCATAGCCGAGTCTGATGGTACGGAGGAGCCACTGAGACGGGCTGGGAAGCGCTAGCCAGGCTCCCAGACTCCGAACTAGGGGGATCAACGGCACCACAAACGTACCCGCAGCGGGGCAGCAAGGCGGAACGCAGGGATCCGGCTCGGACGGCATGGGAGCGGCCCGAAGCGGGATCTGAGTGTACTGTGCAACACTTACCTGCATCCGCGGAGGGGACGTGCGAGTGTGGGGAGGCCGCTTGAGTGCGTCCCCACAGCCGGCGTCCCCTGCTGGCGAAGGGAGAGGCACCTGAGGGTGGTGAGGCATGGGAGCGTCGACCACCGCCAAGCATGCTCTCTTGGCACCCAGAGATATTGGAAACTGCTCTTTTATTGAAGTTTTGGTACCGCTGGCGCCAGCGGCGGAACAGAACTCAAATTGAAACAAAAGATTCTCCCCCGGCCCTCCTCCGGGGGAAGGAGTGGTGCTGCAGCCATCTCCCGAAGAGCAGTTTCCTCCATCTCTGGGCGGCCCGTCTCAGGGTCGCTTGCGACGATGCTTGCCACCTGGCTTGGCAGCGGCCTGAGCGGGCTGGACATCCTTCCCACGGCCGGCCCCACGCCGTCGGCTGGTGGAAAGCTGCTGCGGTGCCTTGGCGGGGGCAGAGGTGGCGGCGGGCGGACGTCCTCGGCGACAAGCAGTCGGAGGCGGTGCCACCGGCGGCTGGGTGGAGGCAGCAGCGGGCCGCCGGGGCAGGATGTGCTTGATGGCCTCCGTCTGCTTCTGGGCGGCCGAGAACTGCTGGGCAAAGCTCTCGACCGCGTCGCTGAACAACCCGGCTGACGAAATGGGGGAGTCCAGGAACCGATACTTGTCGGTCTCCCTCATGTCGGCCAGGTTGAGCCAGAGATGACGCTCCTGGACCACAAGCGTGGACATCGCCTGACCGATGGAACGGGCGGTGACTTTCGTCGCCCGGAGGGCGAGGTCCGTCACCGTCCGGAGCTCCCGGAGGAGCTCTGGATCAGGCCTACCCTCGTGCATGTCCATGAGTGCCTGGGCCTGGTGGACCTGAAGCAACGCCATGGCATGCAAGGCAGACGCAGCCTGTCCGCAAGCCTTGTAAGCCTTCCCAGTCAGACCGGAGGAGAACTTACAGGCTCGGGCCGGGAGACGAGGGTCACCACGCCAGTTAGAGGCGGTCGCTGTACACAGTTGCATCGCAACGGCGCGCTCCACTGGCGGGATCCCCGCGTACCCCTTGGCTGGTCCGCCGTTGAGGGTAGTGAGGGGGGAGGAGTCACTAGGCCGGTTTCTGGCAGAAAAAGGTGCCGTCCACGACCTCGTGAGCTCCTCATGCACCTCCGGGAAGAATGGTGTCGGGGCGGGACGCTGAGAACCAGCACGACCCTCCCCGAGGAACCAATCATCCAACCAGAGGGTTCGGGACACGGTGGAGGGTTCCACACAAGCCCTACCCTTTCGGCGGCCCGGGCAAGCATAGTAGCCATCTCGGGGTCCAGTATGGCCGAAGCTACTCTCCCGGAGGGAGGTAGTCAAGCCGAACCCTCATCCTCCGAGGACTGAAACTCCCCCTCCGATGCAGCGATCGACGTCTGCCGGAGCTCCGAAAGTCACCGCCGGCCGCCCGTGGGAGGGATCAGCAACTTCTCCCAGGAGCTCTACCGGTTGCGGAACTGAAGGAATAGGGGCCTGCGGAGATTGACTCGGCGGGTGTGCCCTAAACGTAATCCTCAGATCACCCTGGCCATCCGAAGAAATAGGTCTATTCTGGTTAGGAATAGAACTAGATCGTGGGATGGGTAAGGGGACTCCGCCTTCCCGAAGGTAGGTGAGTCTCGATCTTAGTTCTGAGATTGTCATGTTCCCGCAGTGGGAACACGAACTATCCACAAACGCCGCCTCAGCGTGCTGTTTGCCCAAACACGTGAGACAGCAATTGTGACCGTCAGCAGGCGCCAGGGAACAACCGCATCCAGAAACGCACGGGTGGAATGACATCTTGAAAAAGACACAGCGTCACCCGTGTACTCTTTTGTGAGGAAACGCTCTTGTGCTGAAGCACTCAGGGGGAAAACGCGACAGCACACAGGATTTGGTGCAGCCCGTGCCTGTACTCAAACGGAAAAACGCCCTCACGAACCAACAGGTTGCTGTGAAAA
This sequence comes from Romanogobio albipinnatus, assembly GCA_023566225.1. Taxonomy (NCBI): domain Eukaryota; kingdom Metazoa; phylum Chordata; class Actinopteri; order Cypriniformes; family Gobionidae; genus Romanogobio; species Romanogobio albipinnatus. Next base: position 19,640,429 of record CM042253.1, on the reverse strand, counting down.
CAGCAGTTTTTCTCTATACAGAGCAGCAGTGAGCACCGCGATCCCGCTGAAGTGTGCCGTCTCTCCAACACGCGTTGATCCCCGATCTCGAGTCTTCACTATAACTGTTGCTGATAGCATCTTTAAACTCAATGACGAGAGTCCTCTCCATACGCCGTTCGGCTCCGAAGTGAATGACAGTGTGCATTCGCTCTCACTTCCTGTTAATCTTGCACGCCAATTGTTCATTGGCCGGTTCTATATAGCTCGAAGCTGATAGGGGCTCCCAGAAGTGATCCCAATTCGTCGGTATGTCCGACGTACGTCGAACGTGACAGACTGAAAGGGAACCCTTGTTTTATGATCAAAGCTCTATTGTTGTTGAGGGCAAAACGCATGACGATTGAGAGATATAAAATAAACCTTCCTCAAAATCCTTTTTTTTTTTTCTAAAAAAATGATAGTAAACCAATTAAGTGTTCATCTTGAAATATTACCAACAATATAAAAGTTATTCTTACATTTACATTTAAAACTCAGTAAAGATTTCACAGCAGAAAAATGTGTACCATACCCTGAAGGGGGATGTTTTTACAATTATTCTACAAGGTCTTTTTGATTGTGTATAACAGGTTTTTCAGCGATATTTGTTTTGATCATGTTTCATAATTTCAAGGCTTTAGAAATGTGCATAGGGTTGAATTCTGTTATTACTGTTTTTCATTTTTGTTTCCCTTCTTTGATAATTTAATAGCCCAGGGCGGTCTACTGTAAAGATGTTCTGGACATTGAGCAGTTCTCCACCGTAAAGGGAGTCAACCTGGACCAAACAGACAATGATTTCTACTTCAAGTTTGCCACTGGCAGTGTCTCCATCCCATGGCAAAATGAGGTATGAAGCTGTGCTAAAATCCCTGCTGCTGCCCTAATGCCATATGGCAAAAAAAAAAATCTGATAACACTATAATGAATCATTCAACCTGGCATCATCTTTAACATTCCATTTGGCACAGTAATGAACAAGAAAAAATTAAAAAGGTCACTGACCGCTAGATGTACAGGTGTTAATGGTGTTAATGGAGCTCTTAATAAAGTATATTAGAATGACTGGAAGGCTGCATTGACCAATCAGCCTCCAGAACTGTAATTACCCTTTCTGTAAAGATTTTATAAAATAAGGATGATTTGACCTTCTCTTCATCATCTGTCTGTCTATCTCTTGCTATCATTGTTAATTTTGACAGCAAATTTTGATTTAGTTTTAGTCATAGTCTTTTGACTAAAATGCCATTTAGTTTTAGTCATATTTTAGTCACCTGAATTGTTTTTAGTTTTAGTCTAGTTTTAGTCGACTAAATATCATAAGATTTTAGTCGACAAAATCTACAGTAGATTCAGTCTCCTAAAATCTAATGAGTTTAGTTCAATTGTAATACATTAAGCATTTAAGCATTACATAACCGACTGTCACTTGAACTGACATTTTGACATCATTTTGTTTTTGACATTAAAAATACACGAAAGAGCTCAATTAACTTTTTAGTTTTTTAAAAACATCTATATCGTTTTTATAACTTTGTATTTCTGTTTTAGTTAGTAGGCATATCAGGTTAAGCTAAAGCTTCAAATTGTTTATTTATTTTTTAATTTCAGTTGATATTTATTTAATTTCAAGTAACAAAGATTTTTTGTAATGGTTTTAGTGAACTATTATAACCCTGATACTTTATTGAATATGTGTCAAATACTGTTTTTTCCCCCTGACTATGAATTAAATGGGAATTCAATTAAATATAGTTTATTGTGTTACCAATTATATTTCATTATAAACCAGCTGGAAATATAAAATATCAAAACTTATTTTGAAAGGTATGCGCCTTACAGTTGCAGCTGCTCATTCAAGTTCAGATGATGAAAGAGATAAAATATGCATTGTTACAACCGTCTAAAACATATTACTATATAAACATCGTAAAGTAAACATTGTCATTATTCATCAGCATTAGTTCATAAACAATTGCCTGGCATAAATGTGCACTATTCATTGATTGTGAGCCGCTCTGGAGCGCTGTATTGGGGATGCGTGAGTGAGCCTGTAGAAGTGCAACAGCACCGTGTTCTCCAGCGGTTAGATCAGCACGTTCAAATCAAATGTGCGCATCTGTGACACAGGACATCAGTTCTGACTGGATCTCTTCCCTAATCGTCCCTCCCTAACATTTTCGTCTCGTTTTTATTTGTTGACAAAAATGGCGGTTTATTTTCGTCATAGTTTTTGTCATCCAACACTAATTTTTATTTAGTTATCGTCTCGTTTTTCGTCAGTGAAAAAAGTTTGTTGACGAAAATTATTCGTCAACGAAATTAACACTGCTTGCTATTTTGTCCTTCCTCTTTTTTATGCACCTTCTCTGCTGCAGATGATCGAGACAGAGTGCTTCAGCGACCTTAATGTATTTGGGCCTCAAGGGACACGGCCCCCTGACCTGGATTGGAACCAGCCTCCCGAGCCTCCTCGGCGTAGCCTGCTGGACAGGATCTTTAGGAGACATGTGAGGATCCCCTCCACCTCCACCACAGAGGAACACCCCAGAGAACACAATAGTTAACTACAGACCAGGTCAAACACCCCATCAGGACACCACACGCTCACACATGTAGAGCAGAACAGCAATGATCAGGCTGAAGCATTGTACCCAGGGGCCAAAAATAACTTTGCCACATTCATTTAGAATGTGTTTTCCTATCTCTACACAAGAACAAGTTTACTTGTTTGATTAGTGACCTAGAAAGAGTGCAGATTTTATTTGTTTCTTCTTCATTGTACATTAAAATGATCCTTTCTTTTTATTTCTAGGTTTAAATTTAGATTTTGAATCCTATATTTTCAGTTATTTTTCAAATTTCACATTATTACCATAAAGCTGTATTTGACATTAATCTTAATATATATATATATATATATATATATATATATATATATATATATATATATATATATATATATATATATGGCCGGTATGAAATAATGTGAAATATGTGTATATATATTAGTGCTGTCAAATTGATTAATCACATCTAACATAACATAATACAGCGATTAGGCATAACATTATGACCACCTTTCTAATATTGTGTTGGTCCCACTTTTGCTGCCAAAAAAGCCCTGACCTGTCAAGGCATGCACTCCACTAGACCGCTGAATGTGTGCTGTGGTATTTGTTACCAAGATGTTAGCAGCAGATCCTTTAAATCCTGTAAGTTGTTAGGTGGGGCCTCCATGGATCGGACTTGTTTGTTCAGCACATCCCACAGATGCTCGATTGGATTGAGATCTGGGGAATTTGGAGGCCAAGTGAACACCTCAAACTCATTGTGCTCCTCAAACCATTCCCAAAACATATTTGCTTTGTGGCAGGACGTATTATCCTGCTGAAAGAGGTCACAGCTACCAGGGAATACCGTTTCCATGAAAGGATGTACATGGTCTGCAACAATGCTTAGGTAGGTGGTACGTGTCAAAGTAACAGGACCCAAGGTTTCCCAGCAGAACATTGCCCAAAGCATCACACTGCCTCCGCCGGCTTGCCTTCTTCCCATAGTGCATCCTGGTGCCATGTGTCCCCCAGGTAAACGACGCACACGCACCGGCCATCCACGTGATGTAAAAAAAAAAAACGTGATTCATCAGACCAGGCCACCTTCTTCCATTGCTCCGTGGTCCAGTTCTAATGCTCACATCCGCAAAGCGACCACAATTGTGAGCGACACAAGTCATCAAGCTCACAATCTGTTCAGCTTCCAGCCTCCTGCCTCCCGTAATTTCTATTGCTTTGTATGTCTGGAACGTGAAGAATTGACAATAAAACTGACTTTGACTTTGACACATGCCCAATGTTGGCACTTTCGGCAGTGAACAGGGGTCAGTCAGCATGGGTACCCTGACTGGTCTGCGGCTATGCAGCCCCATACGCAACAAACTGCATTGCACTGTGTATTCTTACATAACCAGCAATAACTTCTCGAGCAATTTGAGCTACAGTAGATCGTCTGTTTGATCGGACCACACGGGCTAGCCTTTGCTCCCCACATGCATCAATGAGCCTTGGCCGCCCATGACCCTGTCGCCGGTTCACCACTGTTCCTTTCTTGGACCACTTTTGATAGATATTGACCACTGCAGACTGGGAACACCCCACAAGAGCTGCAGTTTTGGAGATGCTGTGACCCAGTGGTCTAGCCATCACAATTTGGCCCTTGTCAAACTCGCTCAAATCCTTACGCTTGCCCAGTTTTCCTGCTTCTAACACATCAACTTTGAGGACAAAATGTTCACTTGCTACCTAATATATCCCACCCACTAACAGGTGCCGTGATGAAGAGATAATCAGTGTTATTAATTTCACCTTCGGTGTATAGTTTATATAAACAAACTTTTATATTAGATGATTCATCGCAATTAATCTATTTGGCAGCACTAGTGTGTTTGTATATATACTGTATTCATAAAATGAATGCTTAATGTCTAAATGGGACAATATCAACAACATATTTAGCTGTTAAACATTAAGATGTGTTAAGATTGTTGATTTGTTCATATTTTTATTTTGTTGTTTTACTGTGAGAAATACACTACATGCTTTACTCAAAAAGTTTGGGGTCATAAATTGTCTGTTTTTGCATTCTGCGTATATTATTATTTAAAAGAACAGTGTTCTATTTTAATATAATGTAAAATGTAAGTTATTCCTGTGATGGCACAACTGAATTTTCTGCAGCCATTTCTCCAGTCTTTTGTTGCATTCTAAATGTCTTTACTGTGTCCTTTCTGTATAAAAGTATCAATTTCTTTTTAAAAAATAGCTGACCCCAAACTTTTGAACAGTAGTGTATGCGTTTTGTAAATAAACTACAAAATAACTAGGCATCCTAGATAACTAATCACCTTTTATGGAAAGCAATGCTTTAAATGGCTACACATGCAGTGATATCCACATTCTGATATTTTGCCTCCAAATAAACAAGCACAACTGAACTGAACTAAAGAGAATGGAGTTTTTCAATTGTTATGAAAAAAAGATATATCTGGTTAAGTAACGTGCGTTACCCCGAACACTGCTGGCGAGTGTTAATTTTGGACCCTGATTGTACATATTGATTGTCTATATAAGAAAGAATTTAAACGTCATAACTAACATGAATTATTTCTATCTGTCATTGTCTCTCATCCTTCAGCATCCAGAGGTGACCATCGCTCAAAGCCGGGTCTCGTCTTCCAGTGTCAACTCTGTTGACTCCATGTCAAACTCTGCCCCCTAGTGGACAGATTGCTGCAGGACTGCAGGGAACAAAAGCAAGTGAGCGATAAAGAGAGGAAAGAATAAGAGTGAGGAACTCCTCCTGCCCTTTAAAGACCAGTCGACAGAGCGTGGAAGAGTCCGTTTTCCTTGCCTTGGTCCACACTATCCATCCAAGGCCCGCCGAGAGGACAGGAGACAAAACAAAATCCTGTTTAAAGACCTTTATTTATCTGTTTTGTGACAGAAAGGAGAACATTTATTCCTTCACCTCACGCTCCCTCAGGATTGCTGGAACAGTAAAGAGCCACTGACAATGACAGAATATTAACTCATATTATTCAGGGGATTTTATTGACAAAGAGAGGCCTCCACAGGGAATGGGAAGGGGGCTTTTTAAATTTTCGTTTGCAACGGAAAGCTAATATAGTGAACTTAAGAGACTACACACTCACTCACAAACACACGTACACTCTCGTTTCCTCCTCCATCCCTCTCGTTATACATACCTACCTATCGCTTTTTTCTTTCCATCTACATGTAACACCTCCAACCTCAATCCAAAATGTGCATTGCCTTGCATACTCTCAGGCCAAAGATAGAGCTTATTACAGGAAGACACATATTTGAGTAACAGTTGTCATTTTTTGCTGCAGAGAGGGGAAGGCCTAAAGCACAAGGAAATAGGTGCTCATTTAAGCTGTGTATTCTTTCCTTCCTGTGTCATCCTCAAATTATGTAATATCACTGAAAAACAAACTCAATTTGGCAGCTTAAAAGGAGAGTTCACCCAAAAATGACAGTTTTTTCATCACTTACTCACCGTAAAGTTGTTCCAAATCTGTAAAAGTTTCTTTCTTCTGCTGAACACGAAAGAAGATATTTTTTTAAAGAATGTTGGTAATCAGTTGACTGTAGCCATTGACTTCCATAGTACAAAAAATACTTGGGAAGTCAATGGCTACAGTCAACTGTCTGGTTACCAACATTCTTTAAAATATCTTATTTTGTGTTAAGCAGAAGAAAGAAATTCATGCAGATTTGGAACAACATGAGGGTGAGTAAATGATGACAATTTTCATTTTTGGGTGAACTATCCCTTTCAGCCTCTTCCAGTCCACTTAAGACCAGCGTCCGTTTTCTAAAATCTCATCTGCTCCATTTGCCAGACACTACGTGGTCTACAAACATAAGCTAAAAGTATCTCTGTATGATCACTTCCTTTGTGCATAAAGGCCATTGCACGTAGTGAAAGGCGGAGCCATCTCAGTGGGCGTGGTCTTTGGGTAGGTAGGCCGCCTAACAGCAGATACATAGCCAATCACAGCACAACAAATCAGTCAGGGAATACTTCTCATCTTATCACATTATTCATAAGTGGCTCATTACGCAAGTTACAGAAAATAATGATAAACGGTTTGTTTATTCATCTTCCATAGGCAATTTGGCATTGAATCAGAGGATCTTGCTAAACTCTTCAATCTGAGCTACTGTGAGATTTTGCTGATGTGGAGAACAGTTTAAAAATGTTCTAAATGTGTATCACGGCAGTTCCAAAAGGAGACAGAATTGGCCATACACAGTCAAGTATTTTCACTTTTTAGGACAACAAAACAGCTTTTCTTCCAGATCCGGTGTGTAAAAATGCCTTCATTTAATCAGATTTCAACCACTAATAGACTGAAACTGGCACCACTTCACTTCAGCCTTTTTGCACACACACACACACACACACACACACACACACACACACACACACACACACACACACATGAACTTTCATACCTCAGCAGCTGTTTTCTCATATTTATGCAGTTTCCAATCAGATGCCAACTGATATAAACACATTTCATTCATCTTCCTCAACTGTAAATGTACTCATTTAAAAAGTGTCCAGGATTTCAGTTGTGTAGACATCATGGGAATCCGGAACCTAAAAATACATTTATATCCCGTGCATAGAGAATACAGAATAGTTTTGTAGTGTTCAAATGTTAATAAATGGATAGTTTATCAGTAACCAAACAGAGTGACTCAAGAAGGAATAGAATATGAATCTCAACCTCATAATCTTGCATTTACAATACCATTCCAGGTTTTGTTTTGTTTTTTTTACGCCTCAAAGTTCAATAGCGAATCTCAAGACAAATCAAGTGTATTAGAATTATGACTTGAAGCTATTTCACAAGTACGTATGCTAAGTGCCATGTAATTTCCAATCATTAAACTGATGTGTGTTTACCAAATTATGCATCAGTTATGCCATTAATTTTTTGTGCTAGAAATTTCCTCTGAAGGGTTCAAGCGAAAAAAAAGTGTATACTTAGTGCCGGTTCTAACATTTCAAACTTATTCTCATCTGAAATGTGTGTAATAACTGGTTATTGCACTGTATTATGACATGTTACATAAATTGCACTGCACACTGCATGGTCAATCAACTATTCATCGAGCGGGACCAATGTGTCTTTTAGAAGGTTAATGGTTTAGGGGTCTGATCTCTGTGTATACTAGTGACATGATGTTGTTCGCTGTGGTGAGACTTTATACGCCACATAGTTGTGATGGTTCATGGTTACTTTCAGGTGAAATTCAGAAAAGGTTTATGTTAATGCATTTCTCTTATTTTTTTAAATTGTGGCCAATGCTGACAGTTTGTTTAGAAGTGCTTTATTTACCATTACAGGAAATTTTCACTTTTGCCACTTTGTTGTGTATCTAAATTGGCGATTCTTCTAACCACAGTGTGTTAGTTGCTATAAAACTTGATTAACTTGATACTCTGGCCACTGAGAGTCGAGTTACTGATTTTACAGTGAATTTGAAGTAGACCTTTCTCCTGAGTATGCATAGATAAACTGCATATTATTTTTGTAATAGTTCAATAAGTGTTTCTAGCACTCTATATCATGAAGAGGGACTGATTAAACTTATATGTTATATTGGCAAGTAAATATTGATTTGGTCTATGGAAACATAAAAGAAAAGGTTTATCCACTTTTTTAAAGAGTTTCTTAAATGAACGGGAATGTTTGGTGTCACAGTAAACTAGCATTATTTCTGTAATTTAAACAAAAGGGTTGTAAATTGAAGGCCTGGTGGTTTAAACTTCTACAGTATCCTCTGAAGTAATTTAACAGCTGTGAAGTTTAGAAAAATGAACCTTTGCTGAACCTTTCCTCAGACTAAGAGATAATGCTTTGCTTATATATACTTCCTGTATGTCCTCCATATGTACAACAATGTGACAAATGAACTGGTGGTGACATATGTAATTGCTGCATAAAATAACTTTGCCTTTATAACAATGACCAAACTAAAAGGGAACTGAAGTGAAATTAATTTAGTGAGTAAAAACTCAAATTAGAGAACATGAGAATTAGAAGGCACAGCTTTTTTTGGATTCATTTTTTGTCATGAAGTGATTTTTAACTATATTCTGGAGAAAGAAAAAAAACCCCAATGAAGTGCCTCCTTTTTAGTAGTCTAGTCCAGGTTAGTGCCCATGATACGGTTTGCACTTGTGTGTCACTTCAGTCATTCACACAATGTAAACATGCACACACACACACACACACACACGTGCGTTTTAAAGAGAGATGTTGTACTACGCTGACTGCATGTTAAGCCAAACCTGACAGAGTCCTTCTGAATAAAACCTGTGCTGGCCTGAACATAACTGTGTAGTTCTTTTAGAAATGTGAATGTGTTTGTATTATGATAACGTACGTGATTATCATTAATGATAAATAAACGTAAAACTTTGAATAATAAATGGCAAGTAAAACTGAATTAATTTAGTTAAATTGTTTTACTTTATATTAGGACTGTCAATTTAACTTTTTAATTACATTTCATTATTGTTATTCATGTATACACCAACCAGACATAACATTATGACAGGTGAAGTGAATAACACTGATTATCTCTTCATCACTGCACCTGTAAGTGGGATATATTAGGCAGCAAGTGAACATTTTGTTCTCAAAGTTGATGTGATAGAAGCAGGAAAAATGGGTAAGCATAAGGATTTGAGCGAGTTTGACAAGGGCCAAATTGTGACGGCTAGACGATTACGTCAGAGCATCTCCAAAACTGCAGCTCTTGTGGGGTGTTCCCGGTCTGCAGTGGTCAGTATCTATCAAAAGGGGTCCAAGAAAGGAACAGTGGTGAACCGACTACAAGACTCATTGATGCACGTGGGGAGTGAAGGCTGGCCTGCGTGGTCCGATCAAACAGACTAGCTACTGTAGCTCAAACTGATAGGTTAATACTGGCTCTGATAGAAAGCTGGCCCGAATACACAGTGCATCGCAGTTTGTTGATACAAATAAAATAATGTTGTCATTTCGGCTGTACAGCAGATCTAGAATAAAATAGTGTCATTGTCCAGCTAAAGTAAGTTCAGTGTTGATTCATTTCAGTTGAAAAAATCATTAGTTATTCATTTAGTTCATTAATCTACACAGCAGCTCTGGAGAAAACAGTTATGTCATTGTCCAGCTCAGTTCTCATATGGTGTCAATGCAATATTAAATGTCCCAACTAAGCAAGCCAGTTGACAGTGACAAGGAACCTAAACTCCATCAGGTGACAGTGTAGAGACTGAGCAAAATCAGACACTTAATTGCCTGTTACATTTAACAAATATGTTTTAAATACTTTGTGCTGAATAACAGACCTTCCCCCAACACCACAGAGAAGGATCCTCGGTTACCCTGGAAACAAAACTGATAAGATGTTTTACGACACCAAAGGAATGTGTCCACAGGGGAAAGACACAGCCTGTAAAACACACGCTTTTGCCTCAAGTTATAGACAAACCTTCTATAAATGAACAAGCACCCTAGGTCCTGTAAGGGTCGGTTGCATTGTATGTAACTTAAGAATGTCTTATGAACAACTTAATATTTCAGGTAACCTTTTACATGTCGTGTCTCCTATCAAATTTATACTCGCTTCACAACTTACACTTTCATGTATGTCACGTTCTCATAAGAGGCAATATGTGTTTGTTGCATTAATTAGAGTATAAATGGGCACAGACCCTTTTGAATCCGGTTTGAAACAAAGAGCCATAAATCTCCAGAGGAGATTTTCCAGCTTGGAAATCCCAACAATCTTATTGGTCAAGTCTACTTCAGGAGGTGTGACCTCCTGCAGACTTCTTAAGGAGCAAGGCACTCATCCCTCCTCTCTCTTCTTCTGTGTCACGGACACGACACGCTGTGTCTGTGGGCTCCCGCCCCACAGGCCGCTCACATGGCAGGCCTCTACCCACAACGAGCCAAAGGCCTCACAAGGCCATGGACCAGAAGGCCCAAACTCTGCACGCCATGTGCAATTTTCTCATCCTCAATGAATTCGAAGAAACTGCGCAAGCTCATCATTCCTTCTTCATCCAATGCAGAAGAACGTGATCGCCACGTCAAAGCCATCGGACGGAACCCACAAACTTTCTCCTGCGATTTCACCTCGGACGGTCTTCTACTGCTCAGGCTAAATGCAAGTAAAGTACGAAACAGAAATCGCTGTGTAGTTAGTAAAACTGTAAACTCTTTGTTCAGACAAAGAAGTTTATTAATGGTGGTTCTTCACAAAGATTCTAGATTTTCTGCATAACTTCATCCATCTGTTCTGACCCTTTTCCCTCCAACCACTTTAACCTTACCTCTTATCATGTATGTATCGTGTTATGTATCTATTATGTCCGTATGTTTAATGTTAGTTTTAGTTTTGTTCCGTGATTTAGTTATTAAAGTTTGTGCACAATATCGCTACACAATTCGTTACAACAGAATGGAGAAAAAAAAACTTTGGGAGAAACCAGGCTCAGTCAGGGGACCAGTTCTCCTCTGGCCAATAAACGAACGTGTATGATTATGATTCAGGCCGCATTACAGGTAAGAAGTTGACACAATCTCTGCTGACACTTCAGGGCTGCGTTGTGGACCAGCACAGGTCCTCTGTCTGATCTGGATACAGCCAGAATCTGGCTGACTATGCTAACCTCGGGATAAACAGAGAGACTAATATTTGCTTAGATGCCATTCTTCTTATGATGTAACAAGTACATTGGGTGTTATAGGAAGTGTTCCCGGTTCCGGCTGTCTTTTTGCAGACTAACAATCATTGAACTGATTTAAATGATAGAAATTGTTATGTGTAAAATAAATGTTTTCTATTTTTGTACTTTGTATTTTAAAATGTTATTTATTCTTGTGATGGCTAAGCTCAGTAACCATTATTACAGTTTTCAGTGTCACACAAATAATTCTGATATGCTTATTTAGTGCCCAACAAGAGAGAAAAAGGATGTCAAAATTGTGCCTTTAGGGGTACAACAGCTTGTCGCTGGGGTAGTACCCTTAAAAGGACATCTTTGTACTGTTGTTACCCCTAAAGATTCAATTTTGACACCCTTTTTCTCTGTGTGAATAAACATTTCTTATGTTTATTAATGTTAGAAACTTAATATTAAAAAAAAAAACAACAACAAAAAAATCACTTTTGTTGTGTCAGTTTATTATTTTACTCATATGCCACAATAATGTTTTTTAATTAAATTTGAGCGCTTTTCCCTGGAAAAGTCCTTTGAAAAAAAGTAATATGTAATTAATTAAATTTAAATTTGTAGTACATTGACAGCTATGGTTTGCACCTGTTCCAGCTTAATTTCAACAGCCTGTGGCTGTTCCAAACATCCTGATTAGTTTGTCCTTAGGTTAAGGCTTAAAGTATAAATTACTCTGAGGGACACAGGGTTGTGGGTTAAGGTACTTTCACTCATAAAGCCACTTTCCCCCACAATATCTTGCTTAAATGTTCTTGAACAAGTTGATTTTACGTCAAGCTGAAAACCACGAGTCATTAAACCAATATTTTCATAGAACTTGGAAAGTTTGCCGTTGAGTTCAAGGCTGTCAGACCGGCCTCTTATTGTTGTCATTGATGGAGAATTGATTTTTTGCAGCTTTGAGATGCGTTTGTGTAACCTGGATTTGCAGAACACAGCCCAGCTTACATCTCTGGTATTATTGAAAGCCATAATTGGTCACATTAAAAGTTGTCACCCATGATTATTTTTGGAGAAGCAACTAACTACCTATTTTTTGGAGTGCCACCAAGTAATGATGACATTTTATTTGACCCCTTTGAGATAGGATGATGATGATTTTGGATATTTTTGCCTGATGATTTGTTATTATAAACTTGATAGAATAAACTAGAGCAAGTCATGTGTGACATTTTGAGTTACTGGCTTATCATATGCGAAAATATATCTGTAGATAAGTTTAGTTGTACTGCACTGTTTATTGTGACTCTAAAAACCAGTGTTCTGTGTGGGTAGTCTTCAGGCACTGGCCGTTATCTGTAACAACGTGTTTATAGTGGTAACAGATAGGCCGTTGTGTTCGTTGCACATCCTTGACACACAGGGTCACCCCGTGCATTGAGTGATGGTGCTGTTTTATCTGCGAGGTGACGAGAACACGGCCTTGTCTGGTCGGGCTATAAAGGGGCTGAAGCAGCCAGCTGTTCCTCATATTCCACTGCTAACTCACCGTGCCCACATTTCACGTGTAGTCGTTCATTCATCGGTTAAGAAAAGCTTTATAATGTTGCCTGCAACTTTCAAACTCTGTGCTGGCATTTCCTACAGGCACACGAGAAACATGACAGGTAAGAAGCTGTTTCATGTATCCAGGTTTTCTGAAATATTTTAATAATATGCTGGTATTTATTCCATATATACTCTTTATTTTTATTTTATCACAATCAGGTCTGAGGAAGAATGCAATGATTGCAATCCATCATGAGTTGAACAAGCTTTCTGGACCTGGACCTAGTGCTTGGATTAACCACATCCGAAGAAGAAGCTCCCTGCTCAGTAAGAGAACTTCCACACAACTTGAACATTTGTATTAAAGAAATATGGATGCTGCAGACTTTAACTGTACATGTAATAGCTAATAATAATAGCTAATAATATAAGCTACCTGTCTGTTTAATATACTGTATATTTTAAGCAACATTTAAGCAATATTACAGGAGCAATGGGCTGTTGATTTGAATATTAGTTAGAGGGATATTGCTTTCATACAAAAGTGCGTAACTGACTGACACTTTACTGTCACATGAGGCCACGGCAGAGGAGATGTGAATGACAGTGAAGCAACGCAATAGATGTCATAGGTCATATGACATTGACAACATGGCGGATGTACAGTAGTATGTCTGGAGTTAATTTATACTACCACATTCATACTATGAATACATAGAATGTACTTCTTTAATTGTGAAGTAAGTTTTTTATCAAATGCAGTACCTACTCATTGGGACTCTTTTTGCCATTGAGATGACTGGGGAAAAATGTCCCAATTTACTTAAACTTACATTTGTGATATTGGATGCAGTTACTAGTTTTGTTCCTGAATGATTCAGTGTTTTTGAGCAAATTGGTTGAGTGAATGATTCAATGACTCACTCATAATGGCATGATAATGAGTCTCTGCATCCAAATATTCCAACTCCCCTATTTAGTAGGCAAAAAATAGTATGTGTTTTCGAAAATTCTCCACCATTTTCACAGAAATTCACATTTTCTTTAGAAATCTAGTATGCATTTGATGTTTCTTCATAGAGATGATCACGTTTATGTGTGTGTTTCTTTGCGCAGGCAGTCGGATTGCAGAAGAGACGTACAGTGAAGCTGAGCAGTGCTATGTGCAGCAGGGACAGGAAGCTCTGCAGAAGTCTATCAGCATCCTCAGTGACCAGGATGGCTGGCAAACTGAGATTGAGACTGTAATAATAATAATGAATCAGATTTCATCATTCATTCTAATGAGGCCATGTATAGATGCTTGTATACATGCATATTTTATTACACTGTTTTATACGGCACTTTGGTGTCCAGACCTTTATTATATATTTTTCTCTCTCAGGTCAATGGGGATAAGGTGATGAGTAAAGTATTACCGGACATTGGGAAGGTTTTTAAGTTGGAAGTGATGCTGGAACAGCAAACAGATGATCTTTATGAGGAGCTGGTGGACAACATGGAACAAATGGGGGAGTGGAATCCCAATGTCAAACAAGTCAAGGTGGGTAGAAATAGATCTACTGACTGTCTGCTTCCTATGCTGCAGGCCTGTGTGCATAATAGTCACTGCACTTTTGAAGGACTGCCCATCTTCTTATATCTTATATCACAGGCCTCCGTCACAATGTAACAAAACATACAGCTACTGTTGCTTAGAGATTTTTGGTATTCAATACAGTTTTGGTCCCTCTCAGATTCTTCAAAAAATCGGTCAGGATACTATGATCACACATGAGATTTCAGGTGAAACACCTGGAAATGTGGTGGGCCCAAGAGATTTTGTAAGCGTCCGCTGTGCCAAGCGCAGGGGATCTACATGCTTCCTGGCCGGGATGTCCACTCAGCACCCTGGAATGCCTGAGAAGAAAGGGTTTGTAAGGTAAGTGAAAAAACAAACAAACAAAAAAATTAAAACCTCTTGCAATGTATTAAATGTACAATACTACTTATTTTCTGAGGGCTGAGAATGGACCCACCTGTATTGTGATGCGACCAAGTTCAGATGATCCCAATAAGACAAAGTTTACCTGGTTGCTCAGTTTAGACCTTAAGGTAAGTCAATTGTCCTCTCAGTTAAAAGGTGAATAATTTTGTACAATTTCTTGGATGTTAAATACTTTCTTGTATTCCAGATTAATATCTATAAGCAAGCCGTTACTAGACTGATTCCCCTGAAAAGTTGCAATGTTTGTTTCAGCCCAACACAGCAACATTGATTCAACCAATAGCATGAGTTTGGGGCGGGACTATCTCTTTCCCAACCAATAGGGGGAGTTTTTAAAAAACACCCCCCACCCCCCGGCTTTAAAAATGACACTGTTTACCTTTGAAGAAGTTGTGAAATTAAATGATAACTGATAGAAATTGTTTGAATGGTCTTTAATAAGTAAAGTCATTTTCAATAGTATCACACTATACTTTGCTTAATAATAATTTGTTCTAATGTTTAGTTTGTCCCTGTTCTCCAGGGCTGGATACCAAAAACTGTCATCAACCGGGTACTTTCGCAAACCCAGGTGGATTTCGCAAATCACCTGAGGCACAGAATGACATCCAGTGGTGGTGTGGAAGCAGCCATTGCCTGCTGATTTCCACATTTATACCCTAAAAAAAATGTATGTCACAACAAAGGCAGATTCTTTTCAGGGTCAAACTCATCCCACCCAAAGCTATTACACCCATTCCACCCTACACTTGTAAACATTTCACACAGATACAGAAGTTAAATTGTCCATTGAAATAATATGCTGCTCTTTGTTCGAGCCACACCATTTTAAATGTTTTCACACACACAGAACTATAATAACTAAAACATTTATGCTGTAGGTTACTGGGACATTGTAATGGAGGTTTAGTAAGTTTCGATTTCAACCTGAGGGAAAACTTCCTCTGTCACCTCCATTTTGTGGCTTTAACTTCCTTTTATTCACGCATATACTTCTGCAGAACGCCACTGACTATTATTTTTGGGTTTATTAGTTCATGTTTTATCATTGTTTGTGTAAAAAAAAGTATTTATTTTAAGTTAATATTATTATTGCATCACCCTGGAAAAGGATGTCTGTTAAATTAATATTCATTAAAACTATTACAATTACAAACTACAGTATCAGTCTTTTTTCTGCACTAGGGTTGTTACACAAGAGGAGCACAAATTATGACCGAAGTCTCAATTTGCAAGAGTAAGGAAATACAGGAAATAGCTTCATCAACATACTTTGGCAAGCCACTCAGCCAGTTACATAAACAACATTTTGAGTCAGTTATGCCCATTAGCATCTCACCGATGTTCAAGCAAACTGCCTCCGGAAAGGGAATGTGACTCGTATTACAGCCAGAAATTCAGTCCATAAAAATGTCTTGTCGTCTGGAATGGATTAGCATGAGCTTGCCAAAGCAAGGAGGTGTTTGGTCATTCACATGTGTTTTAGGAACTTCTTGGCTCCTTGAAGGTCTGTTTAAGCCAACATTGCACAAAGCAGGAAATGAGGTAAACACTGATGTCCTGGCCAAAGGCGGGCCGCAATTGCCTCTCTAATGTTTTTCATTTTTTTCCGATGCAGTTGGCCATTTCTGATTTTCTTAAAGAAATTTCAAAGCAAAAGTTGTGCAAATGACCCCTCTGCGTCCACAGTTTTGGGAGATTTCTGAAAGACGCGTTGAAAATTTGTTGTTAAACAGCAGGTGATGGTCCAACTGAAGCATTTAAATTAGTACGTTATTATTAGTTATCCAGACTGGATCAGAACACTTCTGGTTCCACTAACAGCCTTTATGATCTTAGACATTGTACATAAAACCTTGTTTGTTCTTTGCAAGTAAATTCCATTTTATCTCCTTTGCCATTCTTATGTAACCGTACAGTAATCAAGAAAAGATGTATATCAAATAGGATTCAGAAATTAAACCTTAAAAGGATGAGCAGTAGGAACAGAAAGAGTGACAATCCAAAACGAAAAAATGATTTATGCAAAGTGTATTTCCACTTAAAAGTATAAGTCTGGCTGCATTACACTACATGCTGGTACTGATAAACAGGTAAGTCTAATTGCAAAACAACATGTACACAAATCTTTTGTCTTCTTTTAATTTTTTTATTTAGTCAAAATCAAGATTTTAGGTTCAAATGTATACATTACAAAAGTTTGGACACACCTTTTATTACTAATTTCCACATTTATGCATAAACAATGCCATTATTAGGGGTTCAAGCTCATAGCACTGAAACCCTATTGGTATTGTTAACTTTGCCAAGGATCAGCATTCTCCACTAAAAGTGATCGGGCAGGCCAAACCATAAGTCGTAGACTTGAAACTTTGAGGGTTGGTAGTAAGCACACTGCCTACAATGTCACAAAGGCTCGCCTCGTTCGGCCTGATGGGGGCGCTACAGCGGTTAAAGGCTCATAACTCATAAACCATTAGGAGTAGGCTCAAGTGTCTTATATCGTTGGAATTTTCAGGTATTTGGACTTTTTGTAAATTTTGCAAAAAACTAGTCCTATAGGGGGTACCACACGGGGGTGGTACTTCTGCTTACGTCTAGTGTGACCTTTTCGTCGTGATTGCGCAATCACTGGCGAGCCCCAGAGCTCGTAAGAACAGTTTCACGCAAAATGTGGTATCTACCAACTTGTACTTACACGTAGAAATGTGTGTAAATATAAGCACACCTCTGAGCATTTTACACAGAGAATCTAGTGGTAGAATTGCGACACTACAGTCACAGTATGCATTAAGCAATCCATATATGTCCTGTGTTTCCTTTAATTATAAAACACTCAATTGATCATTTTTGTAGTTTTAAACACAATGCGTAATTGGTGTCAAACCCTATAAAAGACTGCTGTGACAAATGTTGGATTCAATTATTTCCTTGGCCCCAACCTACATCCAGATCCCTAACCGAAATTCTCAACAAGCCGAAATAAAATAAGACTTTCATGCTATCGCCAAATTCCCAAACATAATTGGAGCCATAAGGCCTGTACACACCGGGACGAATATCGCGCGCGTTTATCGCCAGCGTTTTTCGTGACGTTTTTCGGCGCGTCTTGAGTGTTCACACCCAAGCGATTTTCACTTGCGATGCGCCGAGTGAACGTGCAATTTCACTTCCTGACATTAGATGGCGCTTATTGAAAAACAGAAATAGCCCGGTACACAAGGTGGCGCTGCGCTCGCTGCATCCCTTGTCACACAGAAGAAGAAGAAGAAGAGAGAGAGTATTTACATGTTAGCTGAAACACACATAACTTTCTCACATACTAGAACATGGATTTCTCAAGCAGCAGCAGCAGCTCCAGCGATGAGGACATTGTTGTTCTGTTGAACGAGGAAAGACAACAGAAAAGACGCAGATTTTGGATACATCCCATAGTTAAAAAAAGAAGTAAATCTTCGAACTCGCTGACGGACATTCTAAAATACCCCCGAAAACGTTCATGATACATTTTTAGCTCTTGTATCAGTCGATAGAACTCCCCATGTTCTTCTCTTTTTTTAACTATGGGATGTATCCAAAATCTGCGTCTTTTCTGTTGTCTTTCCTCGTTCAACAGAACAACAATGTCCTCATCGCTGGAGCTGCTGGAGTCTTCTTCGCCAATGTGTGTTCGGCTAGACCGTTTTGTGCTTGAGCGCCACCAAGTCGTGTTTTACTGTAACTTCAGCAGCTCCAGGCACGTGAACAAAAGCGCCGATCTGATTGGTCGGCCAGTTTTTAACGCGCCGCGTCGAAAAAAAAAAAACGAACCCGAGGCGTTTTTTTAAAAATGACGCTTTTACGCCTGACGTTTTACGCGTCGGTGTGAACACTCACATTGGCGCCCATTGTTTAGTCACAAGGCGTTAAACGTCGGCGATAAACGCGCGCGAAAATCGTCCCGGTGTGAACAGGCCTATAGACTGCACCCACATCACCATAAAAGCACCATCAACCAACGTATTTAATGATGTAAATAGAAAAGAGATTAATTCTGTTAACATGCAAATCATTTGTGATGCTGCGGTGATGCAATCTGCCTTCAAATGCGGCCTTCGAGGGATGCAGCCCCTGAATTGGGATGCAGCTCACAAGTTTAGGTTTCAGAAGGGTGCTCACTAGTGCCCCCTTTGTGGCCGTTATGCGCCGTCGATGCGCACTTCAGCTGAGCCAGCAAGTTTGCGAGCTACGCAGAGGACATTACCCGGTAGTCAGTCAAAGCAATATTATGTCACGAAAGTGCGGACTCAGAGGAAGGATGCGTCCGAAAACCTAGGCAGCTGACTCATTGCCTCGCTGCCTTATCAGACAATGACTTGTAAGGCAGCATTTGTGAAGGCACCTCACAAAACTAATTTCGGACAGACTACTGAGGCAGCGTAACAGTTTAATGATCTACAGCAAAATAGATAGAGCTTTGGTGAGAACTAAACAAATATTTAATTACTACATTAGTAATTTCTCGCTCGAAATTACATCAGAAGTGGAAAATGTTGGTAAAAAAAAAAAAAGTATATTTACACACAAACTGACCAGCAAATGCAACTTTCGGACACCATCTTTTTTCCCAGCTCAACTGCCACAGAATGGAACGCACAGGATTGTGGGATATCAAAGGCAGCAAAGGATACAAATATGCTGCCTTCAAAAATCGATCTGATGAAGGTATCTCAGGCAGGGGCACCACTAATTGGGGAAAAGTTAGAACGATTCTAAGGGCCCACACACTTTTGGGGCCCCCTAGAGATCAGTTTTATTAGTAGGCCTAGTAGTAATGTAATTATAAATTATAAATGTATAATCTACCAAAGAGTTACAAATAAAACAAAATTATGGCTTATTTCTGCATTTCCAGCAAAACGCTCTTTTCATGAACGGTTCACGCTCACCAGTAAAACTATGTTCGCTCAAATCTGCTCGGACATGAACTTTCTCTGTACTGTAGGCAACTATACTTGTTGTAGCCTTTAAGAAGATGTATTTAGTTTCATATTTATGTTTAAATGTTATAATGTTATTTTTCAATTTCATCTATGTCGATTATGAAAAATGAGCAGCATTAGTAAGAAAGGACGCATAAACTGCGTAATATGTTGGAAGACATGGAGCGGGTCAGAAATTATTTTGACCACTTCATTAAGTTTTGTTTTGTAAAAAGTCTTTCTTTAAAGTGAATTTAGTTTTGTATAAATCGTATCTTAATTTTAAGCAATGTTACATCAACCAATTCCCTGGATTTAATCAACAATAAGCAAATATAGCAGATAATATAATTGAGACATAGAGGTACCTGCGCGATTAATAGCATTGCACGTGAACTGGAGCGCATCTCACAGACATGAAAAATATGTCACTTGAAATGTCTACTTTTAAACTAAACAATTCAAAACATAAAGAAATAGACTACTCTCTGATTATGTAATGAAATGTATGAAATGTGCATTTCTCTCATGGAATGAGTGTGCTTGCGTAATAGGTCAGTATTAGATTTTGGATAGCTGGTTGGCTTGTATGTTTGGTGCGGAATGGGTGCGCTTGGGGGCCCAACCTCATATTCTTTCATAGGGCCCAAAATTGCTAGTGACAGGAAGTGAAGCTAACATTAGATTCGGTCATACCTTTATGCCTTCCGACCTTGAAATGTGTCCTCTGAAGGCAGCATTTTCCAGGTTTCTGACGCTGCCTAAGACTGTGAGGCCAATATAGGCTAGGCTAGGCATCTCTGGCCCTGGATATCCACTTTTCTGCAAAAATTTCTTCCAACCCTGACCAAACACATGCCTGCTTTCTGGACCTTGATTAGCTTGTTCAGGTGTGTTTGATTAGAGTTGGGGCTAAGCTCTGTAGGAAAGTGCATCTTGAGGACCAGAGTTGTCAACCCTGGTTATAGAACTAAAGACATTGGAGCAGGGGTGTCTGGAGTACCCACAGAGTTCAGAGCCAACCCAACACACCTGTCTGTAACCTGTCAAGTGCTCCTGAAGATCTTAATTAGCTGGTTCAGTTGTGTTTGATCAGGGTTGGAGCTGAATTTAGCTGGAAGGTAGATCTCCAGGGCCCAATTGTTCAAAAGCAATTCACACGGATCCGGCATTTTGGGAGCATGAAACCAATATTTTTTGAAACCGGGTCCCAGAGTGGATGAATCTGAAAACGACACCCTTGCATTTTCGTGTGTACAGCCAATCTGTATATTTTGTGAAACGGTGATGTCATCACACCACGTCCTGCACGGGAATGACTAGAAGGGATACAACTACGGGCACTGGGCATGCACACATCAATACTGCGCCGTTTAATTACTGTATTTGCAGTATTGTAATGGTAGGTTTGAGGTTGGGGTTGGTATAGGCGTTAATAAAACACATCTGGTAAGTAGCACATTTATTATTTTATTGTGAGATTTTGCCTCACCTCCGACTGTTGCTGTACTTCTAGCCACAACTCTTCTTCTCCGTTTTTAGTGTATTTCTGTGGCAGAATTACAGCGCCACATACTGGCCTGGCATGTATACTACATTATTTTGAGCCTTTTCAATGCTCTCGTGTGTACGCAGATATTTCTTGAAACGAGGAAAAAAAAAGATCGGATAGGGAAAGCTCTGGCTTCATGTGGATGGCGCCCAAAACTATTTAGCAAGATTGGGATACCTTTGATCCAAAAATTAATCAGGATTATATTTATCCCAGCATAAGGGTGGATTTCAGTAACAAAAATTTTATAAAACTTTAAAACATTTGTATCATATACACAAACACACACATTTTTATTCTATTTTGCTCTTGATTAGTTTAACTGTTAAAGTAATCATTTAGAAGTAAACATTAGATTTGGGCAGCCCAAACTGCTGTAAGTTTCAAACATATATATTATATTTAATTTAAAGAGGGTTTTTGTTTGTAAACTGCATTGACACAATCATAAGAGATGAACCAGTCAAAAGTTTTTAAATAAATAGGATCTGCATTCTTCTTCCATTTTTCAGTGCTTACACTTTTGACACGTTTCTTTCGCCAAAATCCGGCCAAAATCTTTGCACGCCTGTGAACAGAGTCAGGAACTGCAAAATAGATTGACCGTGTAAAACCAACCTTTGTGTAAAAAAAAAAAAAAAAACTGTGGCAAATGTCTAAATGACTTGTTGTGAACGTAGGGCAAAAAAAAAGTTCCTGAAAGAAACCGATTTGTACAGTTCCGTCTTTCTTTTAGCCGTGCTTACAGTTTTGGCACGATTCTCTCACTCACTGAGGCCTAGTCCACACGTACACAGGTATTTTTATAACCAGAGTTTTTCCTCCTCCGTTTTAAAAAACAATCGCGTCCACACAAGCATGGTTTAAAAAAAATCTCTGTCCACATGAAAACGCAAAACCACGCTATGATTGGCTGCCTGATTTCCACATGGGTCTCATCCACTGCACCAAAGCACTGAGGGATTTGTTCAATTTAAGATTGAACATTGGTCTGGGGAGTCTGCCATGTATTTTCTACTGCACAAGAGACGTGATCAACGAGCATCAATTAAATGACTCTGTAAGCAATTGGATAGTCCTTTAACCAATCAGACCACAAGAGGCGTGATCAACGGGCAACGACCCATCGCTTCTCTATCCGTCATCGTGTTAGACCCGCCAATAGCGCGCCAGGTGGATAAGCCAGTCTGTGATTGGTTCCCGTAAAAGTGTAACAGAAGCAGTAGAAATGAATGTAGACCTACAGGTTTCCAGACTTTGAGAGTTGCAGGGCGAAATCAAATCGCTGGCAGATCAGGCTGGGTTTACCCAGTCTACTGAGGGATGCCATGGGCTCAGTGAAACCCTTCTACAAGTTCCTTTACTTTGGACTCAGTGTAACTGTATGGGGCAGGGCCCAAGTGGACTGTATGGCCGCATTTAGACTGCAGGTCTTGATGCACAATTCCGATTTGGTGACTACATCCGATTTTTTTGACGACCCGCTTACATCATCTTTTAAAAGCGACCCATATCCGATATTTGCATTTACACTATACACTGGTGAAACAGCCCCAAGACGTTCTGACCCGGGAAGTAGCCTAAAACGGCGCGATATGCAATGGATGCAGAATAATTGATTATGTGTTTTGCTTTCCACACTATAGCCTATTTAAAGGTCAGCAAAACAGTGCACTCGGAGAAAAAAGAGGATTAATGTCATGTGATCGCAGGCAGGGGCGCAACTACCCAGTGCCAGAGGGGTATGCAGCAACAATTATGGCAACAATATATATATATATATATATATATATGTGTGTGTGTGAGCCAGACATCATTATGTATGGGCTGTAAATAATAAAGGTTTATTTTAAAATGTATCAGCCACTGTATGTGACAAATAAAACTCTTGAATCTTGAATCACTGTAGGTCTACCATAATTATGTACATATATATTATTAACAATGTTAACAATGTTAACAAATAAATAAACAGTCACAAATTTACAAACATTAACATTATGATCGGATTCCAATAAAGAAACGAAAAGAAAGAAAAGAATCGGAGTACCAAACATTCTAGAGCGCTCTTTAGTTCCTACTAAATTGTGACATGGCGTGCGTTTTCACTTGCCCGTTAATCTAGTATTGATGGTCATTGCAAAAACTGTCATGCAGATCGGCTGAGGATGGGAACCGATGATGGTGAATTTCAATTTTACTGTAACTGTAATTATAGGCGCGACCGAGATAATTGACAGGACGATAGCGGAGGCACAAGCGCAAGATCACTTTTGTTAATAACAAAAAACACAAATTCAGTTTTAAAGGGGAATTTCCAAATATCTTTTATTTATTTGTTATATTTCGGATATAGCAATTTTATGTCATCCGTCTTATTCGTTTTTTTAACAAAAGTTTAATATACAAAAGTTTTTTTATTGTACTATTTTATTGTTGTTGTATTTTCATTAAAAATAGGCTAATAACAAAAAAAAATTTAACATTCGTTTGAAAGTAATTCAAGACGAAATTATGAGTTAATGTTGGAGAGGAAAGGAGACTGCTAGGCTCTGGGTCTACTTGTGAGCAGTATACAACCCTGTGTGTCGGTCAGGACACAAATAATGAGGAGACTGGGGCTTCTTTCCAAAGTGTATTGAAGATTAAGTCTAAGAATAACAAACACATATTACATTAACAACTTTAAATAACTGAAAAGCACTAAAAATACAGAGGATGGGCAATTAAAGGCAATAATTACTATTGGTCTGATCACACAAAAGACTTTGGCATTAATATATATATCTATATATATTAATATATTAATGAATCTAGATGCATCAATAAACAATCTGATTTACCAAAACAACATCATAAAAGGCAAATAATATGCATTAATCCGTCTGAAGGGTCATTATTTAACCTATTGTAGACATATACCACACAAACTGTAAGATTTAACAGCAGTAGAAATCACGTTACATGTTTATCTGTCACACAATCTCACGTGGATCGCTACATGTCCGTGCATGTACAGGGAAGTACACAAATCTCACTAATACACTTAAAACACGGTTGAAACATTGATTGGTCAAAATAAACTTACTTTATGGTCATTTACTAATACTTTGGACACCAAAACGCCAACGAACATCCAACTAACAGGCAGGAAGAAACTTATAGGTGCACAGCTGCCGTTCTCTCAGTAATAATACAATGACGCAGCAGGCAGCAAACGATAACAATAATGCCACCTACTGGAAGCATCATGAATTGCACTCTACAGTACCTATCAAAATAGAAGTCCCACAGTAAAAGCCCTTTTTTCCAGGAGCCTTTTATACAGCCGCCCCCAAAGGTGCTAGTCAACTTTGCTTCTTCTAAAAGGCGACTCAACTTAGTGCGAGTTTTCAGGACAATTTTCAATATCTGGTAGAGCTGGGAGGATCACCAAACGGGCTACTGGTCGAGTATAGACTTGTCCCTTGATTTCTACATCAGCAGACCTGACATGTCCATCCGAACTGCGGTGTGCCTTAATGACATGTCCAACAGGCCAGAGGGCCCTAGGCAACTGCGGATCTACAATCATGACAACCATTTTCTCAGTTAGGTCTGGGGGAGATGACTGCCACTTTTGCCGTGTCTGGAGGCCTGGAAGGTAGTTTCGGATAAACCTGGACCAGAAGTTTTCCGCTAAGACTTGCGAATGCCTCCAGTGTCTGCGACTCAACAATTCAGACTCTGGGTAGATTACCTGTGGCAAGGAACCATCCGGCCGCCCCATGAGCAAACTGTTGGGTGTCACTGGGTCAATGTCTGCAACATCAGCGGACACGTACCCTAAAGGCTTCGAGTTAAGAATAGCTTCCACCTCTAGAAGGACTGTCAGCAGGACTTCTTCTGGAACTGATTGAGATCCCACTGTAGTGTAAAGGGCTGACTTTACAGATCGTACCTCTCTCTCCCACACTCCTCCAAAATGTGGGGCTGCTGGAGGATTAAAGTGAAATTGGATTCTTTGACGAGCAAGTTGTTTCTGTAGGTCAGGAGCCATGTCAGCAAAGGCTTCCCTCAGCTCTCTTTCTCCCCCTTTGAAGTTTGTTCCTTGGTCTGACCACAGTTCTGCTGGTGTTCCCCTTCGTGCAACAAACCGCCTAAGGGCCATTAGGAATGAATCCGCATTCATGGTACTGAGGAGGTCCAAGTGAACCGCTCTCGTGGTTAGACACTTGAGGATTATCCCCCAGCGTTTTTCTGTGCGTCTCCCAATTTTAATCAGCATTGGCCCAAAGCAGTCTACTCCACATGAGTAAAAAGCAGGTTTGTAGAGACGGAGACGGGCAGAAGGTAAGTCTGCCATCTTCGGGATAGTTGGCTTTGCCCTCCAACGCTGACACTCTGGACACCCATGTTGGTACCGACGAATGGCTTCCCGGCCACGGATGATCCAATAATAGCGTCGCATTTCCGCGAACACTCGCTCAGGTCCTGGATGATGCAGTTTGAAATCATAATGCTTAATCAGTAGCCGGGTGACTGAATGATGAGCGTCCAATACGATGGGGTGTAAAGTAGATTCTTCAATGGACTCAGCTCTCCTCAATCGACCTCCCACTCTGATTAAACCATTAAATTGGTCCAGTTCAGGAGCTAAGGTTAGAAGGCGACTGTCTGAGGACACTGGTTTCCCAGCCACCAAACTTTGATAGTCATTGGGGAAAGACTCTTGCTGAACTCGCTTAAGAATAAGGATCTCCGCTTGACGATAATCTTCTGCATCGGGAAAGGAATCAGAAATAGAGGTTACCAGAATTTCCTTAGCAGTGACATCCAAGAGTTCCTGCCAGGTATTGTGGTTCCAATGATCAGGGATTATGGATTGGGGTGACACTGCAGTGGCGCCGCAGAAGGCAGACTTCCGTAGCTCTGTGTGGTCATTTTGCAGGTCTGTCTTTGTCATTACTGGCCAGGTTGCTGGATCTTGGAGTAAGAAGGGAGGACCTTGTGACCATCTGTTCATCTCTGTGAGGACGTTCAGAGGTTTGCCTCTAGTGAGGTCATCTGCGGGATTGCTAGCTGAATCCACATATCGCCAGGAACACTTCTCTGTTAGCTTCTGGATTTCAGCGACTCTATTGCCAACAAAGACTTTGTAGTGGCAGGATTCAGAGTTCAGCCAGGTAAGGACTGTGGAAGAGTCTGTCCACAACACTGTGGTCTCTATTTGCAAGGTCAGTTCATTCTCAAGCAATCTAGCTAACTGAGCGGCCACAAGAGCTCCACAAAGCTCCAATCGAGGAATGGAATGAGAACGTTTGGGGGCTACTCTGGATCGAGCTACCATGAAAGACAGGTACACTTGGCCTCCATTGTCAGTGGTCCTCAAGTATGCCACAGCTCCATATGCCTGTTCTGAAGCATCTGAAAATATGTGGACTTCATGTGTGGCACTATCCTTCTCGACCTCAGGAGGGACATAATTTCTAGGGAGAGTGATGTTTGGTAGGTACTGAAGTTCATTCTCCCAGACACGCCATGAATGCAGCAGCTCAGGTGGTAGGTTTGGGTCGTCCCAACCCCTCTGTTTATTCCATAGCTGCCTAATAATTACCTTTGCTCGAGTGGTGTAAGGCAAAAGAAATCCCAGAGGGTCGTACTGAGTGGCTAGGACCTTGTAGATGTTCCTGAGGGTGGGAGTCTCATACACAACAGGTCGGTGCTTATACGCCAGGGTATCAGTCTGCCAGTTCCAGCTCAGGCCTAAAGTTGACTCAGGCATGTCAGACTTGTCTTGAGCTAACCAGAGTTCCAAGCTCTCAGCTTGAGCTTCTGTGGGTAAGTGACTCAGAACACTGGGAACATTGCTGGCCCATTGCCGTATCTCAAATCCAGCTTTGGAAAGCATCTCTCTCAGTCTGTCGACCAAGTGCCTGGCTGCCTCAGGTGTGCACAAACTCTGGAGGCAGTTATCCACATAGAAACATTTCTCCACTGAGAACCTGATGGACTCCTCTACCCTGCTGTGTTCGATCACATGGCGCTGTAGAGCATAAGTGGCACAACATGGACTACATGTCGTGCCGAATGGTAGCACTTGCCATTCAAAGACTTTAGGGGACTCATCCACTTTCAGATCACGCCAGAGGAAACGCAGTAAGGGACGATCTTCTGGTAGGAGGTGGACCTGATGGAACATTGCCTTGATGTCACCACTTACTGCAACTGGATGCTCCCTAAATCTGATGAGTACACCTAGCAATGATGCTCCTAGGGTAGGGCCCGGCAGAAGATACTGGTTGAGACTTTGCCCATGATATTGGTGGGAACAGTTGAAAACAACCCGGAATTTCCCATTATGACTGACAAGGTGGTGGGGTATATACCAGGATTCGTCAGAGTCAGTTTCCTTCTGTACTTCCTGAACAGCTCCTGTCTGCATGAGCTTCTCCATTTCTGCACTATAGGTCTTTGCTTTCACTGGATCCTTTAACAAACGTTTTTCGATACTGCGGAGGCTAGGCATGACTGACTCCTTAGGGGCGTGCAACCGAGGCATATCCTTCTGCCGTAGCAAAGGTGTTGCCAGTCGAGGAATTCCGTTCACTTCTGTATGGATGGTCTTGATTTCAAGTAACTTTAAAGCCTCCAGATCTTGTTTGGAATGAGTCACTTCTTTCTCATCCCTGTGTGGAACAGCTTCTATCTGCCAAAGTCTTTGGACATTCTTAAAGAGCTCATCCTGTGGTGGAAGGACAGATGTCAGCAGGCATTGTTGGGAGGATGCCGGCCGCCCCATGAACGATGCGGGGCCTTGGAGTGTCCATCCCAGGCGTGTGTGGACAGCAGCAGGTCCACCTGGAGAACCTAATCTGATAGGCTCGATTGGTGTAATGAGATGTGGCTGATCTGACCCAATCAGGAGTAGAGGCTGAGCATCTTTCACCGGCAGGATGGGAAGACCACGCAAGTGCTTATACTTCTTCTGCAGTTGATCCACAGGATATGACTGCCGTGACAGATTGAGGCGATCTGCCGTGAACGCATGTTCAATCTTGTAACAGGTTTGAGGCTTATGGGTTGGGGATACTTGAAAGGATATAGATGACCCATGAAGAACTTCAATGTCTTGTCGCACGGTGTGCAATGGGAGATCTTCTGGTGTACCTTGTATGCTGAGGGCTTTAGTCGCAGTTGGAAGCAGGATGGTTCTCTCAGAGCCGTCATCCAGAAGCGCAAAGGTTTCTAAAACACGGTCTTCATAATGAATCTGAACAGGTACTATCTTGAGCATGACACGGGTCCCCACAACAGGTCTATCCAAGTAGAATCTGTCTGGAGAGGAACTGGTAAGGCAACTCTTCTCAGCACTGACTGTATCCTCTTGGGAGGGTCTGACATTTACCTTGTGAAGTGGGCGAAGGTGTTTGCCTTGACACAGGTTACACGGCTTCTTTAGGTCACACTGAGAAGCATGATGGTTCCTTGCACAGCGCCAACAACGATTATTCCCTCGAATCCAGTCTTTGGCCTGGTCAGTGGTAAGTTGAGCAAAGGCTTTACACTGACTCAAATAATGCTCTGTACTATCGCAGAAGGGACAGAACCGTTTCACAGCGACTGGCTTGGTCTGAGGAGTAATACCCTTTTCAGGGGACAAGGATGTTACATTTTGAGCCTCTCCAATCCCATGAAGAATGGCTACAGACTTCTTACTCTGTACAGGTCTAAAAGTCTGTCGGTCTTGAACTGCTCGTGAGGCAATCTCTACATCAAAGTCATGGCACCAGGCTTCATAACGGAGCCAGTTTGAGAGATCATGTAACGTAGGTGCAGTTCCAGGTTGTCGAAACATGTGACGGCGGAACTCAGCTCGCTGCTCAGAAGGAAGTTTGCTCAAAAGCCGTGCTACATGTGACCCACAACTCAGTTCAATGTCACCTTCAGGTCCTAAAGTCTTCAACAACCCCACCAATGACTGTACCTGAAGAGCGAACTTCTGGAATGTAACGGTATCCCCACGCTTTATATCAGGGGCTTCCAGGACACTGGCAATTTTCCTCAAAGCTAGTTGGTGGGGCTGACCAAACTTCTCATGGAGGGCCACCATGGTGTCAGTAAATGGGGTAGGCGAGTTCAAAAAAGCATCAGCAATCAGCTTAGCTTCATCCAACTTTAAGTGGTCCACTAGTATTTGATACTTGAAGAGTTCAGTCCCATCTGGAGGAAGCAAATTCTCTAAAGCTATTCGAAGTCTGGCGAACTCGCTTGGATCTGGCCGGCTGAACTTGGGGATAGTAGGGGTAGGTCCTCTATACACATACTCTGACACTGATGTGTGGGCTAAATGTGGCATGTTTGACTCTACCTTGACCACAGGTGCTTGACGACTCGAATGAGCTGGTATGGACACAAGTCGGGGAGAAGAAACTGGAATTTGTGGGTGTATAGGTTTACGATATGAGGTCTGTGCTCCAGTTGCTGATAATAACACTCTCAGGTCTTCAGGTGTTGGAGGTTGTGGTAGCACATCTGGATTTGCAGAGTAATACTGAGAACGACGATATGCTTGTGAAGGGTGAGCCTGGAAGACCTTTGAATACTTTGGTACCTCTGGTTGGTATGTAGCTGGGCCAGGTTTCGCTAACTTTAAATTCTCCATACCTCTTCTCAGTGCTGACTCGGGCTCAGGCCAGGGTGGAAGCTCAGGCCACTCTTCCTCATCAGCTGATGTGTCCGGCTCTGTCTGGTATACGTGGCAGGAAGGGCTGGATAACAGTTTGGGTTCTGGTCGCACTGGAGGACTATCATGGCTTTTAGTTGGGCTGAGGTCTGCTCTAAGAGCTTGAGCAACTTTGACCAGTTCTTTGAACTCAGTACGAACTTCTTTCAACTCCATCAGGTCAGCACGAAAAGCTTGGTGTGACTGCAGCAGCTGTGCATTTTCTATGCGAATGGCTTGGAGCTCATTATAGTATTCAGGCTCAGGATAATGGTTCTGCTGGGCTGACGTGAATGGCGGAGGTAGGTTTCCACTGCGCTCTGTGTAACTGAAGTGTGATGGTCTTAACTGAGGGCCTGTGCGAGGAGCATCATCATCATAGAGGTAGTCAGGATGGTCCCATGATGACTGAAGAGGTGTCACGTGGGCAGGGGAAATAGCATGTTCAGGTCTGGCCTCTATATACTGCACTTCGAAGTCTTGGAATCGGACTGGTGGACGTGTTCTGCGTTTTGGTCTAGTTGCACCAACAATCTCCTCATCAGATTCCATGATACCAGGAATGAACACTGCATCCGGCTCGAAGGACCAATTTGTTGGAGAGGAAAGGAGACTGCTAGGCTCTGGGTCTACTTGTGAGCAGTATACAACCCAGGACACAAATAATGAGGAGACTGGGGCTTCTTTCCAAAGTGTATTGAAGATTAAGTCTAAGAATAACAAACACATATTACATTAACAACTTTAAATAACTGAAAAGCACTAAAAATACAGAGGATGGGCAATTAAAGGCAATAATTACTATTGGTCTGATCACACAAAAGACTTTGGCATTAATATATATATCTATATATATTAATATATTAATGAATCTAGATGCATCAATAAACAATCTGATTTACCAAAACAACATCATAAAAGGCAAATAATATGCATTAATCCGTCTGAAGGGTCATTATTTAACCTATTGTAGACATATACCACACAAACTGTAAGATTTAACAGCAGTAGAAATCACGTTACATGTTTATCTGTCACACAATCTCACGTGGATCGCTACATGTCCGTGCATGTACAGGGAAGTACACAAATCTCACTAATACACTTAAAACACGGTTGAAACATTGATTGGTCAAAATAAACTTACTTTATGGTCATTTACTAATACTTTGGACACCAAAACGCCAACGAACATCCAACTAACAGGCAGGAAGAAACTTATAGGTGCACAGCTGCCGTTCTCTCAGTAATAATACAATGACGCAGCAGGCAGCAAACGATAACAATAATGCCACCTACTGGAAGCATCATGAATTGCACTCTACAGTACCTATCAAAATAGAAGTCCCACAGTAAAAGCCCTTTTTTCCAGGAGCCTTTTATACAGTTAAGCAATATCATACGAGCAAGAGTGCTATTTTCCAGAATAGCCTATATCAGCACGATTGCAAAATGCAATATTAATTTTATACAACAGTTCAATAAACAAGTGGTCATTTTTTTACAAAAATAGATTCAAACAAAGTATAGGTTTCGTTCTCGCATAATTCACGCCGCCAACTAGCTACTGGCAGTTTTATAATTTTATAGGCCTGGAATAATTACCTTTTCCCAACATTTCATATTTCTATAATTAAAATATTATATTTAGAACATAAATCTAAAATTCGCATTACATTATTTAGGCAATTGTAATTACAGTGTAAGTGGATTTTTATAAATGGTAAGATGGATTTTGTTGATACTGATTTAATTTAATTATTATAACAGCCATAGTGTATAGTGGTAATGTAATTACTTAAAAAGATGGTCAACAATATGTAACTTTACTTTATAAGAGGTGTGCCCTAAAAAGTGAGCATGCAATCTTGAGTACACCAAGGAAAGCGCACGTTCTTTTCGTCTGTTTGGATACTTCAAACACAAGTTTGCACTGCCTGTTTGGTTTACCTGTTTAGCCTACATGTTAACATGCGTTTTGTCCGACTCATAGCGCGCGTCCTTGACACGTGATTTACCTTATAAGCTTGCGTTCTTAACGTCGGAAACGCGCATTTTCCTTGACCCCAAAGCGCATGTTAAGAACGCGCGTTTTTGTGGTAAATCAGGGGTCAAGGACATGCGTTTTCACCTGTGCCCCCGCCAGGCGCACCCACTCGCGATATTCCATTATTATCCAAAATTCTATTATGGAATCTTATGAGGGCGCCTACTCTAGCCTGTTAGTCCTCTAAAATGTTATATAATATTGAGGAAATACAGAAATGATTTAGAAACGCGCAACAGCACCTACATATAGATTTTTTTTTAAAATTATTATTCCCATCGCTTTGGCGCCCCCAAGGTGCTGTGCCCCTATGCGCCGCATATAGCGCATACCCACTTTTTGCGCCACTGATCGCAGGTAGTTTGTGTCCACCTGAGTTGACGTCATTTGCCTGCGTCCCTTTTTCAATGACGTACGACGCATTTACTGGGGAATATCCGATTTGACCGCTTACATGGCAGACACAAATGCACGTATCCGAATCATATCGGATTTATTACCACATATGAGTGAGGCCTGAATCCGATCTGAGGATATCGGAATTCATGCGTTTTTTTCCTGCTTACACGTTCACGTCATATCCGATCTGTGCCACATGAGAGGAAAAAATCGGAATTGGGTCACTTGAACCATGCAGTGTAAATGGGGCCTATTAGCTTCACACTTGCCTTACTATTTTGCAATATTGCATTCTGGCGCCTCTGTTCTGCAATACAATGAGATAACTGTGCATGTTTCTGTATACATGTGATAAGCCATGTTAGCAGAGTTATTAAAAGCTACATCCGCCAATACATAGACTCGACTCATGTAAACAAAAGAGATAACAGTGTACAATCTGACATCAAACAAAGGAGAGAACGGCGCACACTTTGACTTCACAAGCCGAAATCTCCGGTTTCACCATCTACACGACAACGCTGCAACCTGAGTTTCTAAAAATCTTCACCCTGGTTGGATTTTACAAAAAAGTCTAGTTTCAGTAACCGGATACTGCGTTTGCGTGTGGACGAACAGCCAAACCGTGTAGAAAAAGCTGCAGTTTTGAAAATACCCGTGTTTGTGTGGACAGGGCCTAAGTTTTGCAAGCGTGAGGAGGAAGGCGGGTCCACCTTCTTCTGTAGCCAATCAAATGAACTGCTCGCTGACTCTTGATTTGCTCTTATCTGATTGGTTCAATAAACACCCCAGATGCCAGAACCATAGACTGTAAAAAATATGGATGTAGTGTCCGTGACATCACCCACACTCTAAAAAAAAAAGGTTCTATATGGCACCAAAAATGGTTCTTGGCTCGTAATCATAGGGGAACCTTTTTTAGTGCTATATAGCACCAATTTTGGTGCTTCAGTGGTTCTTCAGAGGTTCTTTGACTAAGGTGCTATATAGCACCTCTGAAGAACCACTGAAGCACCAAAATTGGTGCTATATAGCACTAAAAAAGGTTCCCCTATGATTACGAGCCAAGAACCATTTTTGGTGCCATATAGAAACCTTTTTTTTTTAGAGTGCATAGGATTCTGAAGAGCAGTTCTGTAAAGTAGGGACGAGCTGGCCGTTGCCATCTTGGCAGCGCGTCATCGCACGTCACTCGGGTGGAGCTGAGGTGACGTGATGACTAACAGACAGCAGATAAATGTCTATCCACCTGTCACTCAAAGTGGCCACGCCCTGAATAATGCAGAACTTTAAGGCTTTATATAATGTAAACAATTGAGTTATAAAAAAAATGTATCTCCCTCACAGTTGTCACGAAGGGCAAAATTAACCGTATATATATTTTTTTTCTGCTGTAAAGTTTGCCATTTCAACATGGGGCTCAATGAGATTCTGCTCCCTTCTGGAGCCTAGTGGCCAGTCGATCAATTGCAGTTTAAGTAATTTCTGTAATGGCTTCAAGAGAAACTGCGGGAGGTTGCTGCTTGGCCAGAACACATCTTTATCTTCATTTGGCTCAGCATCGTTCTCGCTGCCTTTTAATGCTGAACAATTCTGGAATATATATATATGTCTCTGAGTGGTGTTTGAGGCTGTCCTGGGGCATGTGTGATATTTCGCCAAAATGCTTGATTTCAGAACATGTTGTCGTGTGTTTGGATTTTGGAGGCATCAGATACCCCTAACTCGACAGGAATGCAGTAACAGTGATTGCTCATTTAGTCCGGCTTCCAGAGATGAAATATGGATTTGTCTTTCATTTTATTTTATTTTATTTTATATTTCCTTTTACTGAAACCCTAAAGAATCAAGATGAATATGGTCTGTACTATTGTCTGTATCTCTCACTGAGAGAAAAGCACATGTTATCAATATGTTTTGGAAAACTTTCTCTGGCTGGGACCAGATCTCGCCAACTCCAACCTTGGAGAGACTGTGTATCTGTGTATGTGCACAGTATTCAGTGTTACAGATCAGTATTGGAGGTGGATTACGGGCATCCTAAAAGATTGGAGGCTTGTTGTTCTGGACAAGCTGGCGCCTGCTCCAGAATCTGGAAGGTCATTACGTGCCTAACGCCGGGGTGAAAGCATCAACAAGTGATAGATGTACACGTGAATCTGATTAACTGACAATGTGTGGAAATTTACCAAGACTGTCCATTTTCTCTGAGCCAATCAGAATCATTCAACTTGCAGTAATGATGTGGCTAGACCTTGAAAACAGAATAACAGTTCAGAAATTTTATGTATGATAGGTGGAGGAGGGGAGGCTGGTAGAGGGAGCACGGCCTACAAACTCCTAGTGAGACTTGAAGCTGGCTTCTGCTGATGAAACTGCAAACTATTCTTCAGTAAATTTTTCTTTAATTAATTACACTCCTGACTCTTGGTCTTCATTTTTCACTACTGATCCTGGGTCCTAAACTGTTACCCCAACAATGCACACATGCATGTAAATAAATAAATAAATAAATAAAAGCATGATTGCTTAAAAAGCTGTGCACCATTAGGCTGACTATGTGTGTTCATCCTGAATTTTAAGCTGTGTCGGTATTGGATTGGTTTGGAATTGCATTGAAATTGTATATATTATATAATCACCACTGAGCTGATGTTAAACTTTACAATCAAAACATTTAATACCCATTCTTTAATACCTGTGTAATAATACCATTCTGATTAAGATTTTTCAGACCACATTTCATGGTATTTAACACTCAATTATATATTTTGAAATATCGTCCTGGTCGATATTCTGATTCTGACTACTGATTCCTGTATTCTGATTACTATAGTGTGACTGATCAAGCCAGGGGTGGACTGGGACAAAAAAGTAGCCCTGGACTTTCTGGCACAAAGCGGCCCATCACACCCGCTCTCTAACACACTTCACCATAAACCCACCAGCTCATTATACACAGAGCAATTTTAAACCGGAGCTATTCATGCAAAAATATGAATTATTATATGAATTGTTTTATTGAAATGCTTATCATACTGAATGACTCACATACTTCTTTAGGTTATAATTAGTTTTTCCTGGTGCACATGGCAAATGGTATTTTTTTTAATAACATTTTTTAATTCTCTTTTCCATACACTTTAATATCAATTTAAGTTTAATATCACTACATTCAATACCTACCATAAAACCAGTCCAGAATGACTAAGACTTAGAATGTAGCGCAGAATGTGGACTGTTTTAGGGTGCCTTTCTAGTGGTTATAGTATCTAGGTATCTGTAATTTTATGGAATAGAGCTCAAATAGTGGAAAGTTTAAAAAAGGAGTTTAAAAATTATATGAAAAATACAGCATATTAAAATGATTTGTGAAGGATCATATGACACTGACTGAAGTGTGGAATAATGATGCTGAAAAGTCAGCTTTTACAGGAATAAATTACATTTTACAATACATTATCATAGAAAACAACTAGGCCTATTGGAAATTGTATTAATATTTCTTAATATTTGTGGTTTTACTGTATTTTTGATCAAATAAATTCAGCCTTCTTTCAAAAACATTTTTAAACGTTTTTTAATTAAAAAACAAAAAACAAAAAAAAAAACATTTTAATTATTTCAAACTTTTGATTACCAGTGTGTAAAATAATGCATGTGAACTAACTAGCAAATTATACTATATTTATTTTAATATATGACACTTTTCTACACGGCACATAGACTACTTGAATATGAAAGTTGCCAGTTTTACCATGCATTTGTAGGCTAAGCCTATGAATCATTTGAAAATTATTGTGAAATTACTGAAGAAATCTTGGAAACAGAAAGACCAAACAGAAAGACTGAAGAACGAAGCGTGTAAAGACCATTCGACTCTACTCTGCGCGACTCCACTCGAGCAAGGACACCGACAAGGCACTTGAGTATAGCTTTCCTTCTACTTTGTCCACTTTTGTGTTTTTGCTTGTTTTCATCTGTTAATTTCTCTGACCCGTATTCACAATGTGCTTCCAAATCTCTACTATTATCACACACACACACGTAAATCACGCTCAGTACATTCTAGACGCCGTAATCGTAATAATCTGCGTAGTGTACCTATTTCCTCTGCTACATTAATGTCCATTCCAATTGGTCTCTGGAACTGCCAGTCTGCTGTAAACAAAGCAGACTTTATTTCATCTATTTCCACTCATTCACATCTCAGTCTCATGGCTCTAACTGAGACATGAATCAAACCAGAAGACACTGCCACTCCTGCAGCTCTCTCAAATAATTTCTCTTTTTCACACACCTCTCGCCCGATTGGGAGGGGTGGAGGTACTGGTCTGCTCATCTCAAATGATTGGAAATTTGAGCCCATTCCTTCTCTATCTAGCAACTGCTCCTTTGAATCACACTCAACCACTATCACTCACCCTGCTAAAATCCATGTTGTAGTTATTTATCGTCCTCCAGGTCAACTGGGTAACTTCTTGGAGGAATTGGATATTGTACTCTCTCACTTCCCTGAGGATGGCACTCTGGTACTGCTCGGTGACTTCAACATTCACCTTGATAAACCCCAGGCTGCAGACTACTGACCTGACCCTGTATCAGTCTCTTATTGCTTCTTTCTCTACTAATGTCTCCACTGCTAAAACTACATACTACCACAACAGAATCAACAACTGCTCTGACTCTCGTGCAATTTTCAGAATGTTCTCTTCGCTCCTCTGCCCCCCCCCCCCCCCAACCTCCTCCTTCATCAGCTCTTACAGCTGACGACTTTGCATAATTTTTCACTAAAAAAACCTCCTCCATCAGCAGCCAATTCTCCATACCACAAACAGACGCACACATCTCAACAACAATCACACATACGCTCCCCTCTTTCTCTCTGCTCTCTGAAGCTGAAGTCTCCAAACTCATCCTTTCCAACCATCCCACTACCTGTCCGCTTGACCCTATCCCCACTCACCTCCTTCAGGCCATTTCTTCTTCTGTTACTCCTGCACTCACTCACATTGTCAACACCTCTCTTCACACGGGACCTTCCCCACAGCATTTAAGCAGACTCGGGTAACCCCACTGCTTAAGAAACCCTCTATGAACCCAGCACTTTTAGAAAACTACAGACCGGTATCCCTTCTGCCTTTCATTGCAAAGACACTCGAGCAAGTTGTTTTTAACCAGCTCTCTATGTTTCTTGAACAGAACAACCTCCTGGATATCAACCAATCAGGCTTCAAAAGTGGCCACTCACTGAGACTGCCCTGCTCTCGGTTACGGAGGCACTGAGACAGGCAAAAGCGGCTTCCAAATCCACAGTACTTATCTTACTGGATTTGTCTGCTGCTTTTGACACAGTTAACCACCAGATCCTCCTGTCAACTCTCATGAAGATGGGCATCTCAGGAACTGCTCTCCAGTGGCTCAAGTCTTACCTCTCAGGTAGGTCCTTTAGGGTATCATGGAGAGGTGAAGGGTCTAAGTCACATCATCTAGCCACTGGAGTTCCACAGGGCTCAGTGCTTGGACCACTTCTCTTCTCCATCTACATGTCATCACTGGGATCTGTCATTCAGAAACATGGCTTTTCCTATCACTGCTATGCCGACGACACTCAACTCTACTTCTCATTTCAACCAGATGATCCCACGGTTGGTGTTCGTATTGCTGCCTGCCTAACAGACATTTCTGTCTGGATGAAGGAGCATCACCTGCAACTCAACCTTGCAAAGACAGAACTGCTTGTGGTCTCAGCCAACCCAGCACTTCATCATAATCTCTCCATTCAGCTAGGATCTGCAGGAGTCTAGAGAGGACTCCGACCGGGCCACCTGCTTAGCCTGCTCTGCCATGTGGGTCTCCAAGACCATCTGCACTGCTGTGGTGGTTGTCTGCTTTGCCGTGGGGGTCTCCAAGACCGTCTGCACTGCTGT
This sequence comes from Romanogobio albipinnatus, assembly GCA_023566225.1. NCBI lineage: Eukaryota > Metazoa > Chordata > Actinopteri > Cypriniformes > Gobionidae > Romanogobio > Romanogobio albipinnatus. Next base: position 19,602,009 of record CM042253.1, on the reverse strand, counting down.
GGTGGTCGTCTGCTCCGCAGTGGGGGTCTTCAACCTCATCTGTGCTGCTGTGGTTGTGTTCTGCTCCACCGTGGGGGTCTTCAACCTTGTTTGCGCTGCTGTGCTGGTCGTCTGCTCCGCCTTGGGGTCTTCAACCTCGTCTGCGCTGCTGTAGTGGTTGTCTGCTCTGCCGTGGGGGTCTTCAACCACGTCTGCGCTGCTGTGGTGGTCGTCTGCTCCGCCGTGGGGGTCTTCAAGCTCATTTGTGCTGCTGTGGTGGTTGTCTGCTCCACCATGGGGGTCTTCAACCTCGTCTGCACTACTGTGGTAGTTATCTGCTCAGCCCTGGCTGCCTGCGTCATCTGTCCAGCCTGCGCCACCCTGGTCATCTGTCCAGCCTGCTCCTTCCTGGCCTTCTGCTCTGCCTCAGTCTCCAGGCCCTCTTCCGCTCCACGGGCCTGGCCCTCCATCCCGCCCATACCTGTCAACACTCCCGTTTTTGCCGGGAGTCTCCCGTATTTCACACCCATCTCCTGCCCCCCTCCCATTTTGTTATTTCTTCCGGGAATCTCCCGTAATTTGTATGGCTCAAACCTCGTTATATGAATAATCACGTCAATATATTATTCCGGGTTGTTCAGTTGCCAGATCTTGTATGAAACGCCTACTCATACGATTGACACATCCATAGACTGATTTCAACCCATTTGTGACCTCGACCTGGTAACCTACAACCCAGTTGCGCTGTTGATCTCTGCGCAGGACTCAGACGTGGGAAGTTGAATCATTTAAATTTACATTTATGCATTTAGCAGACGCTTTTATCCAAAGCGACTTACAACTGAGGAGTGCAGGAAGCGATCCGTCATGAGGAGGCAGCGAAACACAGAAAGTGCCTGAAGTACTAAGTTTGGACATTGCACGGAGCATCATACACTAGGGCAGGGAAGAAGTAGAGGAAAATAGAAGGAACATTTTTATATTTTAATTTTTTAATTTAATTTTTTTTTATTTAAGATAAGGTTAAGTGCTCGCGGAAGAGGTGAGTTTTCAGCTGTCGTTTGAATGCTGTCAGTAATTCTGCAATTCGAATGGAGGTGAACGGCAGGGAACGGTGAATGTGAATGTTCTGGATTGGGATTTTCTGCCTCTCTGTGATGGTTCCACAAGCCGTTGCTCCTTAGCTGAGCGAAGGCTTCTGGTGGGGGTGTAGACTTGTAGGAGCAAGTCAAAGTATGCAAAGCCGATTCAAAAGACCACTGTTCGTCAGCTTTGTTTTCGAGTAGTACGCAGAACCTCCACAACTGCCATGACGTGCCGTCATTATGTTAAGCCCACTCACCGACTCTACACACGCTGTGATTGGCCTGACCAGAGTTTGGTTTTTCCAGCTCTCAGGTCTACCGAGAGTTGCTAGACTACACTCACGGCAAAATACATTTTCTGCCGCTAGGGTGCGTCTAGATTTCTAGGCTAAATAACACACACAATTAAGCCAAAATGCCAGTTTTGTTGTGTATCCTCATAAGAGCAGTCCTAAATTAGTTAAATAACATCTTAAATGAGTGTAAAGTGAGGAAATGAGACGCACGTGAGATCCGCTTCATGTCCGACAGTGGAAGATCTTAAAGTGACAGTAACCATTTATGATGACATTAATGTAAAGAACAAAAGTAATTAATTACTCACTGCTCTTGACTAAATAACTTTTGTAGCTTTAATAAGGATTCATCTATATATAATTTATAATTTATGCGGTGCAAACTGTTTGATAACTTTTCAATTTCTTTATATTTCCTACTTGTTAAACCAAATGTAGGTTACATATTAAATGTATTATGGGTTTATGTGAGGATTGTTTTTAATTCACTTAAATTAAAAGTTGTAATACATCTAATACATGTTAATGTGTTATTTTATTGAAGTGTCAATGAAATGTTATTTCATAGAGACATCAGTATATTAGTATCAGTGATACTGGCCTTAATTAATAAAAAGATGCCATTAAACAAGTATTTAAAATATTCTTTCTTTATGTTGTTTCTACATTAATTTGGAGTTTAACTGGGAAATTATTACACTATAAAATATATTAAAAATTAAGTGTTTTTAATGGCGGTTAATCATGATAAATAACAGAAAATACGTGATTTAATCTAGTTCATTTTTATTTTATTTTATTTTAAATCATTATGTATTATATACCCCCCACCCCCGGAATCTCCCGGATTTTGATACCCAAATGTTGACAGGTATGATCCCGCCCCCGGGTCCGCCTCTGCTCCACCTCCCTCCGGGATAATTATAGGAGTGTCTGGAAGCCACTACTTAGGAGGGGGGCTATGTCACGATCACCAGTGAGAGTGCCCTTGATTACCACCTGAGGGCACTCCACCCCGGACTGTCACTCCATCAAGGACTACATCTCCCATGATCCTTTGCCCAGACTCATCAGCACTCATTGTTTGCACCTGTGTCTCATTTACCTCAACCTATATATACCATGTTCACTCTGTCATTCACGGCGAAGTCTTGTTTGTTGTATAACTGCATTTCTGAGCGGTTTCCTTGGTTTCTTGTCTCTGGTTTTGGATTACTTGCCTGTTCCGTGGATTACCCTTTTGCCTGGCTCTCCTGTCTTGTTTGCCTGTTTGGACGGCTTGCCTGTGTATGACCTTTTGCCTGTTTTTGACTACGATTGTGGATTACCTTTTAATAAAGCTGCATTTGGATCCTCAGCCTTCGTGTCTCTGAGCAGTACGTAACACCCACAAACAAATTTTACGCAGCGGTTGTGAAAATATACTTATGGCTATATTTCCGCAATGGTTAATCGTATTCAGACCAAATTTGGTACATGACGTCACAAGCATGACCTGAGGTTGTATGATGCGTTTCAATTCTACACCACCTACTGGTCCAGATATATATATATATATATATATATATATATATATATATATATATATATATATATATATATATATATATATATATATATATATATAAAAAATTGGTCTTGTTAGATTCGGGGCGACTGATATCCAATTTTACCATATCGGCCATTTTGGCTGTCTGCCATTTTGAATTTTGAATGCTGTATTTTAAGAACACATGAGTTACGAAACTTGGTATGGGTTATCAGCATGATGCCCTGAAGGAGCCTGAGAAGTTTCAGACCAGCGCCACCTAGAGGTAAAATTTATTTCCCAAACGCTTATAACTTTGGCTGTGGTCAACTTGTTTTCACGGGAGTAACTTTTTTTTGTCTCCTGAATCCTTGCAGGGTTCAACGATATCAAACGTGGCAGGTTTTGCCTTATGGTTTGTGCAGCGTTGTGATTTAGCGCTTAAAAGACATTTGCAAATATCTTTGAAACCGTTAGTCCAATCTAGACGAAACCAGCGTAGGAAACACGGAATACAAGTTGGTTTCCCCAAATGGTTTAACCCAAATGTCAAAATATTGATAGTAAGTGGCAATAAAATGCAAACAAAGTTGTCCATGGGTCAATTTTTATGTTGTTATTGATATAAATGTCTATAACTCCGAAACAAAATTAGATATTGTCACCAAACTCGATACACATACGTATGGGCTCACTCTGAGGACACATAAAAAATGGTGGGATTTTGCCTCTTGGTGGTGCTATAATAGAAAAAAAAACATGAAATTGCCATTGACTTCAATACAGTATTATGATAATAAAAATGCTAGGCCTTTGTTTTACTAACGCTTTGTGTATCATTACGAAACTTGGTATGTGTCTTCGGCCTGATGGTACTCAAAAAGTTTTGAAGCAGCTCCACCTTTTGGTCAAATGTTATAATGAAATTTCCAAAAATGCAAATAACTTTTGATTAAATTACCCTTTTGTAATGAAATATGAAAATAAACTGGTCTTAGTAGATTCCTTGTGTCATGCCGAGAACATAGATACCAATTTTGACCAAACTTCCTTTCCGCCATCTTGTTTTTTGTTAGAAACATACTTTTTCTAAATCTTCCTAGACCGTTTGTCCGATTTTCACCAAAATCGAATCGTATCATCTTCAGACTGTGCCGACATAAAGTTATAGATTTCGTGTCGATAGACATAATTGTTTTTGTATACCACAGGACAAAGTTGATGCCAAAATGACTCTTGAGGCTGTATCTCTGCAATGCTCTGACACATTGACACCAAACTTTGCATGTGTCATTGTTACCTTACTCTGACCATACCACATCAATTTCTTAATTGTGCCACCTATTGATCAAAAGTCATAAATCATTAAATCATTATTGACCGTATTTATAATTTTACAGCTATTTTGCCTAAAATGATAGATCTTTAATGGCTCATTGTTGCAGTTGATCTGACACTCCCAGCCATGTTGGCGTGTCTTTTTGTCTTCTTTGCGCTTAGCTCCAGAAATAGCTGCTTACAGCTATATTTTACTACTATTATTGTAGTTGTTATTGTAAAAATATAAATATATTCCATATGTCTGTATAATTAAAAAAATGGCATACAATGTCATATACAAGAATTAAAAATATTATTTAATAAAATCCAAAACAAAACTTTACAGCGTGAGCACTCCTACTGTACCGGAAGTCTATTTACAGTAGAAGAACCACAATTCCCACAAGGCGTCGGGGTTTTCAGTTACTGTGGAAAGGGGAAAGGGGGAAGGGAAGCCGAGATTGGAGGGAGAGAAACTGAGGTAAAATAAAACTAATATTTAATACCTATCATTTTAGCAAGGGTATAAATGCGTAGTTAGCAGCTAAGAAAGACAACGCTACATTGTTCGCACGTTTTGTGTCTCGTAAAAGACTAATTATAGGCAAGTTAGCTAAGCTAGAAGCCAGAGTACAAAAAGATTGAGGCAGTTTAGCTCGAGCGGGTCGCGAGACAGACGCTTTACCAGTTACTGACTGAAATGTGACTGTAAATAACATATTTTTAAACCGAAATAAGTAACGACAGGTCTTGAGTGCTGAGGTAAATGTGAGCGTTTCGTGTTGCTCATTTAACTTGAAGGGAATGAGGAGGGGGACTGAAATGTACCGTTATTTTTGGCAGAAATAACTGTTATGTGAGTAAGTTGGTTTTTTGTTGGTCTTTATCATTATTAGCCGTCAGATAAATATTTTATGTTCAATATATGTTGCTAGATCCGTGATTGCTTAAGTAAAATACGTGTTAAATAATACCGTCATGTCTGTATATAATGGTTAATGTATCTTTTGTAAAGGTGCTTGACAGTTCACTGGATGCTGTCATACATTCATGCTGTGCCGCATTTGGAGCTGATGCATCATATCTGATGTCGCTGAGATCCAAATTAGCCTTAATTATCCTTTAATATTTTGGCTTTTGAGTTGTCTGTCGTTCATGTTTATCATAATGTTTAGTTAGTTCAGGTTTTTTGAGTCAGGATATAGATGACGTCACCCCTCAGCCGTTCTATGTTTATGAATGCAATAGATTCAGTTATCCGCTATATAAAGCCTCTGCACATTAAAGACATTACCAAACGAAATGTCCGTTTGCTATTCCACCTGTAGTAATTGATGATCGTATTACTGGCCTCCATGTATTTCCATTTCATAGGGATGCAGGCTTGATCAGGTGACGTCATCCCTTTCGGATGCCTATTTTCTGTGCAGCGCTCCTTTACATTGCTCTATAATGAAAACTGGAGAGTGCATACATGCCTATGTATTGTGCACACGTTGATCTTTGTGTTGTATATACCTTTTCAAGTATGTTATATATTATACGATTTGCATATTCTAATATTTATTTATCATTGTATCCCACAGAGACTTATTTGGATGTTGCTGTCAGCAGAAGGCCACAGGGAGGTTTCCGAAGAAACCCTCCATTCCATGATAAACTCCCTTTTTAGTGACACACCACTATAATTAGCCTTCAATCCTTCAAGTAGAATTTTGGTTCTGCTTTCTCTGAATTTTCAGCAGAGATTTCATCTTCAACACAGAAGCACTGTCAGCTTCATCACTGCTGTACCCAATCTTTGTCTAATTTCTGCTCCTTTTGCAACACTCCAATAAGTGGACCTATAGCAAGCCTAGCTCTCACCTATTAATGTGCCACAGACCCGGTACAATTAGCACTTGACGGACTTGAGAAATCCATCTCCAACAAGGCCATCACGATTCACAACTTGCTGCACAATTCCAATAGAAACAAACCTTAGGCCTGTTACTACTGAAAATATGCTTCTGCTCCTTGGCCCAACTCTGTTTCTACCAGCCCCGCTTTGAATCTCAAGAAGCGGCACGGTTAAACAATGCACTACTGAAAGCTCTTCTGCTGTTTCAGTCTTAATCCACGCTTGTAGGACAAGGAGCAGGTGCTTCTGAAAGCGTTAAAAGTGCTCTAGAACCATGTGTGTCCAGTGGGCAGTGTTTACAATTGGCCTAGTCCACAGGATGGGTGGACAGTAGAAGGACAGCGAGACAGTGGACTCATGTCATGGAAGGTGTTCTTGCAATCGCAGTACATACAGAGGTATGTATGACATTCCTACCTAGAGTACTACAAGCCACTATACTACACTACACTTCCACAGGTAAAAAAAACCCCAAAACAATTCTAATCAGATATGTTTAATATTTCAGCTGTTTGAATTAGAATTTTTTTTTTGACATGAGAAAAACTTGTCTCTTCTAAAAGTTAATATTTCATTGAAACACACACACACACACACACACACACACACACACACACACACACACACACACACACACACACACACACACACACACACACACACACACACACACACACACACACACATAAGCCTACGTCACTCACGCACAAAGAGCAGCGGAGATTGCTCCGCGCACACACACAGAAACATTCAGGAGCACAGAAACTTGTCATCAACGCTGCCCTGTGTCTTTTAGTAATACAATAGCTTTGCTACTGAATCGCTACATTATATTTCTCAGAATCGAGGGTGTAATGTCGCTATTCTGAAGTATTTCAAATCATAGCTTTGTTTTTAATAGAGAGAGAGAGAGAGATGAACAGGTACGCATCATCTCTCTCTGTCTCTCTCACTCTCGATAATTATTTAAAATAAATGCTATAAATCATTCATTCAAATAAATTAAATCTTGCGCACTACTTTATCTCTGTGTCTGATTTAAACAGGCAGAATGCTAGATCTAATGAGCTGTAATTGGCGAAAATAACCTTCAATTTTACCCTTCCAGTCAAATATTGCGCTGCAAACATCAATAACAGCTTTAAATTGTCAATGCTGGCAAATAACCATGGTATAAGTGGGATAATCCACGGCTAGCTGTGGATTAAATTATTTTAATGCACTTCACAATGGGTGGTTCTTTGCCTCCACGTTGTGCATTAAAATCGTTTGATCATCGTTTAGCCATGGATTATCCCTTACTTAATGGTCACATGACATGCGATTATACATCACATATATTTTTTAGTAAGTGTTTTATTTGTATAGTTTTTTAAACATTTTAAAACTATTTTAAAAATGGTCCAGCTGGTTCTTTGCATCCACGTTGTACATTAAAATCGTTTAATGCACAGCTAGCTATGTATTATCCTGCTTATACCATGGTAATTTCCGAGCATTGACAAGTTAAAGCTGTTATTGATGTTTGTAGCACTAAATTTGACTGCAAGGGTTAAAATTATCATTATTTTTGTGAGCTACGACTTGTTAGATCTAGCATTCTGCCCACTTTAAATCAGACAGAGATAAAGTAGTGTGGTAAGGTTACATTTATTTGATTTAATTATAACATTTATTTGGATTAATTAGCCTATCGAGAGAGTGTGTATGAATGACCTTTTATGAACCTCCCCTAAAAAAACATTACTGATGTGCATCTTGAGACAACAATGGCACTGACATATTTTATGTCGGTACAAGTCAGTGCAAGTTGTTTTCAGTGAAGACACCTCAAACATACATTTTAGTGTAGGGCTAGGCTGAAGCCTTGTCTGTGAAACCTGCCATAAAAAGTGTAAAAGTCAGGAAGTCCAAGAAGAATTGGGGGAAACTCACACGTGATAGGATCGGTTATGATAGATCTGATTAATTTGTGCGATAAATCCCGCCTCTTGTTTTCGTGTATATTCTCAAATCGTCCTGAATGAAGACGATGCCGTTAATGGGAAGACTAATTCAAAAGTAAGTAAACAACTCTGCCATTTAGATATCACTGCTTTGTCATGTCAAAATCAAGCTCGAAATGGCCTGAAAACATGATGACTGTGAGGGGTTTTTAGTGTGAGCAATCAGCTTGGGGAAATTAAAGGTACATCTCCGTATCTGTCTGTGACCAGTGTGTACAAGCTTGTTGACTGATGAAAATAAGTTGACTATTATTTATTATTAATGTTGGGAACTGTTGTGCTGCTTAATATTTTTTTTAATAACCTGTGATACTTTTTTCAGGATTAATTGATGAATAAAAAGTTAAAAAGAACAGCATTTAAAATCTAAATATTTTGTAACAATACAGTTCAAAAGTTGTTGTTAAATTTATAAAAAGTGATAGTAAAGATTTTATTTTGAATAAATGCTGTTCTTGTAAACTTTTTATTCATCAATGAATCCTGAAAAAAGTATCACAGGTTTTCCAACATTATTAATAACTCCGTATCAAATCAGCATATTACAATGATTTCTGAAGGGTCATGTGACACTGAAGACTGAAGTAATGATGCTTTTTTGATGAATGATGAATTTTAAATATACTATAAAATTAATTTTAAAGTATATATGTAAAAAAAGAAAACCTAGATTGTAATAATATTTCACAATATTATTGTTTTCTTTCTTCATTTTACCCCCTAAAATAGTGCATTATGTGCCATTCACCATATAGAAAATAGTAAATGTGTGAACAAGTGACCGATTTCAGCCTCAGTTTCAGCATCTATTTATAATGTAGTGGGCGGGACACTTCAGATTCTTTGATTGGACAGAAAATATGGTGGTGCAGAAAAGCTGAAGTGCAAAGTGATGTCATAAAAATAGTTGATCCATATTGGTGAAGTGAGAGACTGTAAGTTTTGAACGCTTATATCTTCTAAATGTGAATTTTGTAATTGTTTTGGGCCACACTAGCTTATAGAAAACCTTGAGGCTAACATATTCTTACTAAAAGCCAAAAAGCGTACATTTTGATTTGATGGGGACTTCAGCAGACTATCTCAAATGGAAATTGCTAAACTCCAGCTCACTTGTTTGTCTGTATTTTCAGATCATCGGAGGCCACAGTGTAGAGAGAGCGTGTACGCATAGTTGCCAGATTGCAAAAACTAAGTAAAATCAGGCAGAAAATGTAGGCTATCCTGTTAACAGAAAAGCTTTGATTTGATTAGTTAAAAACAGTCTAATATTTACAATGAAGCTATGAATTGAATTACTTCAAAAACATTGACATTACCACCTCCCTGCTGAGTAATATAATGTAGCGAATGTACTTTATTAATAAAAGTCACAGGGTAGGGTTGATAAATGTATGAGTTCCTAAATGTTTGTGTGTGTGCGCATTGCAATCTTCGATCTCTCTGTGTGTGTGTGTGTGTGTGTCCTTTTATGAAATTGCTCACAACACAACAACCAACCAATACTATAATAAATAATAAATAAATACATTTTATTTTACACTTAACATTAAACAAAATCTCAAAGTGCTACAGATTTAAAACAATAAAATATAAATAAAACTGAAAAAGTTTTTTTATAAGTTCCAATACAAATGTCATGAAATATCTGAATAACGCAGATATACGCCTATGTACAGCTGCTAATGAGAGCTCTGTTATCTGGGTCTTTATAAAAGGTGTTTATTGTGAGAACTGGTGAGAATGGTACACTTGGCATTGCTCGAGGATCGGGCAAGAGAGGTTAAGAACAAATTCATGTGCGTATGAACTTTTTGTGAATCAGGCTTTTTTTGTGAGAAGTTCTCCTGTGCGTACAAATATGAAATAATCCACACATTTATTAGTGAATGAGACCCAATGTCTCAGCTGTGCTTAGATTTGCAGATACCTTAGTTTGCAATATAAAATATTTTAAGATTTCAGTTCAAGCCTAAATTATCGGTACTAGAGCTGTCACAATATCAGATTTTCAAAAGATAACCATCTTATTTCAATATCTATAAAAAATGTTATGCTGTCAGTCAAAATCATGTTTTCTCTTTTTTTTGGTTGAAGTCTCACACTTAAAATACAAGTGTAGGGGGGTGGAGAGAGAGTTGTAACCATCATAACTGTACAAAAGCGCATTAAAACTTACTGTTTATTGTTTCGTGAGCCACACCAACAGTATGCATTTTTGAATTATTTTTAATCAAAGACCCATTATTCAACTCATCAGCTCATGTGTAGAGACTCCAAGACCTGAAATGGATGGGTCTGATAAGAGAGACCTTCAGGAACAGGATTGGAAAAACTTAGACTAACAACCCATTTTTATGGAATACAAAAAATACTCCCACATTGGCAAGCCAACTTTTTTGGGTGCATGGTTTTGTGCAGCAATAGTAGCTACACACTGCATTGCCCTGTTTTTTTTTTTTTTTTTTTATAATGGGTGACAACCCTTAAGGGACATGGTAAAAAAAAAAAAAAAAGTCAGATGGAGGAAAAATTATTTGTCAATGCTTTGGCGTCCTAGTTGTTACGGAGCTGGTTGTTACAGAGCTCCTAAAGGGACATGGTGATGGGAAAAAAATATGAGATGGAAGGAAAAATAACAAGTCAGTGCTTTTGCTTTTCCCCGGGAAACGTTTTTTTTTTTTTTAAATACCAATATATTTTGACATAAAACCAGTATACCAGGGGTAGGGGGCGGTATTTATATGCTTTGAGGTCAAACATGGATACAAAAAACCTTTCCATATAATTTCTAGGAATGCTCCAAATGATCGTCCACTTATCTGAAAATGTGGACAATTAGTCGTCACCTTTATTTCTATAGCGCTTTTCACAACACAGATTGCTTCAAAGCAGCTTTACAGTCATGATAGGAAATTAATTTTGTTTTAGATGAAAAGCTAAAGTAAGTCTTTGATTGATTAATTTCTGTTGTAAAAACTGATTTCAAAATGTAAAAAACATATTGTACAAAATGAAAACAATAATGTAAATAATATTATTACTTCCTTTGATTCTATATGTGGTTTCTCAGCTTGCCGATCAAATAAACCGATCACATTTGAATGACGCGAGCTTGTTCACACCAGCTGTGAGAGCTGCGGCAAAAATTAAAAGATCAGCAGTGGCTGCTTCTCTGGGCTCAATAATAAAGCAGTGAAAAGGTGTATATGGTTCAAACTACTTTATTAAAAAATTAAATAAAAAGCTTCAGGTGAAGGGTTGCCAGTAGAGATGCACCGGTCTACCGGCCATCAATCAGAACCGGCCAGTTCCGTTTCTTTGTTCTCTATACCAGACTTGCACATGAAATGCATTGCAATCATTTCTCAAAATGTAATTTGTGTGAACAACGTTAACCGAGGCCAGAGACGGGACATACTGAATACGGACACAAAGAGAAGAGCAGAGAAAACACTGTACCGGGCAGAGCAAGCTCACTGTTGCGATGCTTGGAATATTGGAAAAAAATTCTAATTGGGGTGGGGTCTTATATGAATGCATTTCTGAAGGGAAATGACTGACTTCACACAATTTTCGATTACATTTTCTTTTACTCTTACATCCGTATGATGCCTATTAAAGTAGTGTTTATATTTACGAGCAGAGCTAGTGCTGCTTTGTTTCCAGAGGTAACCAAGGAAACTCTATACACTGCAAAAATGCCTTTCTTATTTAGTATTTTTGTCTTGTTTCCAGTCTAAATATATAAAAATTCTTAAATCAAGATGCATTTACTAGATAAGTAAAATGACAAAATATATTTTTTTCTGGACAGAAACAAGATTATTTTCTTACCTCATTGGCAGATCATTTAGCTTGTTTTAAGTAAAAACTCACTTTATTTAAATTATACAATATACATTTTAAATGTAGTTTAATTTCAAACATTTGTGGTAGCTTTTCAGAAACATACAGGGAAAGGCAGAATATTACCAATACAGATTTTTTTTTAATGTTTTAATTTCTTCCTTTTAGGGCTTGAATGGTTTTCCACAAGAATGTAAACAGACAGAAGATCTAACCAATGGACACTCCAAATGCACAACTGTGAGAACACACTCAAATTTGTTCAGTGAAACCAGGTCTTGTCACTATCTGCATGGATCAAGGTTGCATTCTGTTGCTGTGTTTTGGATTTTCTTTAGATCCTAAATGGATTGACTCCAGGTAATGGCATCAAAGAGAATGGCAATCCTTATCTCAAAACTGTCCCAGTGAGTATTTCACTTAAACATAGTCACATGATGTTCTTTGTTACTGGTTTGAGTAGTGATGGTAATGGTAATGGTGTGAACTTGTGGTTGTGTAGATCTCAGCACTAAAGCAGAATGGACTCTTGCAGTCTCTGGCAGCAGGAGGCAATCAGACTAAAACAGAAGGTAAAAACTTCATCACTCAGAAACTTGTTACACGTAGAATGATGTCAGTAGTTCAACATTTACCTTATATGTTGGTGTGATTTTGTCTGTCTAGAGGTGAGCTTGGAGGTGGAGCGAGCACAAGAGGAGTGGGATGCCCTGGAGAGCATCCAACCAGGTGAGACCAATTACCTTGTCACCATGGAAACAACGTCCTGTCAGCCTGGATACTGAGCACATTACGTCATCATGACTAAGCATACGCCCCTACCCTGGAGAGATGGCATCACCTCCTTGGCTAAAATAGATACATTACGAAACCTGATCACTGTCAGATACAATCTGGAGCATTAGCATCTCTTGGTGAGATATGTGGGCAACAAATGGGCAATGATTTTACAGCACAATAACTATATATAGACATAGGGGTGGGCGATATGACCACAATCTTATTTCATGATGTGAGGAATTTGAATCAAATGTTAACAAAATATCTGTCCCCTGACAGATCTCAGTAAATAAGGTGTCATTTAAATATCAGACTTGTATAGGTTCTGTAAACTGAACCATAAACTGCTCTGAAACTAAAAAAAATGTGACCGATTTTTAGCTAAGTTTAAGTGGAGTTTGTATGTTAGGCGGTTCAGACTGAATTAATAATTAAAAAGTTTGTTACTTAGAGTTAAAGGTTTAGAACAAACCAATACGTGACTGCATTTCAAACACTTATTAAAGGATAACTTACTGTTCCCAAATCCAGTGGACTGCCTTGCTGTCTGATCCCTGCATAGGCATCCTTACAGAGATGGATCCTCATAAGTGACTGATTTGGAGAATTCTACATATACTACTGTTAAAATGATGGGGATTTTTTTTGGAGTTTGAGTTTGTAACGAGGTATGTTGTTTTGAGAAGAAGGAGGCGGGAACCTGTGAACGTTTAACACACTTTAATATGTAAATGAACACAAAACAAAAGTAAAAACAGCATCCCCTCATGGACCACTTCCACACACACGTAAACAAAACACAATGTAAAATCAGAGCCTGGCCCTCTCTTGTCCTACATTGTCATCGCTCCTCCTTTTATGCTTCCAAAGCTCCTCCGTGAGATACGAGACTGGCTTGGTTCATTATCTATCATGCCCCGTTCTCACTGCCCTCTGCCTCGTCCTGCTTGCCACAGAGATTAATACTTTTATGCAGCAAAGATGCATTAAATTGTGAAAAGACATTTATAATGTTAAAATTCAATATATATTCAAATAAATGCTGTTCTTTTGAACTTTCTATTCACTTCTATGCATCACAGTGTCCACAAAAATGTGAAAAATATGAAAATTCAGCTTTGCTTTTGCACAGGAATAAATGACATTATAAAAATATTTTACAAAATATTATAATATTATATTATAAAAATGTAGATTACAGTAGTCTAATTTAAATCTGAAAAGTAAGACCGATTACCCCTTGGCTAACTGTAGTTGTTCAGACACTAATTCTTAAGTCACAGTCTTTATATAGAGGCTATGTTTATGCAACTGGCCCAGAATCTGGATAAGTATGGAAAAAATACTTGTTTCCAGACTATTGCCCCTATTCTGCTTTCTAAAATATAAAATGAGACTTTCTTAAAATAAATGTATGATATAAGCAATGTGTTTTCATGAAGTTGGAAGTAGGCAGCCAGTGCAGCCAAAAGTTTAGAGATGGTTTAACATTTAACGTGGGGATATTATGAATTTAAAATATTTGAAGTGTATGCAATATTTTTATAATCCATATTTCTCTTGCTTCGCCCTCCATATTAAAATTATTTTTTAGCAATAGAATATGTTTTATGTATTCTGATTTTCCAGACTGAACCATGTTTATGATGCAGGGATGCATTGTGTGTTCATCTGTCAGAAAAAAAAATCCCAATGTGTCTTTTTTAGTTCTTGCTGAGGATCTCACTCCATCACCACTGATCTCCTTCAATGAGGCTCTGCAGCATTTTCAGACCACTGATCTTGGAGACCTGCTTGTGAGTTTGTTTCAAGTGAATATACATTATGACACTATGGTTGCTATGACTTTTGAAGCAATTCTTTTTCTTTTATTCTTTATTTTATACTTGCTCTTCTCCTCTATCAGAAGAATATTCAGCCTACCATTCACAGGACTGGATTGGCTGCCATCACCCATTTCCTGTTTGGGCCTCCACGGCTACACAAAGACCTTGTAGAGGAGAGAGACTTAGTGTTTGCCATTGCACAATGTGAGTAAAACATATGACTCAACAAGTCAGGTAGCATGCTTTGTTTTAAATGACTACATACATCTTTTTTACTTATAATTCCTATGGATCATTTGTAGGGCTGTCAAAATTAACACGTTAACACAGGCAATCAATTTGTTCAGTTTAATGCATTTAAAATATTTAAATGCATCCGTTTTTGTCCCATTGGCTAGCGTTATATTATATGATAAAGCTCTTATTCATGCAAATGTTTTTAAACCATTCAAGCGTGATACAACACAAAAGAGAACGCAGTGCGATACTGGCGCGCACTTGTCTATGAATCTCCTGTATGTGTGACACACACATGACTTATGGCGTACAGACGTACAGAAAGCCGCTTCAGACAATGCTTGAACAGACGAAAACACACAATTATGCAAAAATGCCTGTTTTGTCGAGTATCCGAAATTAATTTCTTATACGAGTTAAGTCTTAAATGAATATAAAGAGTTATGAGAAAATGGGATGCGTGTCAGATACATGTCATGTGTGGCAGCGGTAGGTCTTAAAGTTACAGCAGTCTAATAAACCTGTAATGTCTGTCATTAATGTGAAAAAGTTCAAAAATACAAGCATTAAAGTATACTTAAATATAAAGTATATAAAGTATACACTCAAATACAGGAATGAGTGCTCAGGGGTTTATTTACAAAACAGCAGACAAGACAAGATATGGTGAGGATGTGAACACAGCCAGGCAGGAACTCTGTTGCATATGGGGCTGCATAGCCGTAGACCAGTCAGGGTGTCCATGCTGACCCCTGTCCACCACTGAAAGTGCCAACAAGTGGGCATGTAAGCATCAGAACTGGACCATGGAGCAATGGAAGAAGGTGGCCTGGTCTGATGAATCACATTTTCTTTTACATCACATGGATGGCCAGGTGCGTGTGCGTCGCTTACCTGGGGAACACATGGCACCAGGATGCTCTATGGGAAGAAGGCAAGTCGGTGGAGGCAGTGTGATGCTTTGGGCAATGTTCTGCTGGGAAACCTTGGGTCCTGCCATCCATGTGGATGTTACTTTGACCACCTACCTAAGCATTGTTGCAGACCATGTACACCCTTTCATGGAAACAGTATACCCTGGTGGCTGTGGCCTCTTTCTGCAGGATAATGCACCCTGCCTCAAAGCAAAAATGGTTCAGGAATGGTTTGAGGAGCACAACAATGAGTTTGAGGTGTTGACTTGGCCTCCAAATCCCCAGATCTCAATCAAATCGAGCATCTGTGGGATGTGCTGAACAAACAAGTCCGATCCATGGAGGCCCCACCTCGCAACTTGCAGGACTTGAAGGATCTGCTGCTAACATCTGGGTGCCAGATACCACAGCACACCTTCAGGGGTCTAGTGGAGTCCATGCCTCGATGGGTCAGGGCTGTTGTGGCAGCAAAAGGGGGACCAACACAATATTAGGAAGGTGGTCATAATATTATGCTTTATCGGTTTATATTAATGTTACAAAACGTATTTAGTTGAGCAGTGAGCAAGCAGGAATATTATGCTGCTGTCACTTTAAGACCTAATGCACAGATACTGTACACATATGTTAATTTAAAGGTCCCATGGCATGAAATTTTCATTTTATGAGGTTTTTCAACATTAATATGAGTTCCCCTAGCCTGAATATTGTCCCCAAGTGGATAGAAATGTTGATCGGTGTAAACCCGAGTTCTGGCTGTCTCTCTCTGCCTTTGAGAAAATGACAGGCCAGACGAGCCAATCCTGAAGTCTCCTGTTTTGACGTCCAAGCAGGAACGGTTACCTCCCTTTCCTCCGCCCAGAGAATCTGCCACGCCCATGCAAACGCTCGAGATCATTAACGTTACTTGTGAACGAGTGAATGCTGGCAGTTTCTCAGTGTTTGGATGTACAAATGAAAACAGTCTTTCTTCAGTTCCTTCTGATCTGTGATCAGTGATCTCTTATGTGTAGCTAATTATTTATTATTCGTGCACACGCAGCGGCTTCTCTCTCTCCAGACAGAACGGTGTTTTCGTGTTTTCTATCTTGTGAGTCAGTGTTTTTGTACGTCCTCGTCGCGTCTATCTGTTCTAAAATGTGCATACAGTCTTTTCTGTTTAACATCAGCAGTCACATCTTTAGAGATAAACCTCACACACGCCGAAGCTCGGCCTTCAATATCCCGACCCCCAGTACTGCATCTGGCCCACAGTGGAGGCACCAAACGCGGCGTGAGATTAAGCAGAAGGGGGGTAAGCGTGAGAATATCTGGGCTAGGCTAGCCATCTTTCCCCACAATAAACTGGATTACATTTGATTACTGCTGTTGTGTCTTTGTTTGCGCTGTGTAACGTTACTCAATGCGCGTCACTGATGCTATTCATATGATTGGAACATATCTAGAAATAATGCTATACTCAACACTTACTAACTCGTTCAGCTCGCTGTAATGGTACATTGCATGTGTTACAAAGTTGGTAATAATGATGAAGACGGACTCGGTGTGACTGGGACTCGTGTTTATTCAGAACTCTCAGATACAAACACAATAAACTCGCGCTGACTGACAGCGCTCTCATAACTCAGTAGGTACTATAAATAACTTTGTTAGCGATCGCTGAGCTCCTTCTCCGTGATGTCCGGTTCGCGAACGAATCATTCTTTTGAATCGGTTCTTTTTAGTGAACCGAACCAGTTCACCAAATCGGACTGAATCGTTCTAAACGGTTCGCGTCTCGAGTCAGCGCTGATCCATAATTTACTAAAGTTACTAACTTTCTGACATGAGTGACAGCCCCTCCGACTAGAAATAAACTAATAACCTGAAGTATATGCTAGTAACTACAACAGTTCACCCTGAACTGAGACTGAGAACTGATGAGAAGTGAACTCAGGTCCATCCGTCTCTGGCAGACTCGTGCCTGCTCGTGCCTCGTTAAACCACGCCCCCTCCGCTCATTTAAAATGCAAAGATGTCAGCCAATCACAACAGTGGGCGTTTTTACTGAAGTCTCACAGCAGACACGCCTCTTGAAGCAGGGCATTCAGCCACAGGGCAAACAGCAGTATAGAAAAAATGCCTTTTATTTCTAAATTATGACATTTTATGATGTAAAAATCACACTAACAATATAAGTACACCTCAGGAAACACTATAAAATAATAGAAAAATGCCATGCCATGGGACCTTTAAGGCATAACTGACTATATTTACTAGGATACTTGCCAAGACATAATTTTGTGTGAACCGGGAGCAAGTGCTAGAAGACATGAAAGAGAACTTCTCACACAGCGCACAAGTACCAAATTGAGTTATCTTATGTGTCTTCTTGCGCATGAATATTTATATTGGCAAGGCTTAAAAATATGCAAATGATAAACTTTCGTGACTATGCAGCACTGGCCAATTGTCATTCATGCGGGCCTCTGGCAGTTCTTCTCATCGAGCCTGCTATATTTTGTACAGATTACATTTTGTTTGGACAGTTATTTAATTATTTTACTCAGAGAAAAATGTTGGATTATGCAACAAACATTATACAACTTCGTGCCTTCACACAGTTAACCCCTAGAGGACTGCACAGTTTTAGGGCCCTTTAGAAGTTTTGACATGCTCTGACATTTGTGCTTTTTCAGTTGCTTATAAACATATTAATGGCAAAAGTGTCATTACACTGTATTCAGCACAAACTGGGCTACCATAATATGTTAGCAACATGTATGTACATACTTAAATGTTTTGTTTTTTCAAAAAACATGCATAAACATTATTCTCTCAAAAATACAAGACACTCAAATAAGCCCACAAAACGCACAATAGATATGTGTCCACAAGACTTTTGACTAATGGGTGTTGTTGCCTAGAGTTGCCTTTTTGCTTCAAACTGATGTGAGAATCATTGTGCCTACTCATTCACATAAAACAACATATTGATTCCTACTATATTTTAAATTATCAAAAGATTTGACATTACTTTTTTTTTATGTTTTTGAAAGATGTCTCAAAACAGTAATATTGTGACATTTGAACACAATTCAGTATTCAGTAAATACAAATAAATTAATAACTGGTAATGATGAATGTTATAAGTAAAATATTTGGGATTTTAAACAACATAATGCAATGCAATTATGATTTCAAAGAGTATAGCGTGAATTCTGGTTGATTGGGACACTTTTTTCCCAATAATTTCAATGGCAACCATTTTCTGAATCATTTGATTTTGTAAACTATCCGATACACACAATACTCAGATATAATTTCAGTTTATTTATGAGACAAGCCGTGCAATGCATGATCATGCCGGCACCTATTATAGGCTATTGTCTGCTATATTTGCTTCTTATTTATTAAATCCAGGCAATTGGCTGATTAAACATTGTTTAAAATTAAGATACAATTTATACAAAACGAAAGGCTTTCTCCAAAAAAACTAAACTTAATGAATTGGTCAAAATCATGTCTGACCCACTCCATGTCTCCAGACATATTGCGCATCTTATGATGTATCCTTTCTTACTCATGCTGTGCACTTTTCATAATCAACATAGATGAAATAAAAAAATAACATTAGGCTATAATATTTAAACATTAATATGAAACAAAATGTTTTTAATGGCTACAAGAAGCATTGTATACACAGTGTTTGACTGGTAGCCTACTGTAGCCTATTTATAGCATCTGAGCAGAAATTTATTGATGTGACACTAGGCTATTTTACAGTAAACACTTCATAATCTGTCCAAAACAGGCCAAAAAATTATTGTCTAAATATTGCATCTATGACATTTTATGTAGCGTATTTGTTATATTATAGAGCCTATAAATATTAATCTGCAGTTTAATACGTCACAGTCACATGCAGGATTCATATTTAAACAGTCTTTTGTGGTTTAATATTCACAGACACTAACAGAATAAACTTACCTCACAATCATCGGCTGGATCCTTTGCTCTTAGAAATAAACAAACATCTTATCTTCTGAGGTAAATTATTCCAGGATAATTCCTCACCGCATCTCAAAATTATGTAAAGTACATGAAGCTCAATAAACTTTGTTATTCAAGTTGATTTTAACTTTCAAAAGAACGCGGCTGCATTAACACTAATAAAGAGGCTGGCAAATGACTGACAAACAGATTACATTACTTTTCAAACAGATTACATAAACAGAGGATATTTGTTTAAGATTTGATTTACATTATTTAAAACCTGACATTTCAACGTTTGTTTAGACATATGCCTCATGTTTGTGTGACAAGTATTCACTAAATTACAGTTCATTTTCTGAAGAAGATCAGATTGGATTTCATTGACAGAGAGGCTGCAGATCGCGCATCATGTTTGTTTTCTTTATTTTGCAAAAAGCACAACATTTTGTTTTTATTGTGAGTGTACACAAATGTAGAAACTTAACAGATTATTATGACAACACTTGCTTGAATGACCAAAATCGACAGAGTATTTTGAGTCTCTTTCGCATTATGAAAAAAAAATTAGGTTAAGGTGCCGGCGACTTTGCCGACCTCAGAGTGTTTATTATTCTAAACTACCAGTTTGTTATATCTGACTTTTTCATGCTATTGCCAATATGCTGATGGTTTAAAATTGATAAAAGCCGATACATTGGTCCATATCTATCTTAAATGTCTTACATGTGTGATGTATTTGCAATTCGTCAAAGAGCCTACAATATTCGTAATATACAATGCCAGGTTTATTAGACAACTATATTAGGAAGCAAGCTAGAAAAGAGGAGAAATGCAAATAGAAATGTTTGTGATTCTGTAGGTTCTCTGGATAATGGACAGCCAGTGCACATGCGTGTACTCCAGACTATCTACAGGAAATTGACTTGCACTCGAGCAGACTCCCCTCGCTATGGACCACACTGGGAGAATGTAGGCTTTCAAGGTAAGTCAAAAATTGAAAGTACCTCTTTAACGACACTAATCAACTATTTAATTATTTTTGATGCAATGAAATTGTTTGCCTGTTTGTAATATTTGTTTTTGTGTGACATACTTTAATACTCCTAGGTTCAGACCCTGCTACAGATCTAAGGGGAACTGGTTTTCTGGGTCTGATGCACACTCTCTACTTCGTCATGGACCCAGAGATACTACCACTTGCTAGAGACATCTACAAACTGTCTCAGCATCCAGTCCAGGTGATCAAAACACAAACAAACATACACATGCTCATGTATAATGCCTTAGAAACTGCAAACTCGTCGTTATCATTCAATTACAATAAAGAGACTTATTTTAATTTTTATCACCTGCAGAATTTTCCGTTCAGTGTGATGTCAATCAACATGACCCGAATCGCCCTCCATGCTCTTAGAGAGGAAGTGCTGTCCAAGTAAGTCATCACTTGTCACAAAATTACCTGAACATTAACTGATGGTTATTTTGCACAATATTAATTATTACTACCTGTTTTTAAGCTTTGCAATCATTTAGCTGTAGGCTACCATAATCTCTTCAGTTGTTTCCATGGCAATAAAACATTTTGTTGCTTGTGATGTCACCTAGGGAGTGTAACCGAAGGCAACAGGTTGTAGCTGTGCTGAATGATTTTTATGTTGCAACATTCCTGCACCTCTACCAGCTTTGGAAGAACCAGCAGAAAACTATCTCGGATTCTGGCCATGTACTCAAAGGTGAATTTTCAGTTACAAATTAACAGCGTTGTTTTTGTTCTTGGTATCGCTTACTGACATTTAAATTAACAGTTTCATTTGTTCAGTATCATTTAACAGGGCCATAATTTACTTTAAGTCCACTTATGATAGTAAAGGTTTCCACCAAAACATTTAACTGAGCCTTAGAATGAAACACGCTGTTTTTATTACTGTGCCTTTAAGAGTTTTACATGTAAATGCCCTCTATTCTGATTGGCTAGTTCACACTTTCATTCATTAGGGTGAGAGTTGCTGCATTCTCATTAGACGTTGAGACGCAAAGGTGGGTGGTCATATGCTAATTTGCTCATTTCTATGGTGTCATTACCTTGCCAGTTTCCAAATGATCTATTATAGGGGTGTCCAATCTTGTTTCTGGAAAGCCCCTTTCCTGGAGTTTTGCTCCAACACACCTGCCTGGATGTTTTTAGTGATCCAAAAGAGGTAATTAGCTGGTTCAGGTGTGTTTAATTAGGGATAGGACTAAGGGAACGTTTACACGACAATGATGTGCTAAAAACTGATTTTTTTTTTTGTACAGATGTCAATGTTATCAACAGATTCCCGTTCACACGGAACCACAAAAACGACTAATAACTCTGTATTATGCATGCCAGACAAGTAGTTGCCGATGTCACTTTGTAAAAAAGACTACGCACGTGCACCAGTGATGCGCGGGTCAATGTATAAACAACCCGCACCCGACCGACGTTTTCAACTAACCCGCCCGCAACTCGGACCGCAAAAAAAAAGAAGAAAATATTGTACCCGACCCGCTTCCTGACCCGCATTTTTTACACGTAGTAAATGCTCATCGTAGCGTCATTGGGCCATTGAGAAAATGTTTCAGGCCCTGACGTGGTGCGCTCAGAGGTGCAGCGGCGAGAGCAGGCAGTTCTTGAGGCGGCCCATCATTTTCCATTTCAGCTCTAGATGCATATTATTGATGAACGCGATGTTTATGTTTCAACCCGGCTTGAAGAATTCATCAGCAAGCCCTTAGGAGCGCAAACTGTTCTTTTTCTGTATGATGCTGTATGATACAGGCTTGATTTATTCATTTATTTCGTTTCATTTTCTTAACAATTAAGATGCTGCATGTGTTTATCCAGTCTAATCGAAGTGTGCGTCTCTCCCCCGACTTTACCAACAAAAATCCCGCCCCTCTCAGAAAATACATAAAATTGACTTTACTGAGCTATATGCATTTAAAAGTAGCCTAAAATGGTACAATGGCATTGCTCAGTTCAACGTTTTGGGAAATCGGGCATTTTGTCCCGCGTCAGCATTTATTCAAAAGTTAATAACGCTCAACATTCAAAAGGTAAATAAGGATTTATTGACGACCCGACCGACCGTGACCCGAATATCATTAAAAATATTTTTGGATGACTCGTAACCGGGGGTAACCGCGGGTGACCGCAGGCACCCGCTCATTTTGGATCAACCCGCGCATCACTGACGTGCACATATGCATTCTTTTACTACAGTGCACTCGAGCTGAACGCACATGCCTATAGAAAAGTTTTTTTTATTTATTTTTGTCCGATTTTTATTCTAAGGATTTTATTCTTGATAATGCTGTATTATTACTTTGTCTTCTGCGTAAATTTAATCTTCACAAAGCCAGAAACATTCAGTCCCAATTTTTTAATGTGCTCCTCTGATATAAAGTCCTTTTTACTTTCTTTAAGAAAATGTCAAAACCTTTGAACATAAAGGCTTCGAAAACATACATTATCCTTGAATCTGTTGTAAGGAACCTTTAATTTCATGATGACAAAATGTTATATTGTGTTGATTTGTGTAGTTCTTATAATCACTTGTGATGATGTCTGTATGCCTCCTTATTTCTTACTGTTAATATCTGTATCCTTTCATTTGCAAAAAAAGAAAAGAAAAAGGAAAACGCCTATAGACTAAACACGTAATAGCCTACGCATGTGCATGACTTCTCTGGTTTCACAGATTCACGTTTTTGTAGTTTACACGGAGATGATAAGGGTGACGTTTTCAAAAATTTTAACTTTGAAACCAGTTTTCAAAAGTTTGCTTTTTCAGGCCACCAAAACGCGGTTGTCATGTCAATAAACATGCATAAAAAGTCTTCCGTTTTTAGTTGAAAACGGTGTCGTGTAAACAGCCCCTAAATTCTGATGAAAGGTGGCCCTGCAGGAGTATGATTGAACACCTTTGGTCAAGGTAGCCTGGATGTTGAACAGTTGCGTTTATCTACTAAAAAAAGAAGAAAAATAAAAAGTCTGACTTTGTTCTGTCTGTTCTGTGATGCACAGAAGTGGAGCTTTTTGCTAAGAAGAACCCCAAGCAGATTCTCAAACGTCTCGAGGGATACCTGAAGGAGCGACGTGCTGGGACAGGACACCGAACATCACCTGACACACTATCACATAGCAACCCTTCACCTGGTGACACTGGGTCTCAAGCAGGGAGTCAAGGCGGGAAGGAGGGGAAAGAGATTAATTTCACTGGAGTGTGTGAGCTGCCACCTGAAATGGAGGGAGAGGCGAGACTCATCTGAGAGACAGAGGAATTTGATTTGTAGTCTCAACTATCTCTCATGCTCTAACTTGGTCTTTCTCTCTGTTTCTTTGTTTCCTTTCTGTCATTTCTTGCTTAAGTACACTCCGAGACAAGTCTAATATTGTAACTGTAGTTGCTACAAAACTCTAAACTGTCTTCTGTTCTCTTCTGATACCTATTGGCTCTTTGATGCTTTCTATGAAAAAAGACCAGTAGATTTAGTTGCCGACTATCAGTTTAAAAGGAATATCTCCGAATGAACTGGCTCAGTGGCAGCAGGTTGTCTCAAACCTGTCAGGAAGAAAGAGACCTCGCAGTTGCAGAGGAGTGGCCTGCAGAAGCGAGCCAGCACCTTACCCACGACTGTGGTATTGAGTGAGAATGTTCATGTGTGAAGGCCTGACAAATTAGGCATGTATTTGATTGAGACTAGTCTAGTGAAAGCCTTGTGGTCCTCATGGTCATTTGAACATGTTCACTGTGACCGAGTCAATGTTCAAGAAAGTTGGCAGAGTTTATATTGATGTTGGCTCTTTACTCTTCACTGTTAAAAAATGGAATGAGGTATCAAAACATTGGATGGAAATGGCTTCAATAGGCCAAAGGGTTTTTTTTTTTTTTTTTTTTTTTTCCCATTTTGTCCCTTTAGAGAGATAAATGTCACAATATTATTCTGGCATGTTTCTGTTGGCAGGAACTCTTCAACAAGAGCCTGAAATTGTAAAGCCAGGACATCTTTTTGATGGGAAAGTGCATTTTAGTGACCTGTAGACCAAAATATATGAATGTGTGAGTATCTATTTCGATGTCCCTTACACAGCTAACGTTGACACTTGCAGACTGATCACTATTAACAGAATTCTCCTTATCAGTGAAATTCTGTTTGAGCTATGAGCTACTATCAGGACAGTAATCAAAGTTAAATGTGATATTTGGAGATGTTATGCTTGTCTGCATGAAGCAAAAGCCTACATGTTTCCTCTAATAACAGCAGGTACATTCCACATTTAAGTAGTTACTATGAACGTGTGGACGAGAGTGAGGATGATCCAAGAATAACTTGTGCTGGGTCATTTCTAGTACACCGGATGAGCCCTCAATTTATGTTGTCAATCCCTGATGCCAGAAATACTACTAAAAAAGTTATGGGTTATCTTATGACATTTCTCATGCGTTACTGTTTTTTTCAAGCCGTCTACTAGCTTGTCTTGAGAGAATAGATGGTGTGTTTTTAAACTGTTGGACAAGTGATTAGATCGTTACAGCACTTTTAGCAATGAAAGTGTGTACACAAAGGCTTATTAGGGGTAATAATATTGTCTATAAGACATGGCTTAAAAAAATATTAGCCAGGAAGCTGCAGGTCATTTAAACTGTATGTTATACGTAAGCTACCGATTATTTCCTTCAGAGTTGCATGAGACGCGTCGAAAACTTCAATATCAAAAAGACATACAGCATTTAAATAGACATGTGAGACCTGTTTATAGTGTAGTCAAGTACACCGTGCAACTTGTTTTAAACACAAAAAAAGCAAAATACTTCATTTACTGTTGAGCCACATCAGGTTAGTGCAGAAAATAGTTGAGAATTTGATGTATTTTTGTCATTTGCGTCTTGTTCTCCTTAGTCCAGGTCCATTAAAGATGTGAGGGTTGCAACAGTCATGTAAATTGACAGTGATGTACTGTACATTTTGGAAAAAAACTTGATGGGGAAAGTCTTTCCTCCCTTTGCAACCCTTATCCTGCACTCTCGTCTTGTTAGCATGTCAGGTAGCGCTAGAGATGTAGCATCCAGGAATCGTTGTTTTAAATTCCTTGTTAAAAAAGCTTGTTAATCTAACTTGGTATGGTTGCATATGTTTGTCTAAGTTACCTAGTCCAAAGTGTTGTTGTACGATATGAGTACAGTGCGTTCTGTATGTTTCAGGTTTAATTTTACGCTCTTATTTTATTCTTTTGTGGGGTTTTTCTTAAATGACACATGAATATAAATACTCAGTGGATGTATATTAGAAGTCCTGTCACTTTAGCCAGTTTAATTTTATATAAAGCAGAGTAGTATTTTATAAACTTGAATAAGAGCAAAGCATGATGGGAAAAAGAATGTTTATACACAATGGCAAATCACCCTTTCCTGGGTTATTTAATAGTTTGGCTGGTTTGCATTAGTTTAGATAAGCAGGTTCAACACTTTCAAAATCCTATATATCCGAGTGAATTCAGTGCTGATGGTAACTCCATGGCAAGCATTAATGTCTCATACTCAGCCATTTGTTTTCCACACTGACCTGCTGAAAGCAAGAGTGAATTGTATGATGTTGCGTAATAGTATGTCAGCTAATTTCAGTGTCAAGAGGTTGAGGGGAGACACAAATGTTGTCAAGTGAGAGTACTGCCAAAAAAGGTGGAAAGCACATGCATTTCCTTATGTTTTAGGATATTTCAAGCTGTCATGTGCAGTTACTGCCAGTTACTACTCCTCAAAGTATCTTGCATACTACAGTAGCTCAAAACTCCTTATGAACAATCAAACCTACAAATCAAGCAATCCTGATCATGATATGAGCCTGGTTTGGCACCTTTTCTTGTATATGTGCGCACAATTAGTTGTTTAGTGGTTGTTTTGCTGTCTTTGTTGTTTTTTTTAAAGGAGAGGGTGGTCTGTATGTGAGATGACTATAAACGTGTGTATGTGTGTGTATAATAAATGTATATACACACACACACAAAATTATATGATTGTAACATTATGATTGTTACCGGGGCATATTATGCATACCTCAGGCTTCAGACAAATCTCTTCTGGGCAGACATTTTATTCAGGACAGCCATGATCCCATGTCGTAGCACAAAATGGTGTGGTGTCTCTTGCAGTAATCTACCTAGCTTGGGAATGTACTGTATGTATATGTATGTACACTAATGCAGCACTGCAAAATATTGACTTCTACAGTATATATTTCTATAGCCCATGTTTGTGAAAACCGTAGTCTTACACGCTGAAACGCAACTGAACTTTCGCTGGAGGATGTTTTTAACAATCTTAATGGTTTGACGTCAAAACAAATCAGACGATTTTGTGGCCTTTGGTATTTACTGTGCTTTTGTGAATGGTTTTTTGCAGCGTTACAATATGTCAAAAACGATTCACTCTACTATGGCACAATGTAACAATATTTGTTTGGACCAAAAGGAACATTTGTGGTTTTGAAGCTGGTTTGGAGGTCAAGCTCTTTTAATGAGAAATCTTGCCATCCTAAATGTTAGAATCTCTCCGTTTTGATTTCTTCCCAGTGTGTTTTAGAAGAAAGCATTCCACAATACTTCATCTATCTGGTCCACAGAGATGAAATGTATTTCTTGAGAAGATACAAACCCAAATGTCCAATTAGATTCATTGAGGTGCCGTGAATCAAATTGCAGCAAGTCCAAAATATCCTGCACTTCATTTAAAGATGCATCATTATTGTCTGTTATGATCCTTCAGAGCATTTTATTATATCTGAACCTTGATTGTAGAAACCCTATTTTATAATGAAAATATATTTCAGAATATATGCGGTGGTACAGTGATGTATCGTATGAAGAGTAATAAATAAATGCAACTTTAAAAACAATGTTACATTGTAATTCCTTATGTGCTTTTGTTTAAACCAAATGGAAAATGTCCATATGATCATAGTTATCATTCTTGCATTGTAATAGTGTGGATTGACCATTAGGGGTCAGTCTACTGTTATGGCTGATGCAGTCTGAATAGCATATATGCTTTCCTGTACTGAGTGTTTTCTCATCTGTTAATGACAACTGGTATCCATCAGGAATTACTTTTTATATTTGTTGGTTTATAAAGCACTGACCATTTTTAAATGTCTGGTTATCCACAAGACATAGTAATAACATTTAGTTATTTACAGTGTAAATGAACATGGTATAGAGCAACTTACTTTAGCAACTGTTAATTTATGACTACGGGTGGAAAATAGCAACTTGCTAAAACCTGGTGCAATGCATCTCTCCTTGTTATATACAGGGTTAATGTTTTATTGTGCACTGTCCCTGTTCAAATAAAATAAATAATAATAATAATTAAATCTATGCTGCAGAACTACTGGAAGCTCCACAGATTTGATGGGAATTATTACCATTATTTCCATTAAATAACGAAATCATAAATTAATGAACACAGCTTTTATTCATCTCTACATAAAATTACTACATGTACTAATCGTTTTCATTGCAAGTTGTATACATTAGCATTTGTTAAATGAACATAAATTATTATTTTGTATTATTTATAATGAACATTAATTACAAAGAACACTGAATAACGGCACTGTATATTGAAAAATTACGGTAACACTTTAGTATGGGGGAACACATTCACTATTAACTATGACTTTTGCCTCAATAAACTCCTAATTTACTGCTTATTATTAGTTAGTAAGGAGGTTTAAATTTAGGTACTGGGTAGGATTAAGGGATGTAGAATAAGGACATGCAGAATAAGTCATTAATGTGCTTTAAGTACTAATAAACAGCCCATTTACTAGTAATATGCATGCTAATAAGAAACTAGTTAATAGTGAGAATTGAACCCTAAAATAAAGTGTTACCAAAAATAATTGATCATATCTAATTCCTTAACTAATATTAACAAAGTGAACCTTGTAAAGTGTTATTTTTTTCCTATGCCTTTAATACTTTGGAACTTGTATAGTATTTTTTTTAATACACCATTTTGAAGTGTGTTTTTCCTTAATATGGTAATCCAGAAATACATTTCTATTCATTAGGACTGTTTTTCCCTTCATATAATAAACTATATACACAGCTCCTCTGAGGAGTTTGGCCTGTTCTTTCCTGGCTGACACATCAGAACATCAAATGTAAACCTGCTGTGGATCTGATGCTGTCCCTCTATCCCTTAGTCAGGGTAACAGATCCAGACTGCTCTCTCAGGACTCAATTTAGAGAGGCCGTGATTCTTCCAGGAATTTCTGAATCAAACATCTGGCCTGCTTTGTTGAGAGCCAAAGAAAAAGCCACATCCTAAGAGGCAAGAACAAAATCAAATTATCCAGTGAATAGTTGTTTTAAATATATCCTCAACATTTATTTATTTATCATTATTATTATTTTGTCTTTTACATCTCCTTTAGTTCTAGAACAGACCTGGCTGATATCTGAATCTGGCTTGGCTGAAGAGCCGTTCTCTGCTGGAAATGCTTCTGCCAGATGACATCCTGTCTGATGGCCAAGGAGTTTGTGCTCATAGACACATGCTTAGAATAGAGAACAGCAGAGTTGTATTTGTCTTCATTCTAGTACTTAGAAGGTAAGCTTTTACTTCTCTGTAATATAAGGTTAACATCATACGATTTAAAAGCATAAATCATTTTATCTAGGGGGAATTAAAAAAAGGAGTAAGTCAACAGGTTAAGTTGAGGGTCTGCACCACTTCGACACTATATTGCCAAAAGTATTGGGACATCCCTCCAAATAAATTAATTCAGGTGTTCCAATTACTTCCATGGCCACAGGTGTATAAAATCGAGCACTAAGACATGCAGACTGCTTCTACAAACATTTGTGAAAGATTGGGTCGCTCTCAGGAGCTTAGAATTCAAGTGTAGTACCATGATCCAACAGACTGCGCACCAGTGCACAAAGCAAGGTCCATAAAGACATGGAGGAACGAGTTTGGTGTGGAGGAACTTGACTGGCCTGCACAGAGTCCTGACCTCAACCTGATAGAACACCTTTGGTAGGAATTAGAGCAGCGCCAGGCCTTCTCGTCCAACATCAGTGCCTGACCTCACAAATGCTTCTAGAAGAATGGTCAAAAATTCCCATAAACACACTCCTAAACCTTGTGGAAAGCCTTCCCAGAAGAGTTGACGCTTTTATTGCTGCAAAGAGTGGGCCAACTCCATATTAAACCCTACGGATAAAGAAGGGAATGTCATTAAAGTTCATGTGCATGTAAAGGCAGGCGTCCCAAAACTTTTGGCAATATAGTGTATGAACAATGAAAATTAATGGAGGAGACAGAACTTGCTGTTCTTAAACTGTTCCTTTATTTCTCAAATTTTAATAGAATAATATTCAGTATGCACAAAGAAACAAATTAAATAATAGAATATGAATTAAGTAGGTGTTATTTTGCAGAATGTTCTGGCTACTCTTTTTCATAAAGGTGATTAGGGATGGCGTGCATTCAGATAAGTCATGTCACAGCGCATGTTGCCAGATTTGACACTGTTTCACATGTATTAGCATTGAACCTGTGAGATTTGAGATATAAGGTGAAGGAAAATAATTTCACTGAATGTTTTTTTCCTCACACAAAGGTTGCTGACAGGACGCCTCCTTCGTGTTCCGCTTAAGAAACACAGCAGTACAGGTTTGCAATGACATGAGGGTGAGTAAATGACAGAAGTTACATTTTTGGGTGAACTATCCCTTTAAAAAATGCTGTCATTTTGTGTGATAGTTCTTAAATTGACAGTGCCAAGTGTTACGATGCAAAAAGCAACAGAAAGGGAGAGATATTTCTCTTGCAAATGCCTACTATATGTAATCAGACTGCTCTCTGTCCCGGAAAACTTCTGCATGGTAGTTTCAGTATTGCTGAGCAGTGCCCACTGTTTTAACACAGATCGCTACATCTTGCACACATAAGCATGATGACCACAGTTCCCCTTACCCCTTCCTATTGCTTCAAACATTGTCTAAAGCTGGGGCAGACCCCCTTACCCCTTCACAGGCTCAGTGGTTTGTGCTAAACCTCTGTCAACATTTTAGTGTTGTGAGTCAGAGAAGCACTGTCTTTCCATGACTGAGATGAAAGTGTTTCTTCCAGAAAAATCTAGCTTTTTATAGTGTGCAGAGTTAACAAAAGCTTTGTGCTAAATGAATACTGTGTGTGAGGAGACATTCTTTCAACCTGCTCCCCATCTGAATCTTGGGAGCCTTCTGGCTGACGTCCCCCTCCTCCGTCTCACTGGGTTTCATAACCTCTCTCTCTCTCTCTCTCTCTCTCTCTCTCTCTCTCTCTCTCTCTCTCTCTCTCTCTCTCTCTCTCTCTCTCTCTCTCTCTCTCTCTCTCTCTCTCTCTCTGCATCTCACTCTGCTTTCTCAGCTGTATGTTCTGGTTCTTTCCCTCCCCCTCCCCCAATGCATGATTTTCCTACTTTCAGTTTATTCCGGACTCGCCTTACAAAGCCCTCAAAGCCTTTTTTCCTCTTCGCTCTTGACAATCCTCGCTTGGATCTGCAGACCTGGTACTTCCCAGGTCATTTTGTGGTCTGTCGGACAGTTCAGTTTCATATGTATTTTTCATTCAGCACAATTCAAAGGCATATGTGTACACACAAGCACAAAAATACAGCTCTCCTTTGAGTCTTCTTGACTGTTTGTGGTCTGGACTGCTCACAAAATACACAAGAGGTGCATTTCACTTGAAATACTGTCATCATCTCTCTGTTATTTAGTATCTGTCTGTCATTCAACAAACAATTTATAATGTGGTCTGTATATCTCTTATTCAATATCTATCCATTTATCCATCTATTCGTCTGTATGTCTATCTGTCCGTCTGTGTTTTAAGGTTTTAAAAAACTACGCCTGCGCACATACGCATTCAAACGCGCTTGCCTATAGACTAAACACATAATGCTTACGTGCATGCCGTCACTGTTCTCACAGATTCACGTTTTTTGAAGTTTACCCGAAGATAATAATGGTATAGTTTCAAAACTATTTTCAGTCAGGGGTTTGAATTCTCTAGCAACCAGGCGCTGTTGCCTTGCGGATGAGCGGCCGGAATGGGATGAGAGTTTTGTGTTTTGGTTGAAAATGGTGTCGTGCAAGTGGCCCCAAAGTAAATAACTAATACATTTTTATACCGGAAATGAATACATCAAAAACAACTTTAGCTGGGCAATAACTTTTTTCTAGAGCTGCTGTACAGCCCCGTCCCCCGCCACCCCTTTCAATAATAACAAACTGATATGTTGTGGAAGTTTAAAAAAAGGGACATAGTAAAGATTTACTTTTTGGATCAAGAGATCAGGTCTAGGAAGACTGTGTGTGTGTGAGTGTGTGTGTGTGTTGGGGGATGATATGAGGTGTCTTTTCCATATTTCTCAGATTTTCGTGCCACCATGGGGATATTACATTAGTCTGTGACTAAAGGCCAACAGTAATTCCATTCGAGGAGGTGGAAGGAATTTTCTTACAGGAGTCAATCTGTGTGTGATAGTGATTTTAAGAATCTAAAATTATTTAATTGACTAGTTTTATCAAATGGCCTACATTGTTATGCTATTCTGTGTTCGTAATTCTTGTACAGCAGGGGTCTCCAACCTTTTTGTGAGCGAGGGCTACATCAAGGGATTAAATTAATCTAGAGGGCTGCTTGTTTGTTATAAAATATTTAATTTATTATAAATATAACATGTTGGTGCTTTTTTACTTTTACTTTACTTTTAATCACCATCATATGTGAAATAATAAAACATCTTAAAGGGTTAGTTCACCCAAAAATGAAAATTAGCCCATGATGTAGGCCTACTCACTCTCAAGTCATCCTATAGGTGTATATAATAAAGGCCTTCTGAAGCGAAGTGGCGCATTTGTGTAAGAAAAATATCCACAAAAAAATAGGGACTAAAATAGCTAACACAGACTATATTAATATAACCGCATTCGATATGAATATATACAACATTTCTGCCAAAACAGTACTACTGTAAATTCACGAGTTGTGGTATGAAATGTCTTCTGTTTGTTCTCAGAACAATGTTTCTCCTGTTTATCGCGTCAAAGTTGAGAATGTCAGTGCTGTTTTTTCTGGTTCTCTGAGTCTTGAGTTTATAGTAGAAATAGGGAATTCTGCACCGAATTCAAACACTTCTCACTGGATCGCGCAGCTCTGTTTGCTCTGGCCGTGCTCGCTGTTTATTGGGCCGAGCTGATAAATGGTCCTCGCTGCGCACTTTAAATGACTTTCATTCCGCTTTTGGAGCGTGTGCCATTTGATGTTTCTCATACACAACACAAATGACAGAGCATAATCAAAGAAAGTTGGGTAACTTTGTAGTCGCACAGGCACAAGGTAACTGTGGTGAGGTGGGCGTGGTTTCGCGAGGTCTGCGGGCGGAGAGAAGGAAAGGAACCGAGCGGTGAGTAAGCGGCTCCAACGCAGATTACAAACACCTGTCTCTGATTTCAGTAATTGGCGTGGAGAGAGCTATAAAGCCGGTGCGAGAGAGACGGAGAGAGAGAGTTTGGACTGGGACTATGCGCACGCTGTTGCTGCTGCTGACGACAAACTGGAAACCAAGTGGCTATTTTGAGAAATCAACGTGAACTGTGTTTTGAGTGTGTGCGCCCACGTGCGCTGTGTTTATTTGAGAGTTAAAAAACTGAGTAATAAAGTCGCAAGTCCCAGTTACGCTGACCCCTGTCTTCTTCCTTCCTTACCCACACAAACCTTTATCACACTGGTGCCGAAACCCGGGAAGGGAGAAGAACGCCGCCGCCATGCAATCCCCGTCAGAGATGCCGTTTGCAGAGATCATCCAGTCGCTGGCAGGTCTTCATCACGAGCAACACCAACAACTGCTGGCCATAAGGGAGGAGCATGATAAGAAGTTCGAGCTGCTCCTCCAGGCTCAGCATGAAGACCACCAGCTGTTCTGGAGCTGGATAGACCGGGAGGCTAAGGCCACCCCCCCCCCCCCCCCCCCATGTCATCGGACCCGGCGGCTTCCGTGCCGCTCTCAAAGATGGGTCCCCAGGACGACCCCGAGGCATTCCTGGACCTCTTTGAGAAGTCCGCCGAGGTCCAGGGGTGGCCCACCGCGGACTGGCCAATGCGACCGACCCGCTGTAAGATGGCCCTCTTCAGTTCCTGATAGACCAGGAGGTTCTGGACTGGCAGTTGGTGGGCGGCTACTTGTGCCTCTCCGGACAGCAAGGGAAGTAGCCGCCCACCAACTGCCAGTCCAGAACCTCCTGGTCTATCAGGAACTGAAGAGGGCCATCTTACAGCGGGTCGGTCGGACCCCGGAACAACACCATCAGAGGTTCAGAACCCTGAGCCTCGACGAGTCCGGCCGGCCCTTCGTCTTCGCCCAACAGCTCCGGGACTCCTGCCGCAAATGGCTGATGGCCGATGGGTGTGACGTCGAGGGAGTCATCGATCGCGTGGTACTGGAACAGTTCGTCACCCGGCTGCCGAAGTCAACTGCCCAGTGGGTCCAGTGCCACCGCCCGACGTCGCTAGACCAGGCCATCCAGCTGGCGGAGGACCAAATGGTGGCGTGCCCGGGGGTCGGCGAACCCCTGCCATCTGCCTGTAACGTCTTAGGGTCACATATATTATTAAATTAAATTTAGCTCATAGGGAATAATGGGTATTAATATTTAGGGATTTATGATTAATCATAACGGGTTATAATTGAATCACAAATCTCCAAAATCACCCAAAAAGGGAATACCTAACAGGTATTTATGCAATATATATATATATATATATATATATATATATATATATATATATATATATATATATATATATATATATATATATATATATATACATATGGTTAACAACAATTTATTGCAATCAACTCTGGATATATATCTATATTAAATAATCACAGAATAGCCTCTAAGGAAGTGATTCAGAATTCCTCTACTCCGTTCGGTTTAACGAACGAGCAGTACAATACTCATCAACTTGGTCTTTAACCCATTTTCGGGAAGTTTATCCCCCTGGCCACAAAGGACAAACTTTCCGAGTTATGGTATTAATTAAAGCATTCCATGATACTTATAAGAGCTCGTAGCTTAGATCTGACATTAAAGGGACTCATGTTTTGTGAGCAACAACAATGACAATCAAGACGTGGATACAATGGTTTTAATAGTGATAACTACTACGATTACATACAACTAAATAAAGGATACATGTATATACAAAATAGGGAAAGTAATGAAAGAGAAGAAAGGGGATAGAAATAGAGGGAAGAGAGAGGAGGAGAACAGGAAGGTGAGAAGGGAATGGTCCAGTCAGACATTTTCCAACCAAAACCGCGAGAGCCAGCAACGAACAATTATCACCATAATAGGGGTACAATCTTTAACGCATCTAAATTTCGATAGAATTGATACTTGCATGGTTTCTTTGTGTTGTGTAAGCAAGGTGCGTGCGTTGCGTTTCTCAGTGTTCATGCGCTGAAGCTCTCCCTCCGTTCGGTCCTTCCGGGGTCGGTCCGCGGGAGATTTAACGGCGTGTAGGAGCGGTTGTCTTGGAAGGAAAAGGCATCTCGTTCGCGCTAAGAAGATTCGCGCAGTGATGTGCGCGCTCGGATGGAGCGCACCGGTGTTGCGTCATCTTCAAAGGGGCGATCAGCTTGACCAGGCGGGCTCGGGCCGAAGCCCCGCGAGCTGCGCTGGCGTGATGGAAGGGAAGTTTTGTCTCGTCCGAGTCCTTGCAAATTTTTACTGAGCCGCGTGGTTGCTTCAAATCCATAGAGGAAGTTGCACATGGCATGCAGAGTTTGGGCCTTCTGTTCCAAGGCCTTTGGCTGGTGTTTGTGGAGGTCTGCCATGTGGGCACCCTGCTGGGTGAGAGCCACCCCAAACACAGCTTGTGGTGTCTGTGTTAGCAGGAGAAGAAGAGAGGGAGGATCTCTGCAAGCTCTCTTTTTAAGGTCGAAAATAGTCCCACCCTCTGGAGGCAGGCTTGACCAATGAGATTGTTGGGATTTCCAAGCGGGAAATTCCTCGGGAGAATTTCATTGCTCTTTGTTCCAAAGCCTGAAATCGATGAGTCTGTGCTCAGGTATACTCTAATTAATGCAACAAACACATATTGCTTCGTACAAGGACATGACATACGTGGAAGTGTAAGTTATGAAGCGTGCATTAATTTGATAGGAGACATGACATATATGAGGTTACATGGAATAGTAAGTCGTTCACGGGACATGGATACATAGGGAATGCAATGATAGGGAACACATTACAAGAGAGTTATATGTGTACATACAATGTCCTGGGGTGCATGTTCATTTATAGACGATGTGTCTATAACTTGAGGCCACAATGTGTGTTTTACAGGCTTTGTGTCTTTAGTTGGGAACTTTCCATGTGGCCACATTCTTTTTGGGGGCCATAAAAAACCTTATCAGCTGGTTTCCCTGGTAACGGAGGATCCTTCTTTGTTGTGTTGGGGGGAAGGTCTGTTATTCAACCCAGAGTATTTCAAACATATTTGTTAAATGTAACAGGCAATTAAGTGTCTGAATCGCCTCAATCACTACAGCCTCTCTCTCCTCTCTCTCTCCCCCTTTTGTTTCCCCTTCTCTCCCTAAACCTGTCCCTCTACCCAGGTCCGAGGGGGCCCCGCCCCGAAACTGGCACCCAGGTGGAGGATGGGGTTCCCAGCTGAGGCCCCGATGACGTCACGGACTCCGCTTAAGGGGCTGGGGATCCCCACAGGTTCTCTCGCAGCTGCTTCTTCCCCGCCGCTCTCTCCACGCCAATCGTTGGAGCCGCTTCCTGCCACCAGGGCGGCGGTGAGGTCTGGGCCGGCTTGCTGGTGCTGCAGGGACCCCGGACACTTTGTGGATCGTTGTCCGGTGATGTAGGTGGGGACGCTGATCCGGGTCCCCGACGAGCCACAAGCTGGCCCCGATCAGGCCGGCCTGTACCAAATACCAGTGAGTATAAAGGGGGGTACGTATCAGGCTCTGGTGGATTCAGGTTGCATCCAGACCTCCATCCATCAGAGTCTGATTCAACCCCGGGCGTTGGTTAATCGCCGCATGGTTAAGGTGCGGTGTGTGCACGGGGAGGTGGTGAATTATCCGCTGCTGCCTGTTCAAATTCATTTTAGGGGACAAAAGCATAGCGTCGAGGTTGCAGTTAACCCGCACCTCCGGCACCCGATTATCTTGGGAACCAATTGGCCGGCATTTAATAAACTGATGGGTTATTTATGCTCGGGTGCCGCTTGGGGAAAGAGAGACCGAGGCAGGACCGCGGTGGTTCAGCTAGGAGAAGCCCAGCCGGGACCTCGGGAACCTGATTCAGGGGAAACGAGCGATCTCCAGAGAACTCTTCTCTCGGAGCGCGATGATTTTCCCTTGGAGCAGTCCCGCGATGAGACGCTAAAACATGCGTTTGACCAGGTCCGCTCCATCGACGGCCGACTTCTCCACCCTGATCACCCTCTCCTACCCGTATTTTAAGGTCATAAAAGATAGGTTGTATCGGGTAACCCAAGATGCCCAGTCGAAACAAGATACAACCCAGTTGTTAGTTCCGAAGAGCCATCGGGAAATGCTTTTCCAGGCGGCTCATTCTAATCCAATGGCCGGACATTTAGGTCAGACAGCGACACTAAACCGTCTAATGGCCGTTTCTTTTGGCCGGGCATTCACGAGAATGTACGCAGGTGGTGTGCGTCGTGTCGTGAATGTCAGTTGGTGAATCCACCGGCCACCCCAAAAGCACCATTGTGCCCCCTTCCTTTAATGCAGGTCCCCTTCGAACGGATTGGTATGGACCTCATCGGGCCATTAGAACGGTCTGCACGTGGTCACCGCTTTGCGTTAGTCCTCGTGGATTACGCAACACGGTACCCTGAAGCAGTGCCCTTGCGTAATATTTCAGCTAAGAGCGTCGCAGCGGCACTTTTTCAGTTGATCTCCCGGGTGGGAATCCTGAAAGAGATTCTCACCGATCAGGGCACGCCGTTTATGTCACGGACAATTCGCAAACTATACAAATTATTGGGCATTAAATCGGTCCGCACGAGCGTCTATCACCCACAAACGGACGGTCTGGTGGAACGATTTAATCGCACGTTAAAAACCATGATTCGGAAGTTCGTGCGGGAAGACGCCAAAAATTGGGACAAATGGCTAGAGCCTCTCTTGTTTGCCATACGGGAGGTCCCCCAAGCCTCCACGGGGTTTTCCCCCTTCGAGCTTCTCTATGGACGCCAGCCCCTCTGGGTTTTGGACGTTCTTAGGGAGACTTGGGAGGACGGACCTTCAGATAGCAAAAATGAAATTCAATTTGTCCTGGACCTGAGAACAAAACTCCACACTTTGGGGCGGCTGTGTTTATTTGAGAGTTAAAAAACGGAGTAATAAAGTCGCCAGTCCCAGTTACGCCGACCCCTGTCTTCTTCATTCCTTACCCACATGAACCTTTATCACAGTAACAAAATGATACCATTTAGTTGCAGTCTGGAGCCCTGATTTACAGCGGATCTCTAATGGCAAGTTGGGGCTATTTATAGAATGTGCTTAGCGGGCAACTCACAGACTCCATGTGGGCCACATTGGGGACCACTGTCATTATACTTGTTCTTGTACTAACTAGTTTAGTGTAAGTTCTTTAGTTAAAAAATTAGACTACTGCATAAATTACCCACCTTTAGCATAATTGTGAGAATATTAGAAACCTGCTCTCTTAAGAGAAGTACTGGAAGTGTGTTGTGCATACCATTGCGCATACCTCCTTTCTCCTTATCTGCGCTGAAGACATCACTGCCTGGTGATGTCCTTTGTTATCTGTCCCTGTCCTTGGTGTACCTTGCATCCTTACATTCTTGAACATTCTAGCTCATGACTTTTATATGGCAATGTATCCTTAGCATTGAGTATATATACTCTAGCTGAATAATAACCTCTGAAGTAGCTTCTGTGTCTGTTTCTTCCTATGGTTGTGCATTCCTGACTGAAGCAGCTGAAAAGGTTTGGTGTGCTGAGACATAACCTTAAAATAATATATGATGGAGCTGGTATCATATTGCTGAAATGGTTAGTTCAACCAAAAAAAAAGAAAGAAAGAAAGAAAAAAAGAAGAATCTTTTCCTCATGCATGTGTCATTTCAAAATGGAATGACTTTCTTTATTCTATGGAACGCACACAATGTTTTCCACATTAAGATGAAAATTAAGTCTCCAAAACTTTCTGAAAGTCTTGCCTATACTGCATCAAATCCCATATTCCACCTTTTTATTTATTCCAAGTTTTTATTTATTTTGAGGAATACTGAATCTGTTTATGTGCAAGTGAGATGAGTAAATGCATGTTCACATTTTTCTAGATCTACAATAGCCATCATGTTTACACAGCGCACACAACACCTCTGCACTTACTCATGATTTCTCTCAACATGGGGACAGGAGAGGTGTCAGTTAATAAATGGGAAAACAAAGTAAATTGAAAACTTTATTGTCTTGTAAATTTAAAAGTAATGTGTTACTTTACTAATCTGATTACGTTACTCGTGTTATTTGTAATGCATTACCCCAACACTGTAAAAAAAGTATTTTCCTAGATGATAAGTAAAAGCTGTAGGTAAAGGATTAATTCTAGGATTCTAAAGGATTCATTCATTTTTATGTCAGATGTTTTTGTTTTTGTTTTTTGAAAAATTGGTGCATTAACAACAGCCAAATTGCAAAAACGGGTCAACAAATTTTAAATAATATTTAAAAACAAAAACAAATCGCATTCCTCTTTTATATGATGCCAAGTGTAAGTCTATACCTTTTACATAAATCCAGAAGAAATCAATTCTTAAACATTGCTCAGCTTCTTTTTGATCCCCAGATCATGATATAATCAATAATTCTCTGGACAGTTTTTCTGAATCCACTTCCATTTCAATCAGACTTTTTTTGTTCTCTCTCTCATTCCTCCTTATCCTTCCCCCTCCCCCATCCTATACCATCAGACACTTCCACCTAAAGGCTATTTAAAAGAAAGTGGACCCAAATCTGAAACAATGTACCCCTTTACTTTGATTTTGAGAGTGTTGAATGACATCTACTCAAAACAGTTTCTTTACTTCCTGTGTGTATTTTTATTTATGTTAATATACTTCTTCTGTCCCTGCTTAGAATGCAGAGACAACTAGAAGTAAACTATCAGTAAGGAAAGTGTAAAAGTATAATCACTGTGACTCTTTTCGCATTTTCAACATTGCTCTGATGGTTTGACTGCCCCAACGTACCAACATTGGCTGGGCCAATTGCATCTGTTTAAATGCATTTATTTGTATATGGGTTTTCACAATACATAATGTTCCAAAGCAGCTTTACATATTATTTTATATAAAGAGATTAAGTCAAGTCAAGTCAACTTTATTTATATAGCGCTTTTAACAATGGAGATTGTTTCAAAGCAGCTTTACAGTGTTAAACAGCAAAATAATGCAGCGTAATTTTATTCAGCTGTATAGCCATTTGATGTCAT
This sequence comes from Romanogobio albipinnatus, assembly GCA_023566225.1. Taxonomy (NCBI): domain Eukaryota; kingdom Metazoa; phylum Chordata; class Actinopteri; order Cypriniformes; family Gobionidae; genus Romanogobio; species Romanogobio albipinnatus. The sequence continues at coordinate 19,561,721 of CM042253.1, read as the reverse complement.
CAGTTCATTTCAATTTCCATACGGTGACAGTGTGGGCTTTAGATCAATAATTAGATCAGTAATATAGTTTATATGGTTAAATTAGTTTATTAATTAGATTTATTTCGATGTTTAGTTGAAAAATATAGTGTCCCCAACTGAGCACGCCAAGCCAGAGGCAACAGTGGCAAGGAAACCAAAACCCCATTAGGTGACCTAATGGAGAAAAATAAACCTTGGGAGAAACCAGGCTCAGTCGGGGTGCCAGTTCTCCTCTGGCCAATTAACAAACAGCGTATTATTATTATTATTATTATTCTGGCTGCTTTACAGGTCAGAGGTCATAATAGATCGGAATATTCAAAGGACCGGAGGCAACACGCTGGAGACCGGTTTATTGAGGATGATGTTGATTAAATAATTATTAAAGTGCAATATTCGAATGATCGGAGGCAACACGCTGGAGACGGGTTTATTGCGGATGACATATCGATTTAAGTATTATTTAATGGTAATATTCGAACAATCAGAGTCATCACACTGGTGACGGGTTTATTTAGATGCCGTGTCGATGAGGCAGTTGCAGGGGGAGGATAATTGACACGGTCTCTGCAGACACTTCGAGGTCCTGTGTTGGTCTTCTCTGGGCGCAGGTCCATCATCTGATCAGGATATGGCCGGATCTGGCTGACTGCAGTAAACCTCGGGATAAAACAGAGAGACTATCATTAGCGTAGATGTCATTCTTCTGATGATGTAACGAGTACATCAGGTGTTATGGGAAGTGTTCCCGGTTCCGGCTGACCTAGTTAATGCAGCCTAACAATCATTTAATTGAAAAAGTGTTTTATGTGTATGCCACAGTAAAGAGATGTGTTTTTAGTCTAGATTTAAACTGACAGAGTGTGTCTGCTTCCTGAACAATGCTAGGAAGACTGTTCCAGAGTTTAGGAGCTAAATAGGAAAAGGATCGACCGCCTGCAGTTGATTTGGATATTCTCGGTATTAACAACTGGCCAGAATTTAGAGATCGCAGTAGACGTGATGGAGTATAATATGTTAAGAGCTCGCTCAAGTATTGGGGAGCTAAACCATTTAGTGCTTTGTAAGTAATAAGCAAGATTTTAAAATGTATGCGATGTTTAATAGGTAGCCAGTGCAATGTTGACAGAACTGGGCAAAATGGTCATACTTCCTGGTTCTAGTAAGTACTCGAGCTGCTGCGTTTTGGACCAGCTGCAGTTTATTTATTAAGCGAGCAGGGCAACCACCCAGTAGAGCATTACAATAATCTAGCCTTGAGGTCATGAACGCATGAACTAACTGTTCAGCATTTTGCATTGAGAGCATGTGCCGTAATTTAGATATATTTTTAAGATGGTAGAATGCAGTTTTACAGATGCTAGAAACGTGGCTTTCAAACGAAAGATTGGTATCAAAGAGCACACCCAGGTTCCTCACTGACGACGAAGACTTGACAGAGCAGCCATCAAGTGTTAGACAGTATTCTAGGTTACTACTTGTGGAGCTTTTTTGTCCAATAATTAAAAATTCAGTTTTTTCTGAATTGAGTTGCAGGAAATTACCGGTCATCCAATGTTTTATGGCGGCTATGCATTCCGTTAATCTTGTGAATTGGTAAGTTTCTTCAGGGCGTGAAGAAATATAGAGCTGAGTATCGTCAGCATAACAATGAAAACTAATGCCATGCTTCCTAATAATATCTCCCAGTGGTAGCATGTACAGGGTGAAGAGCAGCGGTCCTAGCACTGAGCCTTGCGGTACTCCATACTGAACTTGTGATCGGTGTGACATCTCTTCATTTACTGCTACAAACTGATAACGGTCGCATAGGTATGATTTAAACCATGATAAAGCAATTCCACCAATACCTACATCATTTTCGAGTCTATTCAAAAGAATGTTGTGGTCGATGGTATCAAATGCAGCGCTAAGATCGAGTAACACTAATAGAGAGATACAGCCACGATCGGATGATAAGAGTAAATCATTTGTAACTCTGATGAGAGCAGTCTCAGTACTATGATACGGTCTAAATCCTGACTGGAAATCCTCACAGATACCATTTCTTTCTAAAAAGGAACATAATTGTGAAGACATAATTTAGAAGCATTGAGAAGAAGTGAGGTTAACAGGGACAGGATCTTGATACTTGAACTTAGGTCAACCAAAGCGCAGCTGTTCCATATGTCAAAGCATTTCCTACAAGGCTATAGCTTTGACAAATTAATCAATCTAAATGTCTAATCGATTGAACACTTTAATTCTTTAACATAACATTAAAAACCCAACACTGAATATAAATGTGAATATAAATATACATGCCATAATCCTGTGTAATTCCAGAGTCTGGCGACTACTTGCCTTTAAATGTCTATAAATGGCATTTGGATCTTGCTACACCTATTGGATCACTTAAGTCGTCTTCATTGAATGACTCTATACAGCAGACGGCATACATTTCTCATCACCTAGTAAAACTACAGAAATACACCATCAGAAAAAAGAATCTTAAATGGTTCTTTGCAGTACTTTGATCCAAACAAAAAGTCCTCTATATATCACTAACCATTTTTCTCCATATATGGTTCTTGAGTTGGCTCTTTTCAGAACAAAAAGGGTTAATGCATCAGTGATTCAACATTAAAGCGAACTTTCTTTCTTTCTTTCTTTCTTTCTTTCTTTCTTTCTTTCTTTCTTTCTTTCTTTCTTTCTTTCTTTCTTTCTTTCTTTCTTTCTTTCTTTCTTTCTTTCTTTCTTTCTTTCTTTCTTTCTTTCTTTCTTTCTTTCTTTCTTTCTTTCTTTCTTTCTTTCTTTCTTTCCTACCCCCTCTCTTTAAGTCTGTTTTTACACTCCTCTGTAGCTCCTCATGTGTCTCTCCCACCCTCCCCTTCACCTCACACCCCTCCGTCTCGCTCTCTCACATTCTCTTTCTCCCTCTCCAGCACTCACTTATCTCCTCCTAAAAACTGTCTATGGATCACATTTTCTGTTTGCAGCAGTGAATAAGGCACCATGCAGGGACTGAGGGACCAGGCAGCACTATTGGTTCTCTATCTGTCTCTGCTCGTTTACTTCTGGACTGTAAACGGACTGACAGAACACAGCGAATTAGAGATCCGCCACACAGCTCCAGAGAAACATGTGGACAGAAAGGCAACATCTATAGCAGGTACAAATGACAAAATGCATTTGTCTAAAGTTATGTTCTATAAAACGTATCTTCATGATTTTTTGTTATAATCCCTGACAGCTTCAATAATATCTGTCAATTGGGTTTTAATTAGGTTAGAGAGGACATTGGGGGTCTCCGGGATCCCAAATGTAAGAAATGAAAAGTCAAGTCTCAACAGAACATAAGGGTTAAATGTGACATCACCTTTAACCAATTACACATTTTCTGGGATTTGGGAAAAAAAAGCACTTGCAAATTAGTATTCAGTTTTCCAACACCACACTGCATTTACTTTGACAGGTTATATTTTGCACATAGTTTACTGCACATTTTGAGTGGTAATTTATGAAAGACTTGAAGGGTGCCAGAGTTTTTGCAGTTCTGTGAAAAAAGTGTATGGTGACAATGGCAACTTGTACCTGTGCTTAAAGAAGCCACGAAGATGGTTAGGAAGCTAAAAACTCACTGAGAATGAAAAATGCTGCTGAACGCCTGTACAATTGAGTTTTTACCTGACATGATGTGACAAATGGAGAAGATGAAAAACGAGTGCTGTACACTTTGAAGACAGTACTCTTTAAATATTGTGTTTCAAAAGAATGTAATGGCTTCGTTATTCTTGGAACTTGGATTAAGGAGTTAATTTAAGAGTTAATAGCAGCACTGTTGCTGAGGTTTGGAAAATATGGTTACTGGCAAGCTTCTGGTTTTCAATAACAGCGTTTCCATTAAATTTAGGAATGCAGACTTACTTTTATAAACTGGACATATCAGTGAAATTACAAAGTAATGAGAAAACAGAGGAACCATCCCAACATGGTTGAATTATCCCAATAGATGTGTATATATTTACTATGCATGGCTTAGGCAGAAATATCTGCAGTTTTATTGGTCACTCCCTAGAGTAGCCTCTCACAACATTTTTTTCAGATTTTCAAGGTTACTGCCATGGTGAGAGAGTAAGAGCCTTTTGGTTGTTTATGTTAGATTGGATGGATCTCCAATGTCAAAAGATCAGCAAAACCTGTCAACAGAAAGTCTTGTCTGGTACCTCAAGATTCTATTAACATCCTCCAGTCTGAGAGTTTGACTGAGAAACCAGTGAAGAGCAGAAGCTGGAGACAAAGTATGAGGTAATGATAATAAAAATAGCAAGGTTTATTGAATATTCTTAGTTGCGTATGTCTCAATGCTCAGACTTAGTCTAGAATAGATGTTAAACTTCGTCTGACCAGTATGATTCCCACAAGTGTTATTATTCCAAGGGAAAAAAACAATGGAAAATTACTGCTCACAACATTGTCCAGTGACGTAAAAAAAAAAAAAAAAAAAAAACAATCTTGAGATGGAGACATTCTCTTATCTCCTACTCGTGAAGACATCTGTTACAAACAGACGTGACACGGATAACAGATGCGGATGTATACTGGGTTTATTGACAGAACCAGGAAGTGAGCAGATGTGGTGAGTAACAGAAGTGGCAGTCCAGGAGAATGGTGATGACAAAGGGTGATACAAATACGTTCTTGTTTGCCGGTTGGCGCGAAGGAGACAAGGAACCAGGAGACGTTGTTGGAGCACAGGTAAGGAGTTCAGGTGAGTCTGTGGAAGCAAGCATTAGCGTAGGGCTTAGTGCGTGTGTGGGGCTTAAGTGCAGGTGGTGATTGCATTGATGATGACGAGCAGGTGTGTGTGCTCAGAACTCTGGTGATTGGGATCGTTGTGTCTGGGAGAGGGTGGAGCCTGGCGTGTTTGTGACATTTAACCCCCCCCCCCAGTTGAAGTTGGTGGTCCCAGACCCTCTCACTCTCCCGGAACCAGTAATCCACCACAGGGACGCCGGAGGGTTCCCCGGACCACGGGAAGAGGGGAGGTTGATAGCAGAGCACGCACTGAAACGGCGTAAGGCCAGTGGTAGGCTGTCGGAAGGAGTTTTATGCGTACTCGGCCCATCCAAGGAACTGGTTCCAGGAGTCCTGGTGGCCATGACAGAAGGTACGGAGGAAACGGCCAATCTCCAGGATCTTTCGTTCCATCTGCCCATCAGTGTTAATTTTGGCAGCCATTTTTGATTTAGTCTTAGTCTTCGTCTTCAGACGAAAATGCTTATAAGTCTTAGTCACATTTTAGTCATTTTTTCTTTCATAGTTTTAGTCTAGTTTTAGTCGACGAAAAGTCATTGTATTTTTGTTAAGTTTTAGTCATTAATTTTAGTCAAACTGCCGTTACCAGCATTAATTTTATTTTCAATTTAATATATAGTCTTTAGACAAAAATGTTCATTATAATGTCTCTATTTAGACCAATTCAGTTTTTAATCTAGGTAATCTAGGCTGTATTGACATCACACTCTTAGTAGTAGCACTTGTGCAATGCTACATATCCCTTTTCCTTAGTTGGATACTTGCAGTGGCGATTTTTTTAAGACTGCAAGGGAAGCTCGGCTTCCCTTATAATGTCACAAAATTAATGGTCAAATATGTACTATTGTATTAACATTTTATTGACTAAAAATGCGTTAGAAAACGTTCATCTCAAAGACGAGTTCGTTCAGAATCAGTTACATATAGCAGGTCGGCTGACTCGATTTCCTTCTCATGCATTCCCGCAGCGTCACAGTGCATTTCCCTATTGAAGCCCAGCGTCCATTGACTTCAATGGGGCTGCTGTGAACGTTTTTTTCAGCGCTTCGAAACTAGACGGTCATTGGATAAACGCTGCGATTATGTCCCGCCCACGGACGCTCAGCGTCTCTGGAGGTGAATGGGGAGTGGGCTGGCCCGGACTCCGAGCTTCTGCGTGATGATTGGAGGGTCTGTCGAAAGACTGCATCTCCCTTTGACTGACAGCGATTCTGTACTATAAGGAATCACTGAAGCTATTCGCGCTCAGTCCCACCGCGGATTTCTCAAGTTCAGTCGAAATAAAAACTGCTGCAACCTATTTCTTTGATATTTGCTTGGCGAAATTGCTTGATTTTCATCATACATTTCACACAATTATACACCACATTCCTTGTTTCAGTTTTACAGAGTTTAATATTTTTTTTTTTTGATCGTTCATTCATTCATTCCTTCATTCATTCATGAGTTCATCAATGAGCTTCCCCTCTCTGACAGACCAGTAGCCGCCACTGATAGCCTGTATGCTGTGTCGTCCGCTAATTTCTAAGGTAGGATCATATATGAAGGATAGATAAAATTGTATTATAGTTTAAGAATCAAAACAAACTTTGTTTTTCCCTTTGGGAAAAATACTTTAGTCAGCTTACTTACCGTGATGGTGGCCGCATAAACACTGGGGTGATGTGACTTCAGATGTCTTAAGATTCGTCGTGTTTTTTCCGCACAGTTTATAGCCACAGGGCTTCTCTCCGTCGTCGTGAGATTCTGTGACATTACACACTGTTTTCCCTTCAGATAACATATAAGTGAAATGCTTCCAGATATCATCTCTTCTTTTCCTTCCTAAAAATGCAGGTGCCGCTGACGCCATAGTTGCAGCGAGCTTGCTACTCTAGTTCAAATTTGGTAGCCTAGACTACCAGTACATGTGACGTCAGCTGCTGCTGCGTGCCTGCAGCTGGCTGGATACTGTTGGAGACGCCTTCTTTGACGGACACGCATTTTAGACGGCATAGGAAGAGATCATGTATTTTTAATGTCCGATATTCCTCAAATAACGTTCTAGTCTCGTCTCGTCAACAAATAAACGGCATACGTTTCGTCATAGTTTTTATCATCAGATATTAGTTTAGCTTGTCAACGTCTCGTTTTAGTCACAGAAAAAGTGGCCGTTAACGAATATTTTTCGTCATCGTCTTCGTTAACGAAATTAACACTGCTGCCCATTCGTCTGGGGATGGTATCCTGACGAGAGGCTGACGGTCACACCCAGGAGGGAGAAGGCCTTCCATACCTTGGAGATGAACTGGGGACCTCTGTCTGATACGATGTCTTCGTATCCCATGATGTCTTCGGGGATACCATAATAACAGAAGATATGGTTGAACATCGCTTCAGCAGTTTCCAGGGCTGTGGGTAATCCTCGAAGTGGTAGAAGTCGGCAGGACTTAGAGGAGCGGTCCACCACTACTAGGACGCAGGTACAATTGTCAGAGACTGGGAGATCCGTGATAAAATCCACCCCTAGGTGTGACTATGGGCGGTTGGGCACGGGCAGAGGATGGAGTTTACCAGCTGGCAGGTGACGAGGACTCTTTGATATGGCACATTCCCTATATCCCTGCACGTACCTTCTGACATCAGCTGACATTTGGGGCCACCAGAAGTGCTGGCGTAGCAGCGAGAGGGTTTCATTGACCCCAGGGTGACCAGTGCCCAGTGATGTGTGGGAGGAATGGATGATAGGGATGCGTTGTGCTCGTGGAAGGAACTGCAAGCCTGGAGGACAACCCGGCGGCATGTTGGTGGAGGCATTGGCAGAGGGCAGGGTCTCCTCCGACCAGGAGATGGGGCTAAGGAAGAGCTGCGTTGGGAGAATGGGCTCATCTTCTAACCTTTCCTCAGGACCGTGGATGCGGGAAAGGGCGTCCCCCTTGATGTTCTTGGCCCCTGGTCGATATGAAATGTTGAAGTTGAACCTCGTGAAGAAGAGTGCCCATCTGGCTTGACGAGGATTCAGCCGTCTTGCCTCGCGGAGATACCCCAGGTTGTTGTGGTCGGTCAGCACAAGGAATGGATGTTTGGTGCCCTCTAGCCAGTGCCTCCACTCCTCCAATGCGAGCTTGATGGCGAGGAGTTCGCGGTTCCCAATGTCGTAGTTCACCTCCGCAGGATGTAGCCTTGCTCCAGCGCCTCCTTGATGTAATCCTCCATGGCCTTCTCCTCCAAAAGTGAGAGGGGATAGATCTTACCCTTGGGCACTGGTGCACCTGGCAGAAGATCGATGGCACAGTCCCATGGCCGATGGGGAGGCAGCTTGGAAGCCCGTTGGGGACAGAAGACGTCACTGAAGGGGGCGTAACAGGAGGGAACATCCACAGAACGTCTCTCTACCGGACTCTCGATGGACGTGGCACAGACAGGGAGATCTTGGGAACGAGGAGAGGGATGAAGAGGTGGTGATGGGAAGCAGCTGTCGCCCCACTTCAGGACTTCTCCTGTCTTCCAGGAGATGACTGGGTTGTGCTGCTCTAACCATGGGCGCCCTAGAATGATGTCAGCGGTGGATTCCTCCAGAACCAGCAAGTGTAGCCGCTCCATGTGGAGGATTCCAACTTGAACTCTGATGGGGCCCACGGAGTGACTAACCTGCCTCCGACTGAGGGGTTTCCCGGTTACCGACTGGATATGGTAGATGGTCGGAGTGGCGGTCGTGCGGAGCTTGAGCTGGCGGCAGAGGGTACCCTTGATGAAGTTCCCGGCTGACCCAGAGTCGAGGAGGGCAGTAACTGGAAGGGAGATACCGGCAGCAGTAAGGTTTACAGTAGTGGTGAGTGGCTTCATTTTATTGAGTGATGGAATTATTGCACTCACCATGGGTCGTGGAGGACGGACTGGGCATTCGGAGATGTAATGCCCAGGAAGACCGCAGTACAGGCATAGATTCTGGGTCAGCCGCCTCTGCCGCTCAGCCGCTGTCAGACGGGAGTTCTCCAGTTGCATGGGTTTGGGTTTGGGGTTGGGTTCTGGAGGGCTGACACCATCTGGTCGGCGGAGGAAGGATGAGAATGACGACTGGCCCTGATGTTCTTCTATACACGACTGCATACGAGTGGCAAAGCGGATAGAGAGTTGAATGAAACGTTCTAGCCCGATGGTATCCTCGTATGCAGCGAGATGCAGCCGCACCCGAGGATCCAGACCCTGTCGGTAGGTCGTAATCAAGGACTGCTCGTTCTATCCACTGGCAGCAGCGAGGGTTCGAAACTGGAGAGCATACTCATTTACTGTAGATGTACCTTGCTTTAGATGGTAGAGTTGTTCACCGATCGATGAATCCCAGGATGGCTTTCCAAAGACCTCTTTGAAGTGTGTCATGAACCCAGACAGGGTCTGGATCACTGGACTGTTGTTGGACCATAGGGATTCCGCCCACCGGAGCGATTTAATCGGCTAATTGTGTGGTGATGAACGCCACTTTGGTGCGATCGTTCGGGTACAGGCGCGGCTGCATCTCCAGGACCAGCGAACATTGAAGCAGGAATCCATTGCAATCCTCCACCGAACCAGAGAAGGGCACCGGTCTGGCCATGGGACTGGTGCACTCAGGGGGCGAGGAAGCAGTGGTGTTGTTTCCGGAAGTGCTCGCTGGTGAAGGTGCAAGTGCGCTGGATGGAAGAGGATCCGGGGTGCTCATCCTGGTGCGGTGCGGTCCGGTATTCTGTTACAGAGGTGACACGGCTAACAGATGCGGATGTAAACTGGGTTTATTGACAGAACCAGGAAGTGAGCAGATGTGGTGAGTAACAGAAGTGGCAGTCCAGGAGAATGGTGATGACAAAGGGTGATACAATACGTTCTTGTTTGCAGGTTGGCGAGACAATGGAGCGAAGGAGACAAGGAACCAGGAGACGAGACGAGAGGAGACACTCAGGAGATGTTGGAGCACAGGTAAGGAGTTCAGGTGAGTCCGTGGAAGCAAGCATTAGCGTAGGGCATGTGCAAACGCTACCGGATGGTGACTGAGTGCGTGTGTGGGGCTTAAGTGCAGGTGGTGATTGCAGTGATGATGACGTGCAGGTGTGTGTGCTCAGAACTCTGGTGATTTGGGATCGTTGTGTTTGGGAGAGTGTGGAGCCTGGCGTGCTTGTGACAACATCCCTTTAAACCACACAATTGTAACGTTTAACAACAATGGCAAGCGTTGCAAGAGCAAGGAAATAAGTAAAAGAAGTAATATAAAAACATAAAATGATGTAACTTAATAATATAATAAAATGAATAAATGATGTAAATAAAATAATATGAATATATTATAAATCAAATAACACATGACTAATGATTATGAAATTAAATATAAAAACAAAGAAAATAATCTTAAAAATAATAAAGAATATAAAACACCAAGGTATGATTGCTTTCTTAAATTAAAGCAGGTTGTTATTAAAAACCCTTAGATCCTTCATTTTTTAGGACATAAAGACAACATGAAATCCATATTCACTTATTTAATACTTGTTCCTTGACTTGTTGTGAAGGATTCATTGATGCATGTGATTTCAAAGATGAAGAGTTTTTGTCATTTCTAAACAAAAAATTATTTACTCTCTTTGAAATGACTTTCCTTTTCCTCTGATGTCCTTACAGGCTATTGGATGTTGTTAAACAATAGCTATTTTAGGCATTATTTTAGCAGGGTTGAAATATAATGGCAACTTTTCACAGACAATTATGAGTGAGCAAAATCAAGTGCGGCTCTACATTTTAACTTGTTGAATCCTGTTTTACTTGGAAATATGTCACATTAACCAAGTAAAATGAGTTTCGAACAGGGTTTCACATCGACTTTAAGACCTTTGGCTTCTTGGCTCAGTTTTGTTCTTCATTCTGAAGATGCTCTGGTAGAACAGACTTCAAACACACAGCTTTACCCTGGTGCTCCAGTCTGTTACATGATTTAGTACTCAAAGACTGTCAGACTGAAAAGGATAAAATTATACTTGATACAATCTGTAAAATCTGATCCTTAGGAACCCGATCTGAACCCTGATATTCACAAAACACTTGGTAAAGCACTAGTAATATTTTTGGAAATTTCTGAACAGTTTAAAAAGAGTTTTACAATTACGCATATGGAAATAAATGGGGAAAACCCATCAACAGCTGTCATTTGTACTGTTTTTGCCTAAACTGTGGCATAGTAGTTAGTGCACATGCTCTGTTGCCACAATGTTCACATTGACAAGACAAGTTGGACTCCAAATGAACAATCCTGTTCCTGCTTTTCTCCTAAACAATTTTTGTGTTCTCTGTGGCAATGAAAATGGCAAAAAGGCCTGCTTTCAAACCCCTTTCATTGCAAGCTAGTGTGGATCGACAGCTAAGTAAACTTTTGCCAGATTACTCAGAGACTCCCGAGGACTGGCGTTGTGGACTAGCTCTGTGTGGGTAATGACTTCACAGCAACAGGCAAGAATGTTACTTAAAACTTTCCCAGCAGGGATGAAACTGCCCTTGGGAGACAGGACAGGATGAATGTCAAGGGCTAAAGCGTCTGCGTAAACATATGAGGCTATGAATTCTAAAATTGGACAGTCAGTGTGTGTTTGTGTTAGAGTGTAGCAATTAAAGATAAAGTAACAATGTGGAAATGAAGAGCCAATAATATTTTATGTTTCTCCAGATGCTCCACGAGTGTTGATAATCTCACCCTATACAAAGATTGAAGTTGGACACAACAAACGATTGCTGTGCAGAGGTGAGAGGCCAGTTTAACCATAAAATAATATTTTTGTCATAATTTACTCCCTTGTATTATTCCAAACTCGTATGACTTTCTTTCGTGGATAACAAAAGATGAATTTGTGGAGAACATTGTGGCTACTCTTTTCATGACAATAAAATTGAAAGGGGATTGGATCTGTCAAATTACGAAATGACAAAAAAGTATCATATAAATTGTCTATGAGCAACAAGTCTTTTGAAGTCATGCAATAGCTTTGTGTGAGGGACAGACGTCAAATGCAAGTCATCATTCACTAAATAAAATTTAATTGGACAACAAACATATAATTTGTTACAAAAATGCTACAAATGCTACATTTTAGTGACATTAAAGGGTTAGTTCACCCAAAAATGAAAATTATGTCATTAATGGCTCACCCTCATGTCGTTCCACACCCGTAAGATCTCTGTTCATCTTCAGAACACAGTTTAAGATATTTTAGATTTAGTCAGAGAGCTTTCTGTCCCTCCATTGAAAATGTATGTACGGTATACTGTCCATGTCCAGAAAGGTAATAAAAACATTATCAAAGTAGTCCATGTGACAAAGTTAGTCGAAAATACATTTTGGTCCAAAAATAACAAAAACTACGACTTTATTCAGCATTGTCTTCTCTTCCGGTCTGTTGTCAATCCGTGTTCACAACTCTGCAGTGATGCTGCTGACGTGTTATCTGGTGCGCCCGAGCTTCCATAGCTTGAATACAGCGTGCGTCTCCCTCAGACTGTGGGTGCGTCTCAATCAGCTCCCTAGTTCAGTAGTCAGACTACTAATCAGGGAGTCAGCCCACTGACTTATGTCCTGATCAGTGCCCTGACTACTGAACCAAGGAGCTGATTGAGACGCATGCTGTAAACGAAGCTCGGGCGCACCAGATAACATGTCAGCAGCGTCTTACGTCAGCAGCGTCACTGTGGAGTCGTGAACGCGGATTGACAACAGACCGGAAGAGAAGAAAATGCTGAATAAAGTCGTAGTTTTTGTTGTTTTTGGACCAAAATGTATTTTCGATGCTTCAAAAAATTCTAACCAACCCACTGATGTCACATGGACTACTTTGATGATGTTTTTATTACCTTTCTGGACATGGACAGTATACCGTACATACATTTTCAATGGAGGGACAGAAAGCTCTCGGACTAAATCTAAAAAATCTTAAACTGTGTTCTGAAGATGAATGGAGATCTTACGGGTGTGGAACAACATGAGGGTGAGTCATTAATGACATCATTTTCATTTTTGGGTGAACTAACCCTGTAATGGCACAATTTTTGATTTGAGATTGCAATGGGACATTTTCTTTGAATAATGACAAATTTTGGTCTGTTCGTCACACAAAGCTATCATATGGCTTGGAATATAGCGCAATAGAGTATTTAATACAAAATAAAAAACAATAAAGTGGCTGGATATGCATTTGTTGTTGAATTAACTTTAATTTTTAAAGTAATTTTTCTGTTATTTCCTAGTTGTTGGAAATGCAGAGGATATTCACTGGGTTTCTCCTAATGGTGAGAAGATTCTAACAAAACATGACAATCTTGAGGTGCACAATCATGGCAATTCCTTGTCCTCTCTCATTGTTCTCAATGCCAATTTGAACAATGCTGGGATGTACAAATGTGTGGCCAGAAATGGAGACATGGAATCACAAGCCATGGTCAAGCTGGACATCATTTGTAAGTATTTACCTTAATATTATCAGTCAACATTATCGTAAATATTATGACAGTCCAGTCTGCATATTTCTGACTCATTTAACATTCAGGGTTCAGTGTTTTGTCAATATACTTATACAATTTCCTTTTTTTCTTTTCTTTTTTTCTTCAAAGCTGAATACACAAAATGATTCAAACTCTGAATGTTGCTGATGGATTCTCTGATAGATGTTCAAGTATATTTTTGCATAGACATTTATGTATAGAAGTAGAATGTAGTCAAACAGACCTTGAAAACTTTATTTCTTTATTGTGTATGTTATCAAGTCACTTTAATATTTATAGTATTTTTTTAGAGATATTTTTTCCTGTTTCCAGATTTGGGGCAGAAGTAACTAGAAGGGCTGTTTGAATCATGCTTGAATTAGTCAGTCATCCAGAACAATGTGTTGTAAATTTGTAGGGAATTATCAAAGTGTAGCCAGACATTCTGGTAGACAGATGCATTCCTTTCTCTTTGTACGTTCCTGTTACAAGTGTCCAAGAAGCGTGGGTTGACTGAGGGAGTCAGTGTTGCAGTGCAGAAAACTAGACTTTTAGAAAAGCCAGAATTGGCTGATTGTTTCCCCAAACTTCTTTGTGATCAAGCAACTCAAATAAGTTAAACTTGGCAGGATATTGGTCATGAGACTCCATTTTCATGGATGATGTTACTTTTTGTCTCAGCTGTGAAATGTGTCTACATTCAAAATAATAAAGAGTTTTTTTCCATGAAGAACCTTTACTTGCATGGAACATTTCAATTGCACAAAAGGTTCCTTGCAGTAGTTTTTCCATATTATTAAAATGTTCATTACATTAAAAAAAATGGTTCTTTTAAGAACTGTTCGCTGAAAGGTTCTTTGGGGATCCTAAAATGGTTTGTCTCTGGCTTTGCTATGAAAACCCAAGTGAATTAAGGTATAACACTTCAGATAAAACCTCATTCCATGGTCTTAAAGACATTGTTTTTGTAGAATTTTCTCTTGTTAGATTCAACTTTATTGTCATTAAACAAGTACAGGTACAAGGCAACGAAATGCAACGAAATGCAGTTTAGGTCTAACCTTGTAAATGATTCCAAAATAGACTATAATGTACTCTGATTGAAATGTTTTTACTCGTAAGCCATTTATGTTGAGGTAATACAAGTGAAATAAATAATGGAAATTAATTAAAAAAATATAATAATTAAACATCTTAAAAAAAACAGTCTTGCAGAAACTTTTGACTATGGGTATGAAGTATGATCCACTTTGTAACTTATTCTAGACAAGAACTGGCTACATAGACAGACTATTTGAACCAGCATGTGACAACCAAAAGAGACTATTGTAGCAGAACAGTTCTTTGTAAACACAACCTGTTAACCCTGGAATGGAAATTGCATAAGTGCAGCCAATCAGATTAGCTTGCTTTTTTCTGTCCAATATGCATCAGACAGTCTGAGACTAACCACAAAGTAACCTTCAACTAGCCTTTTACATGTGTGGCCATAGTCTGCGATTGAGCTATAAACTATAAGTGTTTTCTCACTTGCTCCAAAATTCAAGATGGTTACTTTTGCCAAGTTGGTTTCTTTCCTTATTTTTCCTTCTCTCTTTGTCCTTTAAGCGAAGAGAATGCGTAGAGAAACTGAGAGGGAGGGAAGAGTAAAACGACAGAAAGAGCCCAAGCCCTCCAAGAAGCCCAAAGTTCCCAAGCCAACCAAGAAACCCAAGGGTGAGAAGAAAGCCAAAGGAGAGAAGGGTGGGAAGAAGAAAGGCAAGAAGAACAGGGAGGAGACCACCACCATCATGACCACCACCACTGTAGCACCCACAACCACTGTGCCCATTGAGTATGAGGAGGAGTTTTATGACCCTGAACCTGACCAGTACTGGGATGAAGGTTAGAAAAGCCCTTCTTATTAAACGACTCACTCAATTAGATTTGTGCATTTTTTTGTGTGTGATTGGAGCAGAACATTTACTTTCTTGATTCTGTAGAAGTATTCCCCCCACTCATTTTCTCCTTGGGGAGTTCAAAACATTCTTCACAAAGATTATTTAACTAAAGTGAATCCATTCGTAATCAAATAAATTAACTATGCAATATATTGTACAATATTGTGATACTCATTCGCAATGATTCACAGGAGTAGTTGGCTGCTGACAAGCTCTTTTGTCACAAATTCGCAATCTCCTTCTGATAGAGGCAGCTTTCTGTGCGCGCACTTTGGCAGTGTGCCAGTCAGCATGAGAATCGCACCTGCTTCTTTTCAGGATATATTTTCTTTTTAACAGCAAGCATGTCCCACTTTTTAAATTCTCATTCATGCATTTCATCACTCTGAAGTGTCAATAGTGCTATACATTTACCACAATATACACAATATAGCAAAATCTCTAACAATAGATATTTTATACCAGTCATACCACCCTGCCCTACTTGGAGAACATGCTGTGTCCAAATCATGTACAAGGATTTTATTCCATGATCTGGAATATGGATGGAATTGATTTGCACTCACAAAAACTGTTTGGTATCCATAGAATTTCCTACGGAGACAACAGCAGCAGCAAAACCTACAAACCCTCAGACAGAGAAAACCACAGATTTCCCAACAGATTTTCCTCCTGACACAGATGAGTATTCCCAACCTTATCCTGACTCATGTAAGCATAATATCATTCATGTCTGTGTAAATAAACACCACTTTGTTCATTATGATCAATATTTCCTTTAACTTATTTGAAGATGATGACTATTGGAAGGTGGATGAGCCCACACCTACAACTTCTGTGATCGCTGGTCGACCAACTGATGAAGATGATTACTGGGATGCCAGATGTGAGTCTTCCAAAAATGAATGTTTATGCATTAATTAAGACCTGAAGATAGTTAGCAAGAGTCACAAATCACTGATTGTTCAGTTAAACACAGACACAAATTTATAAAAATGTATTTTCTTTGGCAACAGATGAGGTGGCAGAAAACCTGCCTTTCCCTGATGGCAAAGAGATCAGCTCTACCGACAATGACTGGCGTTACACTACCACAGGTAAACCGATACTTCCTTCTAAATGCTGTGTCCTCCTCAAAATAACATGACATTAAAAACAATAATTTATGAAATGTTCTTGTGTGCTACTTCTCTGTTTTACTATTATTGCACAATGGTACTACTTACTATGTCTTAAAATTACATTAAGCACACATTTTGAAATTGTCACTAGCTCCAAAACATAATAAAAACAGACAAAAAAAGTAGGTTTAGTGGGCAGTTGGGTTTACGGCTTTCTGCTGTCTCAGACTTGTTTTTTTAAGTACATCTGTTATTACAAAGGAGCAAATTTAAGCACCCTGTCACCCTTTGTGTGAATCAAATAAAACTGTTACCACAATATACACCCATCTCATGAAAGATCTTGTTTTTGCACCATTAAAAATCCACAATGTATTGTGTGGTTCTTACAAAAGACAGCAAACCAACAGCGACATACATTTTATGAGTCATTAAAGTTTCTCTACTGTACTCTCAGTAAATTTCACAAATTGAACCTACATTTCTTTTCTTTTGTCACAGAGGAGCCCACCATTCCTCCATTTGAAAACAACTGGTATGAAGAATATGAATACGGACATGGTACAGTACATACTACTTTGATACTCCATTTTGAAAAGACAACAAACATACAGTGAGACAAGCTTGAGAGGTGTTGGCCTCCCTCTTGTCTTAAAGGGTTAGTTCACCCAAAATTGAAAATAAAGTCAGTAATTACTCACCCTCATGTTGTTCCAACCATGTAAGACCTTCGTTCATCTTCGGAACATAATTTAGTATATTTTGGATGAAATCTGAGAGCTGTCTCACTCCTCCATAGGCTTTCAGAGGGACTGAAACTTGATGGCCCAGAGTAAGTAAAAACGTCATTTAAGGAGTCCAAATGACTACAGTGGCTCTGTATTAAGTCTATCATGCGACGAAAATACTTTTTGAGCGGAAAAACAACAAAAATAACGACTTTATCCCACTATTATTGTTCAATTTGAACCTCTGACGAGAGTTCGCGGGAGTGCCACGACGCATGCGTGAGCACTCCCGCGAACTCTCGTCAGAGAGTATAGTGGGATAAATAGTGGGATAAAGTCGTTATTTTTGTTGTTTTTCCGCTCAAAAAGTATTTTCGTCGCATGATAGACTTAATACAGAGCCGCTGTAGTCATTTGGACTCCTTAAATGACGTTTTTACTTACTATTCTGGGCCATCAAGTTTCAGTCCCTCTGAAAGCCTATGGAGGAGTGAGACAGCTCTCAGATTTCATCAAAAATATACTAAATTATGTTCCGAAGATGAACGAAGGTCTTACATGGTTGGAACAACATGAGGGTGAGTAATTACTGACTTTATTTTCAATTTTGGGTGAACTAACCCTTTAATGAGCGTACAGACAGTGTGACCTGTCATTTCTGCTCTTAAAGCTACACTGTGTAACTTTTTTAGTTTATTCTTAGCTAAAAACACTTAGTTCTTTCAAAAATATATGTGTTCATTAATGTATATTTACTTCTTTCAATTAATAAAGTATTCTCATAAGTTTATAATATGCCATTGAAAATACATACGGGTAAGGGGTTCGAATGGGGGTCGCCATGTTGCCCCTCCATCTTGAAAGTACATTAGCCAAAGAGGGACATACCCGTAAATTCAAGCTTCGCCTTTCGGGATTGCTGGACTGAACTGGAAGCCATGTTAATCTTGGACTAAATCGGCCACCGTAGGAGTTAAAACGAAATCGGAATTGGGAGGAACAGAAACTAATATTTAATGGATGGTCATATACCTTTTCACCGCTAGATGGGGGAAAATATCACACAGTGTAGCTTTAAGTAAACACTTTCAGAGACACAGAGGTGCCGCTTAAAGGTAGGGAAGGTAAGAATTGGTTAAAAAACTTTTTTTTCCAAATTTGTTTAAACTTTCTTTATATATCAATACATAATTAAAATGTAAGTACTCTGAAAAAGAAAGTATAAAAATTGAGTGTCTGTAGACCTGTTTCCATTCACTCCACCTTCTCCCTTCTGGGCTCTTTCCTAAGCCATGCCCCCAAAACACATGAACGCGCTACGCCGACCACTCAGCTGGAAGACGCATTATTTACCTGAGATGAGCGGAGACAATTACATCACCACATTTTTAAAATGTCTTGATTACAGATAAACAGAATAACATACACTCAAACAACACCTTCTCACAACTGCATTGCAGACACAAAATAATAACACACACAACACAGTGTCTACGACACACACAGATACAAGATAAAAACATCAGTAAACATAGGTAGAGAATATAAAAACAAACCAAAGGCAGAAATAAACGTGCAGGTAAAGTTTCCGGTGAACATGGTAAAAGAGTTTAGACAGAGGGTAGTAGCTAAAGCTAATTTAGTTCTAAAAAAAAGTTCCTGGATGCGGTGTACTAGCTTTTACACATGCATTTTGCTATCTAAAGTTAAATTTTGCATAATTCAACACGACAGCGATCAACTTGAGCTAAGCATATTGAGTATTTATCATCTCTACTAATGGTTCGCTAAGTGTATAACATTGTAACTTTATGCTAAGTAATGTTATGTTAGCTATATTAGGCAGCTACGTGTGCTAGTGATACATGCTTCATGAAAACATAAACCAAAAAAATGTATAATCAAAATGAAAGATTACCTGTCCAGCAGAAATACAGCCATCAAGGAGTCGCTTTTCAGCCCCTTGAGGTCCCTCAGTTTTCGCCATCATTGGAAAGCCACGCTGATATTTACTCGCGTTTGATTTCTTTGTTTATCCAAAGATTTTTTGTGCATTGCCTTTTCTTGTACTGTCTTCCTTTATTTTGCATTGTTTGCCTTCGCTGACTGCAAAACCCGGCACTGTGAATTTTGAATGCTCTCTCTCTGCCATTATTTTGCTCTTCCTAGGTTTCATGCCTCTTGAACTCCTCAAATCAAACGGGTGCGCGCATGTGGGCAGATCCTGTAGCAAAAGGGGTGGTAGCCATGGTAGTGAGAGAGAGTGACAGTCGACCAAACCAATCACTTGTTTCGTCCAGGACGAAAATAATGAGCGGTGTTTATTGCTGATTAAAAACTCTAGAGTCACTCGATTTTTATACTCTCTTTTTCAGAGTACTTACATTTTATTTATGTATTGACATATAAAGAAAGTTTAAACAAATTTGGACAAAAGTGTTTTAGATCATTCTTACCTACCCTACCTTTAAGGTGAAGCTGATCATTTTAAATCATGTTGTCATTAAATGAAAATGTCAGAATACAATAATGTCTTGCGTCTCCTCCCCAACTAACTCTTTCTCAAGGAAAAAAGAGAAAAAAACCTAATATGCATTAAAAACCCTTATGTACTGTACGGTTTACCTTGTTATCAGGTTTTAAAAGGTAAGATGATATGGGGTGCATGGAGCACTTATCTAAATAAATAGGATTTTATTAGGTAACAAAACCCTGTCCAGGCGTAAAACAAAGCAGACAGTGTCTGTTTTTATTAGGGTATAAAAACAGAATTCCAGGAAAGGATTGTAGCCTTGAAGACAAATGTGTCAGGAACAATTTTGATTTGATTATCTGATTCAGTTTATTCACTTCACTTGGAAATCTGACTTTAATCCAATATTTTCTTACAGATGTCGAATTTAGTATTTGGTTTGGCCTCTTTTGCTTTAATGATAGCAGCACTCTAGCTGCATAAACTCCACAAGTTTCTTTAAAATGTCATGATCCTGTTTTCCAGCATGGTTTAATGATCCAAAGAGCATCTTCAGGTTCAGTCTGACTTGCTTAATGTGTGACACTGACTCTTATTTTGTGCTCTCACTTAAACCCTTGCTTTCTGTTTTGTCATCAGAAAAGAAACTGGAAGAGGAGAGGGAAAGAGAGAGAAAAGAACAAGTGGAAAGAGGTACAGTGTTTTATCGTCATATAAAGATTTAAAAGTTTATATCTTTTTGCTGTGTTCTCAGCTAAAACTTTACATTTAAGAGTGCTGTTGTACTGAACATGATTCGGTCGTATGCACTAGAACACAGCAGCCTGATATTCTAAACAACAATACAATTTAGAGAACCATAACTACATAGTGTGTGTTATTTTACCACATCAATAGTGTAGTAATAGTGTTGTTTATTCCAGTGTAGTATTGTATTATCATTGGTTTCAATCAGATATAAAATTCACAAGTAAGATCACGTTTTCTTTTGTTAAATCATTGTTCATTCCATTTGTTTGGTTTGCTTTGACCAAATTATTGGTCCAAAACATCTATGTGTTTGGCCAACACTGGCCCAGTCTTCAATAGGCATTTCTAACTGTTCTGCAATGCAAATTATTTAAATAACACAGTTAGCATGACAATGACCTCTGTTTTGTCTTCCGGCTACCCTACGGCTTACACATGATTATAGACTTTAACAGTTGTGGGAAATTACTGAATGACAAGCATTCATTATCAACTGTCAACTCTGACCCTGTTCCCATGAACTCTGATGTTCAGTTTTGGTTCCTATCAGACTGAACAAAATCCTTCGCACTGACTGGGGCAGGAATTAAAACAATAAGTAGACAAGAATGTTCGGGGTCTGAGTGTGTACTGATGTTCTAGATCAGGGCTTCTTAACTGGTTTTGCTTCACGTTTTGTTACTATGGCAGGTCTTTGAGCTCGTTAAGAACTATCTTCAGTTTTACGGGGCACAGATCTATATTACTGTATCCTCCCATCTCTAGATTGTAAAGATAAATTATTCTTGGAAATGGAGATCCAGAGAATTCCAAAAGTTTATCAAGATATTTGGTGTAAGGTTCACCTGATTTTTTTTGTTTATATATTTACAAATATATATTTTGTTTATATATCTTATACAATTCCAATGTCCAGAAACAACTATTAGCAAGATATTTGTAGTTTGATGTATCTTTGGCAGGGGTTTCCAAACTTGGTCCAGGCCACTGTCCTGCAAAGTTTAGCCTTAAAAACACCTGCCTGGAAGTTTCTAGTATGCTTAATGAGACCTTGTTCAGGTGTGTATCATTGGGGTTGAAGCTAAACTCTGTAGGACAGTGGCCCTCAAGGAGCAGGATTGGACACCCCTGATATATGGAGTAGGGATGCAACGAAATTAAAATTCTGGGCTGAACCTGAAAATTCAGAATGCACCGAATTATTAAATCAAACTTATTAATCAAGACTGAAAAAGCTAAAACTGACTTGTACAACATAAGACATTTTTATTTTAACTTATAACAGAATTGTTTCTACTCCAGTTTGTTGTGAAATATAAACATTTAAATGACAATAAACTGCAATAACTTGTTTTTATGACATGATTTATTCAAACATGCATTAAATAATGAAGACATCACTGACAAGTAAAAATATAATGAATATGTAATTCGGTGCATTCTCGGACCATAGAATATTTAGTAGTGAGGATATTTCACAAATGGACTTATTGCACAGGTGGCAACCTATCACGGTACCACACTTGAATTGTTTGTAAAAGCAGTCTGCATGCCTAGGTGCTTGATTGTATACACATTTGGCCATGGAAGTGATTGGAACACCTGAATTCAATGATTTGGAGGGGTGTTCTAATACTTTTGGCATTAAAATGTATATTTTTCACCATACCGTCTGGTGTTCAGTCATGTTTATTTTGTGCTGTAACAAGTAGTAAAGAGGACATGAGATAAATGTTTAGTTTTATTCATACATCAACAGAAAACAGCACAGACTAAAAGATTTTAGATTTAAGAAACCGTATCATTACCAATTAAAATCAAGAAATTAATATTTTCAATCTAGAGCTAGTGTCCACACAGCTGACATGTTTAACTGGTGTAGCCTATCCACGTTGTGTGCATGAAATAGACACTGAACACAGTCAAAAAACATGTCACCGCCAAAACATTTCGCCCCCAAACTGAAAATAGCTGTTTTGGCCAAAACTTTTAGGTAGCTGAAATGTCGGTGCATCCCTACTATGGAGTGTTGCTCTTTGGTGCTCTTCAAACATTGCTCTTGTTTGTTTGAGCCAAGGAGATGTATATACTGTATATTAATAACTGGAGAAAGCCATCTGTTAGCATTCACATTTATCAAAATGTGAGTTCACAATATTCAGAATTTCTAGTAACAACACTGACTACCAGCAGTTAACTACCAGCTTTACCAGCTTTATCTTCATGAATTCATAGCATCAATGGTGAACTTTGTGTTTCACTTTGAAACTTTGTTTAAATAATTTGTCTCCTTAGAAAGAGAACAGGAGAGGCATGAAGAAAAGGAGGAGAGAGAACGCAGGATTCTGAAACCTCCACCACGCGTGTACAGAGAGCCTAAAAGTGAGTGATGGGACTCGGTTTGGGCATGTACCCATATGGGATGCTTGCCATTTGCTACATCACTTAATAGATAACATAGGACAACAAATACACTTTGTACAAAATGACTGTGAATAAATAAATAAAATACTGCCATGCAACATGTTTGAGCACTCCCAGCTCTCAGTTCTGGCCACAGATCTTACCAAACAAATATGATCCTTAAAGCAAAACCTTGGCATTCTGTTCAGTGTCTTGTGTTTGTAGTGTCGTAGACACAATGTTAACATAAATATAATTGAAATAGTGAGATCTTGATGAAGCATTCATTAAGTTCAAGTGTATATGATACCTTAAAACACTTTGGAAGACTTCAGCTGTTTTTAAGTCATTACAGATGCTGAATACTGCCAAATCCTGCTTTAATTCAACAGCTGGTTCTTTTCAAAGAAAATTCCAAATGTCCTCCCTGCGCATGAAACAGATGCACAGATGCAGTCCTTCATCTTTATGCACACTACTCTGAATGAAGACAATAAAAAAATATAATATAAGTTAAATGTTATTAATCTCTATTACAGTTATTGTTGTTTCATTTTTAACTTGATGAGTTTGTGTATCTGCATAGTTTTGTCTATATAGTTTCCATTTACCTTGATAGCTAAAACTAACATTAAGTATATAATATATGTATATATTTACACATTTATACATGTTGACATCAATTTTACAATAATACAAGAAATAGAAATGAACTATGCTACACTTTTCTGATTGCACCTCATTATGTTATTTCAATTTGTGTCCTTTTATTTATACTTTTCCTTCCTTCGTGTTTTAAATGTGTTCCAAGTAATTTATTTTTTTCATATTTTAGTAGTGTTTAGTGAGAAAGATTTCAGTCTGGATAGAACATATTGTGTCAATCACATTTCCATTTATTCATTTAGCACGGTTTTATCCAAATCATGTGTTAGGACGAAGAACACATTCATCCATATTATTTTTTTGTCTTGCTGTATCAGTTTGTCCTCCTCTGGGTATGGAGTCTCATCGCATAGACAATGACCAGCTGCTGACTTCCTCTGTTTTTCAACATCGCTATAGCTCACACAGAGCTCGCCTTAATATTCAGGTATGAACATATGCACAGTTACTCTAATGCATGCGTATATGATGTGTTGTCAATGTGAGCATATTGGTTTCATGTAACAGGCGTCTGCTGATGAAGATGATATGAATGGTGGGGCATGGTGTGCTAACCCTGAAGAGAAGATACACTGGATTGAACTGGACGCACGTACACTAACAGAGTTCACTGGCGTTATCACCCAAGGTCGAGATGACCCCTTAGAGTAAGACAGATATTAAAAACTTAGGAGCCATGTGGTTTAATTGTTTTTAAGAACTACCAAACTACCTAAACCGTCTACATCTATAGTCCTTGTTATTGTTTTGTTGTTTCAGGAGTGACTATGTGTCTTCCTATTATGTGGCATTTAGTAACGACAGTAGAGAATGGACTGTCCTTCATGACGGATATGCTGAATGGGTAAGTTGCCTGATTGCCATAATTTTCTCTTCTCCTTTTGGTTTCCAAATCTTTCTGGTTTGGTTGTAAAGGTCAATCTCGTTAACTTGACAGGGATTTTCAAATAGGGGTCCATGACCCTGATATTGCAAGTTATTATTTGATCTCAAACTAATTTTTGTAGTTAAACAATAAATATTAATTTATCTTCAACCAAAGCTGAAGTTCAGCTAAATGTTTAATAGATGCCCTAACATTAAAATATACTAAGTAGAATTAGTGTACAAGTATATGACTTTGTACATCAATTATGATTACATGAATGGTTTTGCAATAAAGCATCATACCAAAGTGTGCAAATTCACTAATATGGTTCTATACCCATGTTATTATTGGCCAGGCTTAAAAGTAAGCTTGATATTATACAATATGTAATTTTAACAAACTATTAAACTAAAACTATTCAGTCATTGAGTCACTTTATCTCCCTTCTCTATGCTCTCAGTTATTCTTTGGCAACTCGGATAAAAGCACCCCAGTTTTGTCTCAGTTCATGGAGCCGGTAGTGGCACGTTACATCCGCATCTTGCCACAGAGCTGGAATGGTACGATGTGTATGAGAATGGAGGTTTTGGGCTGCCCAGTACCAGGTGAGAAATATTTTTTCTATTATTCGGCAGAATTATTTGTTATTTATTTTGAAGACATTATCCATGCCTTTCCAAATAAGGTATTTGGCTTCAGGCACATCCCTAGTGCTGACAACGTTTTTTTTTTTAGCATCAACAGTATATGTTTTTTACTCAGATCCTCTCAGCCAGCACCAGAGTCAGAATGAAGTGACGCATCGAGATGACCTGGACTACACCCATCACAACTACCTAGACATGGAGAAGGTGATGGAAGAGCTTTAAGAGCATTAATGGCAAAAACGATTTAAGAATAAACTAGAGTTTAGGAAAATTTAAAATCGCCTTTATGCTAGGATGTTGTGGGTGGCTGCCAGAGAATTTCTGTTTCTAAGCCATAAGATTCAAGGTGTAGCACAAACCATGTGGGATGAGTTACACACAGAAGTTTAATAGGCTTATGGACTAAATGTGTGGTAATCGCTTAAAAATGTGACTTTTCTTATTGTCACAGCTCATGAAATCCATTTCCGAGGAGTGTCCCAACATCACTAGATTCTACAGTTTGGGCAAGAGCTTTAAAGGTCGGGAAATTTATGCCATGGAAATTACGGATAACCCTGGAATGCACGAAACAGGTGAGGAAAATTAGAGTAGGTATGGAAGAAACAGTATTATTATTCAATTTTTGGTATATTACAGGTACTGATCATTAAATGATTTTATATTTTATCATAAACGAGGAGGAGAAACAATCAATGTGAGTGTGTTCATTATACATTTGATGAACATACCATCATCTTTCCTCAGGAGAGCCAGAGTTTAGGTACACAGCAGGTTATCATGGTAATGAGGCTTTGGGGCGAGAGCTTCTTCTAATGCTCATGCAGTACCTGTGTAGAGAGTATAAAGATGGCAACCCTCGAGTGCGCCACCTTGTGGATGAGACACGAATTCATCTGGTGCCATCAGTCAATCCTGATGGCCATGTGAGAGCTTTTGATAAGGTGTGTTTAAAAATGTATAAAAAGTGTAATATTTAATTTCTGTATTGCTAGGCAGGTATTGCTAAAATTACTACTGCTTTCAAACAGATACACAGATTTAACAACAAAAATGAGTTTAGGATTATGATTTTCAGTAGCACTACCGCACACCGTGAGTGTACCATTTGTAGTTTGCTTTTGGGATATGATCTGATCTTAACATTTGGACCTGTAAACATCAACTTTATCAACCAGAAAGGTTAAATTCCCAGGGAACATGCAAATTTACTAATAATAGACAGATCAATGTGGATAACAGTCTGCCAAATGTATAAATATAAATGGTGTTGTGACACTTTAATCTAACTAAATTATGCAAGTAACATTTTAATCTTTGTTTCACAGGGCTCAGAGTTGGGCAGCTGGACATTAGGGCACTGGACTGAAGATGGCCAAGACATCTTCCAGAACTTTCCACACATAAATAACATTCTTTGGGATGCAGAAGATAAGGGCATGGTGCCCAAATTGACACAAAATCACCATGTACCTATCCCTGAGGGTATTTTGTCAAGCAATGGCTCAGTAAGGAAATAATTATGTGTTATAAATGTTCATTTAATTAATCAAAGCACCAGTCGCATACTCTAGTCTTTAACACCTTGAACTTGACCAATTAGATTAGAGGACTGGAACTAACTGTTGTATTCCTTTAAATGTTCTGCCTTTCAGGTTGCAGTGGAGACTCTTGCCCTTATCTCCTGGATGGAGAGTCATCCATTTGTGCTTGGTGCCAACCTGCAGGGTGGTGAGAGACTGGTGACATACCCCTTTGACATGCGGCGCCTCACCAAGGAGTCTGAGGAGATGGAGAAAAAACTCAATTCCAGAGCAAACAGACGGAAGCGACAGTACGAGGAAGAGGAAGAAGAAGAACCCAACCCTTACCTTCACATTGGATACCATGAGGAGACCTACAGTGGCCCCCAAGAAAACCATGCATATCATCAAGAGAACTATGGATACCGTCAAGAAAGTTATGGGTACCACCATCAGAACCAAGGGTACCATGAGGAGAACCAAGGGTATCACGATGAGAACCAAGGGTATCACGGTGAGACCCAAGGGTACCATGAGGAGAACCAAAGGTACCATGATGAGAACCAAAGGTACCATCATGAGGGTCACTCTGAAGGGCACCATGAGGGGTATCAAGAAGGATACCCAGAAGGATATGGACAGGGTGAACAAGAGGAAGAGATAAGAGTGGTTGAGGACCAGTCTTTGTTCCGCTGGTTGGCCATATCTTATGCCTCTACTCACCGCACCATGACTCAAACCTATCAGGGAGGATGCCATAGTGATGACCCAACAGGTGGTCTGGGAATTGTTAACCGTGCCAAGTGGAAACCCATCCAAGGAAGTGAGCATTAGGAACTTGTGTGGAATGAAAATTTAGAACAGGGATGTCAAAAAATAACTTCTCAGTGAGTATATCAGGGCTTTTTGTGACTATTTTCTTTTTGATACCTGTTCATGTCCCTTCTCTTTTAGGTATGAATGACTTCAGCTACCTTCACACTAACTGTTTTGAACTGTCAATTTTCTTGGGCTGCGATAAGTTCCCTCATCAAAGTGAACTTTTAAGAGAGTGGGAGTATAACAGAGAGGCCCTGCTTACTTTCATGACTCAGGTGAGCTGTTCACATTCACATCATGAGAATGGGACCATGACAAATGTTTAAAAGCAGAAAAGGTTATTTTCATCATGCTGTGTCATGGCCTTGACAGTATTCAGCATTCATATTTGCAGATGGAGGTCAGGTGACAAAGTGCAACGCAGGGCTGGGCGATATGACCTAAAAAAAATTCCCGATTTTTTCACAAAAATCAGATTTACGATTTATATCGATTTCTTCCCCCTCCAACTTAAAATCAATCTGCAGGTAACAAAGAAATTGTTCAAAACAAGTTTTAACTTTATTTTGTTTAAAAATATTTGCGGCTTTTGTAGCACATACCTGGGGTCCAAAACGTTCAGCATGTAAATAAACCCCGGCTATTCCACAGTATATATAGGCACTATAAATTTTGTAATATACAATATACATTGAGGAAAATAAGTATTTGAACACCCTGCTGTGTTCTCTGGTATCTACATAGAGGGTATATGCCTCATTTAAGGTCAATAATTGTCCAGATACGGTTTTACAGGTCCATTTACAACTCTAGAAATCTTCCCCAGGATGAAATGGTCTGTTTTTGCCTTATTTGGAAGGGTCATGAATGTTAATGCAGAGTTCTGCTCTGATTGGCTGTTTCACTGCGCGGCTCAATGATAGCTGACCGTCATGACGATGGAGAGATTAGGCATTCAACCTTATATGTTTGAGCCTGTTTCTGACGAAGATGCAGATTTTGAGGAACAACAACATGTTTTGAGATTGGAAATGAAAGCTTCTGAATGGTAAGTTAAGTCTTTATTTTAATTATGAACCTGCAAAATCATTACGTCCATACCAGAACTTCAGCCTAAACGATAACTAGCATATAGCATTAAATATACACAGCAGTCACAAATTTTTTAGCATTGTAAAAATATTAATTATTGTAATGTGTCCCTGTATGATTTTACAGCGATAGCTTCTTCACTTTGAATCACAAACTGAACTGGGTAGCGCTTAAATATGTGGTTTGTACAGTAACGTTTGAGTTTGACAGTAGAGTACTAATTTAAAAGTCAATTTATTTAGCCATTTAGTTATGTAAACTACTCGGATTATCCAATTGTTACTGTACTAGCATCTTGTGTTGGATCTAGGTTAATGTTGTCTCTCTAAGAAGCTTTCAGTTTAATCAGAAATTGTTTAGACAGTCAAGAAGTGGATAAAATCACTACTTACTGCTTGCAGGTATATGGTTGGAATTGCCCCTTTCTTCAGTGTCGGACGCTGAGCAAAGCCTGCTTGATATTGTCCCAGGTTTGAAAAACTGTCCATGGTGAAATGGGCAGAGCAAACTAACAACTTTTAAATAAATTGTTGCGGTATCCGATTATAAATAAACATCAACCATGCCTGTTGACATGATTTATCTGTGGGAAGAGTATGAAACGTCTTCACATCCCCTGCACAGCCTGGAACACAACATTTGTTTCCATGATCTGCCTTGTTCGCTATCCTCGCGTGACGCTTGTTTACCTGCAGAGATGATTCGGCTGCGCAGTTTCGCCTGACAGTGAACATGTGCTTGCATATGCAAATATTGGGGGCATACATATTAATGATCTGACGATTGCATCACTCTCGGTGTTACGTTGAGATTTGCCTATTTTTCTGTTGTGTTTTTCACAAACGAGATTTACATATGAAGGAGGAGGCAATGGTGTTTGAGACTCACTGTATGTGATTTACATGCACTGAACTCCTGTTATTTAACTATGGCAAGGTTAATTCAATTTTTAATTCTAGGGCACCTTTAATATTTGGTACAGTAGCCTTTGTTTGCAATTACAGAGGTCAAACGTTTCCTGTAGTTTTTCCACCAGATTTGCACACACTGCAGGAGGGATTTTGGCCCACTCCTCCACACAGATCTTCTCTAGATCAGTCAGGTTTCTGGCCTGTCGCTGAGAAACACGGAGTTTGAGCTCCCTCCAAAGATTCTCTATTGGGTTTAGGTCTGGAGACTGGCTAGGCCACGCCAGAACCTTGATATGCTTCTTGCAGAGCCACTCCTTGGTTATCCTGGCTGTGTGCTTTGGGTCATTGTCATGTTGGAAGACCCAGCCTCGACCCATCTTCAATGCTCTAACTAAGGGAAGGAGGTTGTTCCCCAAAATCTAGCAATACATCGCCCCGGTCATCCTCTCCTTAATACAGTGCAGTCGCCCTGTCCCATGTGCAGAAAAACACCCCCAAAGCATGATGCTACCACCCCCATGATTCACAGTAGGGATGGTGTTCTTGGGATGGTACTCATCATTCTTCTTACTCCAAACACGTTTAGTGGAATTATGACCAAAAAGTTCTATTTTAGTCTCATCTGACCGCATGACTTTCTCCCATGACTCCTCTGGATCATCCAAATGGTCATTGGCAAACTTAAGATGGGCCTTGACATGTGCTGGTTTAAGCAGGGGAACCTTCCATGCCATGCATGATTTCAAACCATGACGTCTTAGTGTATTACCAACAGTAACCTTGGAAACGGTGGTCCCAGCTCTTTTCAGGTCATTGACCAGCTCCTCCCGTGTAGTTCTGGGCTGATTTCTCACCTTTCTTAGGATCATTGAGACCCCACGAGGTGAGATCTTGCATGGAGCTCCAGTCCGAGGGAGATTGACAGTCATGTTTAGCTTCTTCCATTTTCTAATGATTGCTCCAACAGTAGACCTTTTTTCACCAAGCTGCTTAGCAATTCCCCCGTAGCCCTTTCCAGCCTTGTGGAGGTGTACAATTTTGTCTCTAGTGTCTTTGGACAGCTCTTTAGTCTTGGCCATGTTAGTAGTTGGATTCTTACTGATTGTATGGGGTGGACAAGTGTCTTTATGCAGCTAACGACCTCAAACAGGTGCATCTAATTAATAATAAAGATAATAAAGAGTGGAGGTGGACATTTTAAAGGCAGACTAACAGGTCTTTGAGGGTCAGAATTCTAGCTGATAGACAGGTGTTCAAATACTTATTTGCAGCTGTATCATACAAATAAATAGTTAAAAAATCATATATTGTGATTTCTGGATTTTTTTTTTTAGATTATGTCTCTCACAGTGGACATGCACCTACGATGACAATTTCAGACCCCTCCATGATTTCCAAGTGGGAGAACTTGCAAAATAGCAGGGTGTTCAAATACTTATTTTCCTCACTGTACATATTAAAGGTTTATGAATTGATATGCAGATAAAATTAACTTTCATTAACAACAGTAATGTGCAAAAAAGTATAGGGAAATTTTAAATATTCTGCTCTTATTAAATATAGGTCACCATTGTTCTTTTAAAGTCTCACACTGAACTGACCAAGCAGTGATCATTAAAGGAATTAAAAAACAACAACATTCAACTATTTCTTCCACTTTAAACTTTTAGTTTTACAAATCATCACATTAAAAATAACATTAAAATTGGATAATATTTAGAGATTTGAAGTGCTGGAAAAAGTGTGAAGCACTTGAAAACATTCCATGTGGTGTTACTACAGTAAATGTTGGTGATTTGTGACTGAAACCCCTGATCCTCGCTCATGTTGTCTCAATGTTTCTCCTGGTTTCCACATCAGCTGTGTTTGATCTGATATCTGTGGTTTATAACAGAATTCTGCACCAAACGCTTCCACTAGATCTTGCAGTAGCGATGTTATTAATTCTGTGGTAAATTCAAACGCTTTCTCACTGGATCTCCCAGCACTGTGTAGTAACGGTGTCACGAGATCAGCCTGTGTGTGAGCTAAGCTCCCGCTGCGCTGTCTATTATTGCTCCGAGCTGAGAAACGTCTGCGCAGCTCAAACGAGTAGCGCGGTTCCGTTCAGACTTAAAACACACTTTGCAGCGGGGTATTGTTTGTTCTGCGACTGACGCCGAAAACCCGAACACTGACACTGTCCTTGTTGTTTTTATATCTCTATGGCAAATGCGTGGGGGGCGGGCTGAGCTCATTCGGAACTACAGGGGGCCAGAGGGAAGCGTCTGCGGATGTTAAAGAGAAAACAGATTTTTATTCAAATAAATCGACGTAAACTACACATTCGAGTTAATCGATAAAATCAATTTATCACCCAGCCCTAGTGGAACGCTTCATCAAGACCATAAAAGGGCAACTATGTCACAGAATCCGCAGATTCCGATTGTCTAAAGAAGGTGCTGAGGAATGAGTGAAGTATGGCAAAGCGATGCAGCATCTTGTGAGGAACCGGGTTACATATGTAACCCAGAGGTGTTCCCTTTCAAGGGAACTCAACGCTGCATCATGGTGTTGACGCTATGGGAACGTTAATACCCATGCCGCCATACTGAACAAATCTTAGAAGACCATGCGCTTCATAGGCTAAGTGCAAAATGTCTGACTAGCAAGGTTGTGAGAGTATGAATAGATGTACACCTTATGGCCCCTAATAGAACAATTAACCCAGAAGAACCTGAGATCCTGGGGTTGAATCCATATCCAAACTGTAGACTCTATGAATTTGTGCTGAGAAGACAAGCTGCTTTGCTAGCCATGAGAAGTCGCTTTTCCATACTTCACGCATGCCTCTGCAGCTCAATAGCACAAAAAAATCTTGTAAAGGCCCACCCTTAGTTAGCCTTTGAAGAGGCCACACTCCTAGTGGAGTAGGTTTAATTGACTAGAGGCGAAGCCATACCGCGTGCCACATTGGCAAAAGAAGTCGCATCAACAATCCAATGCAACAAGCCCTGCTTGGTGGCAGGAACAGTTGATCATATTTACACCACATTTCCTGAGTGGTCAATGTGAATCCATAGTGCCCTGACTAGACATAAGGGAAGAAGCCTCTCCTGCTCTGGCAAGTCAAACAGCAGAGGGGAGAAGGCTTGAAGAACAACGAGACAGTCGAGAAAGGCACCTTTGGACCGTAACCTGGCCTCGGATGCAATATAACTTTAAACTATGTTAAAGTCCTCATGAAATCAAAATCGATCTTATTTACTTTATTAGCACACATTACAGGTCTTAGGGTGAACAATTATTCAGTGCAAATTTATACACAGAAAAATGTTTTTGCCGTGGTAATCTTTAATCAAAATCTGAAAAGTAACTTCCGGTCTGTATGGCGTTCCCTTTCCGATGACGCCATTTTGATGGCCACTCCGCTCCAACCGTTAGTCTGCTATGAGCGAGAGATGGAGAGGAGGAGCGCTGAAGTAAAACCATGCCCTCTATTAAATATTCCGTTTCACTTGGAAATATGTCATAGCACTGAAACAAAATCAGTTGCAACTTCCGGTTCACTGGGACTTTAAGGCCAGTGACAGTGTCACCTTGAGAGTCCGAAACTTCTCAGAGGCTAACTCCAAGGCCTCAAATGGCGCCTCTATAAACCTTCCAGGACTATAGAAAGATCCCAAAAAGAACTTGCAGTCTGCAGATAGGCTTCAACCATCTGTCACCATGCAGAAAAAAAAGATACTAGGGGATGCTTCCCCACAGAAGCGCCATCACTGTGGACATGACAAGCCGAAACGGCGGTCACATACATTTTAATGAATGAATGAAGCATTTATATAGCACCCATCACCAGTGTGCAGCATCCACCTGGATTATGCGACAGCAACCAAAGTGCAATGGCACTAGTGCGCTCATCACAAACCAGCTATTCGCAGAGAGGAGAGTAGAGTAACAGAGTCAATTCAATGGATGGGTATTATTAGGAGACTATGATTGATAAGGGCCAATGGAGGGAATTCATCCAGGACATTTGGGATACACAGGGGACTCTTTACGAGAAGTGGGATTTTTAATAACCGTAGCGAGTCAAGACCTCTGTTCAACGTCTCATCCGAAGGACAGTGCTTTTTAGAGACTGTGGACTGGACGACCATCCAAGACTGCACCTCAATCCCCATAATACCCCCAGAAAAGTTGTTTTCTTAATTGGAGAATGCATACCTTTTTGAAAGTTTAATGTCAAACCTGAACACCTCAAGTGAGTTATAAACAATGGCATGAAGGTACAAGGTGATAAGGTCAGGCCAAGAGGACAACTCCATACTGGTGTGATTTGCACCCAAAGCAAACCTTCCGAAGTGAGTCCTATAACCTCATTCCACAGAGACACAATTGACAGAAGTTACTTCCAAACAGGAGGAAATGGTCTGCTCCGTGCCCTGAAACTGCTTGCTGGCAGGGAACAACTGAACATAATGCCCGGGGGGTCCAATTGTGAGGAGAGTGCCCAAAACTGTCTAGGAGGGCCAACTGCCCTAACAACCTACAATGTCCTAATACTCTCTGTAAGAGGAAGCAGACTCCAAACCAAGGCAGCATCACTCAGAGGAGATAGGGTGAAAAAGCCTGTGGGTCACTGCTGCTGCCTGAAAATTGGCAAGGTTGGCAAAAAAATCATTTGAGAGCATCAGGTGAGACTTGACATGCAACTTAATCTCAACCTGCAATCCTCATGATCAAAGGCCGCTGCTGGACCTGAACCAGTGGTGAGCAGATGTCTGACTCTCATTCCTCGAGAAGAGAGACAGACAGAAATAGTGCTTTCTTTGAAAAGTCAGCCCCCTCGAGAACTGACTGAGCGTACTCCAGTCTCAAACAAACAGAGATTGTGAGTTGTCACCCATAAGAAAGTGAGCACGGTGGCACACATCTCCTAAATTGCTTGTTTGCATTCCTTTAGTACTCCTGTCTAAACAAAATCAGTCAAACAGGACTTACAATTTTGACAATCATACTGAAGCAGACTTGCTGCTTCTAAAGATAAAAAAGCTGGGGGTTCTGTCACATAGGTGCCCTTTTATGGTCTTGATGAGGCGCTGTGCTTTGTCACCTGACCTCTGTCTTCCCTTGAAAGGGAATCTTGTAGGTAAGACTTCAACAACACTAGTGTTGTAGTACTTGAGTCAGTCTTAAAGGGATATTTCACCCAAAACTAACCCTTTAAGTCTGAGTCCAGGACCATATTTTCTATCACTAGTCAAGACCATCTCATTCGAGTCCAG
Organism: Romanogobio albipinnatus; assembly: GCA_023566225.1. Taxonomy (NCBI): domain Eukaryota; kingdom Metazoa; phylum Chordata; class Actinopteri; order Cypriniformes; family Gobionidae; genus Romanogobio; species Romanogobio albipinnatus. Next base: position 19,527,226 of record CM042253.1, on the reverse strand, counting down.
GACGAGTCCAAATTATCCTTAAAATATGGTCTTGGACTTGAGAATGACTTTAGTCTGAGTTTTCCAAAGTTGAGTACTACAACTCTGCCCTGCTCAACCTTACATTGTTTTCCCAGGTGCATCGAGGCATTAAGGGAGTTGTGAGAGATAAAGAGGGAAACCCTATTCCCAACGCCACTGTATCTGTGGAGGGAGTCAATCATGATGTCAGGACAGGTGAGATATTTTCTGTAGTTCTTGAAATTGTACCGTTTTTAGTAAACTAAAGGGTATCAATAAAAAGTCTTCTACTCTAGGTGAATCTGGAGATTACTGGCGACTTCTTAACCCTGGTGAGTACCGTGTTACTGCCAGAGCAGACGGCTACTCTTCCTTCACCCGTCTATGTGTGGTGGGGTTTGACCCAGGTGCTACCCTGTGCAACTTTGAACTCAACAAGTCTAACTGGGACCGCATCAAACAGATCATGGCTCTCCATGGCAATAGGCCCATCCGGTTGCTGAGCAGTGGCAACAGGGGCGGTGGGCAGCACTTTTCACACAGCAGTAACCAAATACCAAATTCTAAATTCAATAACCAAATTCCTGACGGTAACGGTGGGGACATGAACAGGGCTCGTCTCCGTCGATTACGGCTAATGAGAATCCGCCGCCTACGGCAGCAGAGGCTTCTTGTCAGCAAAACGACACCCCCTACCACAACCGTGACTACCACAACTTCACTTCCATCTACCACAGAGAGTACAACCCCCTGGTATGACTCTTGGACCCTTGGGGAAACCTTTGAAGAGAACACAACCCCACCAGAAGAGATTGAGTTGACAGATACACTGGACTATAACTACAATTACAAGATTGATGATTATTAAGCGCAAACTACAGATCAAAGTTTTGCTCAACAGATTGATTGTTTTGGACTATATAGGTCATTGCACAAAATATTTTTTATTCCACAATATGAAAGTTGACCTTGATAATTAATCACACTCAATTTTCTGGTCGCAAAGTAGGTTGAAATCAGCACCCAATGGCTTGCAAAGCTTGAAAGTAGTAAGAATTATTCTGTTGTGTATTCCTGTCTACACATCTACTCTATACTACAGTATACTATCAAAACGAAAACTTCTCATATGACCATCATGCCCACTGAGGGGAAATGAGAATGTTTTAATGCAAGAGAAGGAGCTGTGCTACCATTTATTTCTCTCACATTAACAGACAGTCTTTGTTTGTACAGGGCAAGTGAACATGGGAGATTTTCCCTTAAAGTTACACCAAGTTCAATGGCCTGTGCTAAAGGACAGTTTCTTTCCAGTAAATAAAGTTTTCATATTTACACTGTTTTTGTTTTATCTGCATTAGTGTCATGTGTACATCAAGTGGCTCATTATAAAATGTGCCTACGCACAGACTTGATTTTTGAGTGTCACACACTAAAATCCACAATGTTCAGGACTGGATTTCCCGATAACGTTGTCTCTTAGCACGCTACGAAGACTCCAAAGATATAACTTAAAGGTCCCGTTCTTAGTGATCCCATTGTTCAAACTTTAGTTAGTGTGTAATGTTGCTGTTAGAGCATAAATAATACCTGTAAAATTATAAAGCTCAAAGTTCAATGCCAAGCGAGATATTTTATTTAACAGAAGTTCCCTTTCAAAGCCTACAGCGAACGGCTGGCTTGGACTACATCCTGGTACTTCCTTCATAAATGACGTCAGTAGAACAGTAGAACAGACTAACCTCCGCCCACAAGAATACGTGAAAAAAGGGGGCGTGGTCTTGTTGCTGTCCCACGTGGAGAAGAGGACGTGTCGCGTGGAGAAAAGGAAGTGTTGCGTTTGAGTGTGTTTGTCGCCATGTCGTCGAGACGCTGTTATTTTCATCCCGGAGTCAAATCACCTTTGTTTGGCTTTCCCAGGGACGCTGTAGAGATCATTAAGCGCATATATCTCCCGTTAAGAGGCGTGACCTTTCCACGTGCGCTAAGCTGCTGTCGGATCACAACACAGGAACCGTGCCACGTTCGCTAAGCTGCGGTCAAATCACAACACGGGAACCGCTGGCACAATCAGAACTCGTTACGTATTTCTGAAGGAGGGACTTCATAGAACAAGGAACTCATCAGCCGTTTTTAGGACAGTGAATACAGCGGTATACAGATAAGTAAATTGTGTGAAAAATACTGTTTTTTTACACGCGAAACATGAACACGTTATATTGCACACTGTAAACACAATCAAAGCTTCAAAAAAACACGAAGAACGGGACCTTTAATGACAGCGTTGATAAAAAGCACAAAATCCCTATATAAGAGCTTTACTACCACTGAACTTCACTGTGGGAACCAGGCATTTCTCACTGTACACTGTACTACTTTCTTGAGTCACTATTTGGACGACCAAATGTTGAGAATCAATGTAGTTACCAGTTCAGCTAAATAGTGTAGTTCTGTGAACTTTTTAGTTATTTAAATAACTTACTGTTTGATGCCAAGTTTCACAGTAGTAAATAATACACCAGTATTTCATTCCAATTTCCCTACCTTTTTTGTTTTGTTCATAAACTATTCAAGGTGAATCTCTGTTCATATTTATCCTTAATGTCTCCTTTTCCCACAAACCTAATAATGTGGATGAGATGAGAAGGATATAGAGGATGAATTATAGAGACTTACAAAAATATTAAATACAACAGTACTTATTCAACTCAATGTGTACTGTTTTATGAGTACAGCTGGAGTTGCTTACTGTAAAGTTCTACCATACTTACTGTATCGAAGCATCAATTAGAAGCATCAATAGAGAATTTTCCACTAATCAAGAGAGTCACGCGTGCCAAAAGAGCTCTACAGGGAAAGGCCACTCCCACAAAGCGCTGCAAATGGTGTAATCGAGTCTTTCTTGCTGCATCTAATTTCGGAGGCTGCGTCCTTAGGAGGTCGCATTTGAAGGCTGCATACATCATCAAGGATGTCTTATTTAGGAAAAGTAAACTTAATAAAATTGACTGTTAATCCTTGTGAGGTGTAAAATACCTTTCTTACTTTGCAATTTCACTTTTCTTAAATGAGACCGCCTCGATGTGCACCGCCAGAGGACGCATCCTTCGAAATGATACGCAGCTTATTTGTTCTCAAAATACTTAAATGTTTGTATATGCATATTGTGCAATAAACTTAAAATAGGGCTGTGCCGGTCAATTTGACCACGGTGGTGGTACACCAAAAGTATATGAATGCTTTTTTACGTGAACATTACCACACGAGTGAAGCTGTGTTTACAAAATAAATAATATGTTAGCAATTAAATGTTACATCGCAACCATGGAAATTTGGAAAAAATTTGGATTTGTGCTGAAACATGAGCCCATACATTTATAATAGTAACACTAGTAACATAGTAACATTTAAGGTTTGTGTGATCCAGTCATTTGAAAGATATTGGCTCTTTATTGTGTCTTTTATTAGGCTAATTAATCTTATAAAAAAATGAAGACTTCCACAAGGACAACTGGACAAGTTTGACATAATCTTAATTCTTTTACCAAATTTAGATGCTGCCTTTATGATCTCACAAAGTCTGTCTTTTCATAAATTGCTTCAGGACTTGTAATCAGAGTTATATAGGCTCGTCTTGTGGTCTGGGCTCTTACTAAACTCGTGTGCAAAGCAATTGGGATATACAGATCATTGTGGTCACCACAGGTTCCTTATATCTACTGAAGGAACTGAATATAATTAACTCTGCATCACAAACTCAAATACATTCACCTCTTCATATTCAGCTCAGTTGAGCAGAGAACATCACAATCACACTGACAATTAATGTCCTGCTTTCCCTAAACCCATTTAGTATGATATAACACAGTTCATCTCATCAGACAGATCCTCCTCGAGGCGCCTGATTGGTTGCCCCGCCTGTCCTTGACTTAGAAGGTCAGTTGCAGCACTCTCCATTTCGTCAATAGTCATGTTACAGGCATCTGCAATTTCCCGTTTTGCAAAGTCAACAAATTTGGGGTCTTTGGCATATAGACCCAAGCCTTCAGAGATCAGGATCTAAAAGAGACAAAATGAAGAAGACGTTACAGAAGCAGTGATCTCCATTTATCTAGTTATATGTCTGCTAAAAGCAATTTGTTGCACTGGCAATTTAGATGTTTCATATTAAATGGGGTTTAAAGTTTATATTTAGAATTATTTACGCTTTTTTTTTCACTTTAAAGGGGTCATTAAATGCATTTCACATCTTTATATTTCTGGAGGAAGTTGTTTCACATCAAAATGTTCAAATATTTTCAATATATGATATGATCATTTTCCATCTCTCTGTAACACTTCAGGGACATTACCTCAGAAACGCAAGTGAACCATGGCCAGCTCTTTAAAGGGATAGTTCACCCAAAAATGAAAATTAACCCATGATTTACTCACCCTCAAGCCATCCTAGGTGTATAAGACATTCTTCTTTCAGACGAATACAATCAGAGTTATATAAAAAAATGTCCTGGCTCTTCCCAGCTTTATGATGGCAGTGAATGGCAGCTCAAAATTTGAAGCCCAAAAAAGCGCATCCATCCATTATAAAAGTAATCCACACGGCTCCAGGGGGTTAATAAAGTCCTTCTGAAGTGAATCGATGGGTTTTTGTAAGATAAATATCCATATTTAACATGTTATAAAGTAAAATATCTAGCTTCCGTCGGACCGACTTCCGTAAGCTACGGTGGGCAACACAGGACAAAGATGTCATCACCTGAGACAGCAGGGAGTAGCTAGCACTCTGTAGAGCAGTTTGTCCGTTTTTGGCTACTGTGATGGCGGTGCAAAATGGTGACTTCACTGTAAGGGGACCCGCAGTGTATGTAGATAGAAACGGCTCATTCTAATAAAAACATAACGATTCATTATGTAAGGTCTTTATACACCACTGAAAACAGTTATGTACTGTATATTATATATACAGTATAAATACTCATAAATACTACACACTGCACCTTTAAGAGCATAAGTAATTTTTCTCTCAGAGATCTGAGAGATTTCCCTCCATTGACAGCTATGCAACTACCACTTTGACGCTTCAAAAAGTTTATAAAGAAGCTGAAATGTTGACGTCCTCCTCTTCCCTCTCTTGTTTTTTTTTATTTATGCATTTCTTTTATATGTGGACAGTTTTCATGGCATCTGTCTGTATAAAGTAAATCGAAACTTTGATATATGTTCCTGGTACAGGAATGTAATTCAAATAAAATTTTGATCACCAAAAAAAGTTAATAAAGAGATCGTAAAACTTATCCATAAGTATCGAGCGGTTTGGTCCAAATTTTCTGAAGAGACATGCTCACTTTATATTCACATATAAACATTTATCAGCGAACATAGTTGTATGAACTTTTTGAAGCGTCAAAGTGGCAGTTGCATAGCTGTCAATAAAGGGGCATAAATCTCTCAGATTTAATTAAATAAAACGTCTCGGTTACGGATGTAACCGTCGTTCCCTGAGGAGGGAACGGAAACGTAACGTTAGTGACTAACGAATGGGGGTTTCGCTTAGAAGCCTATCATCTTTGAGTACTTAGAAAACGCCCAATGGTGTGCCAATGCCATGGCATGCGGAATTTGCATACGTAACCCGCCTCACCACGTGAGTATAAAAGGAAGTACGTGGCAATATCGCATTACGTTACCTGCTGAGGAGCCAAGACTGAACTCCGTGTTCCAGAAGCACAGCCAATGTGGCAACGGGACGTTACATCTCCGTTCCCTCCTCAGGGAACGAGGGTTACATCCGGCGAACCGTACTGCCAGCAACTCGAGGCAATTGACATGTAGAAGGCGCTGGGTTCCTGTCCAGGAGCCCACGGCTGATTGTCCATTGCACATGGCACCACAGCCCGTGGCAGAGGCATCCGTCGATATGACAACATGCCTGGAAACTCGTTCTAAGGGCACACTGGCCCGTAGAAAACCGAGGTTCGACCACCGGGTGAGAGTCTGTCGGCAGGCCCGAGTCACTTGTACCCGGAGCGTTACAGACCGCCATGCCCATCTCGGGACTCGGTCGCGAAGCCAATGCTGAAGCGGTCTCATATGAAGCAATCCGAGCTGCGTTACCGCGGCTGCAGAGGCCATATGCCCCAGGAGCCTCTGAAATAGTTTCAGTGGAACCGCATTCTTGCTCTCGATTTGACGGAGGCAAGTCAGCAGAGACTGCACGCGCTCGGGCGCGCACATGGCGACCGAGTCAATATCCATACCGAGAAAAGAGATCCTCTGCAAGGGGCAAAGTTTGTTCTTCTCCCAGTTGACCTGAAGGCCCAGACGAGCTAGGTGTTGGAGCATCAGATCTCTGTTTCCACAAACCTGCTCCCGAGAGTGGCCCAGTATGAGCCAGTCGTCGAGGTAGTTCAGGATACGAACCCCGTGCTGCCGGAAGGGCACAAGGGCTGCCTCGACAATCTTCGTAAAGACACGAGGGGACAGAGATAGCTCGAATGTGAGGGGCGCATACTGGTATGCCCGCCCCTCAAAAGCAAACCGTAGGAACGGTCTGTATCGAGGAAGGATGGAGACATGGAAGTAGGCGTCCTTCAGGTCGATCGCTGCAAACCAATCGTCCGGACGAACGCATTCGAAAAGGCGTTTCGCAGTCAACATCTTGAACGGAAGCCTGTGAAGGGATCGGTTCAAGATGCGAAGGTCCAGGATTGGTCATAACCCACTGGTTTTCTTGGGTACAATGAAGTAAGGGCTGTAGAACCCCGACTTCATTTCGGCTGGAGGGACAGGCTCGATCGCACCCTTCGCCAGCAGGGTGGTAACCTCCGCACACATGACGGACGGGGCGTTGGCCCCGACCATGGTATGGCGGACTCCCCTGTAGTGGGGAGGAGCCTGCGCGAACTGAATCGCGTAGCCGAGCCTGATGGTCCGCGCGACCCAGCAGGATAGTCCCGGAAGCTGAAGCGAGGCTCCCAGGAACTGCACCAGCGGGGTCTTTCGGAGCACAGATGTACCCAGGGTGGGGCAGCGAGGCAGCATTACCGGCCCGGACGTGGGAGGCGTTTGGGCATCCCGGTGTGGGGGCACGGTTAACGGCTGCGTCCTGACAGAGGAGACCAGGGAAGGATGTGCATTCCACTGGGCTCTGCTCTGAGAGGAGGCTGGCGACAGAGAGGGATGTGAGTGGCGGGACCCGGGGGTGGCGCACACCGTCATCACCGATCTCTGGGTGCTCAGGGATGGGATTGTAAGTTCTTTCTTTAACCACATTAGGGTGCTGCTGACCCAGGGGCCAGCAGCTGAACAAAAGATTCTCCCCCGGGCCTCCACCAGGGGAAGGAGCGGCCCTGGTGCCGTCTCCCGGAAAGAACTGCCCATCCCTGAGCTGTCCGCGTCAGGAGCGCCGCTTGGCCTGGCGTTTTTTCGCGGGCTGCAGGGCTGGAGCGGACTGGGACGCCTTCCTGCGGTTACCTCTGCGCGGCCCGGGTGGAGGCTGCTGCTTGGGTGGCGCAGAGGTTGAGGGAACCGCAGGAGGGCTCCCTCGGCGGCGAGCAGGCTGAGGCAACTGCGCGGGCGGCTGGGTGGAGGCAGCAGCAGACCGCCGGGGCAGTATATGTTTAATATGGCCTCAGTCTGCTTCTGGGCGGCCGGGAACTGTTGGGTGAAGTTCTCGACCGCGCCGCCAAATAGCCCATCCTGGGATATGGGGGCATCGAGGAAACGTGTTCGCTCGCCGTCCCGCATATCGGCCAGGGTGAGTCCTGGATCAGCTCCGCCCTCGTGCAGGTCACATAGCAACTTGGCCTGGTAGGCCTGAAGAGTTGCCATGGCGTGCAGAGAAGTGGCGGCCTGCCCTGCAGCTCTATAGGTCTTCGCCACCAGGGATGACGAAAACCTACAGGCCTTGGAGGGGTGCTTAGGATCGCCGCACCAAGTCGAAGCACTCTGTGGACACAGTGCATTGTTTGCATCGCAACAAAGGGTTCGACCGGGGGGACCCCAGTGTACCCTTTACCCGCGGCTCCATCAAGGGCGGAGAAGGCGGAGGCTAACGCATTACAATAGTTTCATTAGTTAACATTAGTTAACTACTTTAGATAACATTAATTAAGAATGAACAATACTTATACAGTATTTATTAGTTAGTTAATTTCAACATTTATTCATACATTATTAAAATCAAATGTTGTATTTGTTAACATTAGTTAATACACAGTGAATTAACATGAGCAAACAATGAACAACTTTATTTTTAACTAATATTAACAAAGATGAATAAAAACTGTAACAAATGTATTGTTCATTGTTAGTTCATGTTAATTAATACATTGACTAATGTTAACGAATGATATGAACCCTATTGTAAAGTGCTACTGTTGTTATTTTAGAGCAATTTCTTATGTGTGTAAATATCAATATATCAGTATATTTCATGACCCCTCTAAAGTTTATTTTTCTTTTGATCACAGCCCAAAATGAAATTTTTGATACACTGCTGTAAAACAAAACAAAGTCTAGCTTGAATAGTTTTTATAGCCACTGAACTTGCATAAATAACAACTATTCTTATTACTTAGGGTTATTTGATACACCATTCAGGAATCTTATTTACCGACTCTACGAGGCTGTCAGCGCTTCCCTTCTCAATGTATCCGGGGCTGTGTTGGGAGGGCAATCTGAGAGTGGTGTATGCCCGAGGTTGCTGGGCTGCACCGGCCATCCCACTGTCAATCCACCCGGGATGGGCCGACGCCGGCAGGCTGGCGCTGCCATTGGGGTCACTCCACATTGCCTGAGTGCCCCCCACCTCGTTCACCAGAATGAGGGGGGCATAGAGGAGACGACCCCGCTTGGCCTGGTTGTTCACCCAAGAGGCAGAAGAAACCGCAGATGAAATGCTGCTCCGCCGTGAGTCGTAGCTGTTTTGTGTCTTGGGAAGCACAAAAAAAAAAACATTTGCACATTTGTTTTACAATTTTGCACAATTGTACATTGCTGGTGTATTCTCCAAGTTATATATTATTCTATATATCCATTATGACATCTAAAGTATCTTTTCATCCCTTTAAAGCCTGAGATATGAAGAAATATGTCAGGACATTTATCTACAATGTAATAAACACATAATTTGTACAATTTTAAAATGCAATATATATTTTATATATAGTATTTTCAAATTAAAAATATTTTTGCATACTTGTTTTTGTATCATATTTGATACATTAGGCTTTTATTGTAATTTATTGATGGAAATGTATTTTTATTGCTTTTATAATCATAAAGAAATCTATTTTGCTGTGTGGTAGTCAAAAAAGAATTTCAGCTTTGACAAGATACATATTAATAAATATTTATATATAAGATAAATAATATGAATATAGAAAAAATATTGGTAACACTTTAGAATAATGGTCATTAGTTAACATTAGTTAATGTATTAACTAACATGAACTAACCATGAGCAGTACATTTGTTACTGTATTTGTTCATCTTTGATAACGTTTGTTAATATAAATCCAGCTGTTCATGGTTTGTTCATGTTAGTTCACAGTACTAACTAATGTTAACAAGATTTTAATAATGCATTAGTAAATGTTGAAATTAACCAGAAATTAACTATTACTGTAGCTCTCACTCTAATGTTGATATTAATTAAATGTAATCTCTCTCTAATATTTAATTAATTCAATTTAATGAGTAAATTATTTCATTAACGTTTTATTATTATAGAAATAATATCATGAAATGCATTACAATGACTGAAATAAATATACTTTAAATGATTGCTGTATCATGTTTGATAGATTTTTCAACAGTTTTCCAATAAATATTAAGTATCAGTTGCTTAAATCCACTAAATATTAATTTTGAAATAACAATAACAAAGTTATTCTCAGTGTTTATTCAAATCATCAAAGATTTCTCAGCAAAGAAATGTGTGCATATCTCCTTGAATAATCCACCAGAAGACATGAAGTTTTTCAGTAAATTACTGATCATGTTGTCGAGGCCTATTAATGTGAAATTCACACTGCACCCACAAGCTTTGACAGGTTTCAGGTATCAGATCAGTGGGTTATTGGTCAGAACTTGTTTTTGCCAGTTGAACATGTTGAATCAGAGATTGTTGGGTCATGTAATGTCTGAGAAGTAATGTACTGTATTCTGGTGATGGTCAATGCTAGTCGGTATCTGTTGGTGCAGCCTATAGAGATACAATTCCAAGTTACCTGTATTCGTGCCCTACAGGGTGGGGAATTTTGGTGATAAGTGCCTGGGATTGGGAGATCCTCATTGCTGCCCTGCCTTCTCAAACATTGGATGTTAAAGTTTGGCTTTCGGCCTGAGATATGCAGGAAAAAGTAAACAATGTTAGGTTCACTCAAGATTTTAACACATTATTTATTTTGCAGTGCATAAAGATAAAATTTGGTTTTACCTAAGGGAGTTGGGGGAAGCATGCGTCGTCGTGCAGCAAAACTATTGCCATTGTATTCATTGCTGTTGTATCCGTTACCATTGAATCCATTACTTTGATAACCATTACCAGTGTAGCCATTGCTGTTATAGCCATTGCTGGAGTAACGGTTGACTGGATAACCAGTCCCATTGGTACCATTCCCATAGTAGCCATTTCCAGGGTAACCATTGCCATTGTAGCCACCAGCATCTTGGCCGTTGCCTTGGTAACTATTGCTATTATTGTCAATGTGTTGAACTGGGGCCACACATTCACTGCTCCCATTAGGTGCTGCAGTTTGTGCCGGAGGAACCTCAGGAAACCACTGTCTGTTCAAACATAATCACAAAATCAGGCAGATATATTCACTTGTGAGAAAAGCTTGTAAAATATCAGATAGACTGTTGTTTGAGTCATGTGAAGGCCCCGATATATTCACAACAAAGTTCTTTTTCCTTTCTTTACACGGAAGTTACCAAAAATGACAGAGGTGATAAAACAACGGTCAAGAAAGCATCTGATTATATGTGGATATGTTTGCACCAGCTCTGCAATTTGGCACTCCAGTCAAATCAAGTCATTATTGTTGTTATTTATATAGCACTTTAAACAATAGATTACTTTAAAGCAAGCAGCTTTACAGCATTAAACATAAAACAATTTCACTTTCAATTAGAATTACAACTTAAATTTCGACTATAAAGCAACTCTCCAGTGTGTTCATGCTTTGACTCGCAGATGTTTGATTGAACAGAAGAAATTAACTGGTGAATATTTCCACTTCAAAGGTGGCAGAGTGCCAGAACACTCCTATCTATTATGTAATCACTATGGACCAATGGTACTTTGAAGGTGTTTACCAGCAGGAGCGAACCTTTCCGGAAAGTTTGTTTTGCCAAGATGTTCCATTTCGAATTCCCAAAACAAGCTCCAAATGAATTTCGCTTTGGCCTGACTTTATTTGAAATTATGTCACACCAGTTCGTTCTTTGATTTCACTTAAAGGAACACTCCACTTTTTTGGGACTTTAGCTTATTCACTGTATCCCCCAGAGTTAGATAAGTCCATACATACCATTCTCATCTCTGTGCATCCCATAGTCTGTCTGACGCACCCACCGTTAGCCTAGCTTAGCACAAAGACTGGATGTATATGGCTCCAGCTAGCCTACTGCTCAATAAGTGACAAAATAACACCAACATTTTCCTATTTACATGTTGTGATGTGTATAGTCACAGTGTGTACAAATAACAAGGTTACATGAGACACAGCCATATTATAAACGTATACACACTGGGGACTATATTCTCAGAAGGCGCAGCACTGCTCTACTTCTGCGGAGTGATTTGCTCTCAGGACCGGAGAAGCCCCGCTGTTACGTCTGTCAACAAAACCAACGTGACTAGGAAGAAAGTAGCGAACGTGACTGTTGCATGGCTGACTTTGAGGTATTGTCAGAGGATTTTTACTTTGTATCAAACCAAAATCCAGAGCCGTATCGTTTTGAGCCAGAATACACAGACAAGGAGTTACAAACTTTGGAAGCTGATTGATAAGACGCCGAATTACCTCTGGCACCACTCATTTGTTACTGTGACAGTCAGAGCGCATTCGTGACAACACAATACTAACATTACAGGGGATATGGAGCACGGGAACAACTGCAATACAGTAGTGACCACCCTATTCATGTAATAGTGTCACTAACGTTACATTAGATCTAGCTAATGGCACTGTTACAGTAGGCTAGTCATCTAAAAACAACGGAACACTTAACGCAGCCACAGGTGGTCTGCTTTGAATTGTCTGTAGTCACTACCAATGGGATGGCCGTATCCTTCAGCCCACGTTTCATGATCTGTGTGGCAAATTCCATTTTTTTCAAAATAGTCGTCCTCGTTAAATGTTCTGAGCAACCCCGATGGTAGGCTACTTGATGATGGCTACAGGTGTGTTTGGATCCATATCCAGAGCAAGCAGCTGCGGTCAGGGCCGGCGCGTGCCTATAGGCGAACTAGGCAGCACAGTCGGGGCGGCAAGAATGAAGAGGTCTTTCTTTTCTTTTATTTCATTTAATTAAAAAAACATTTTTTTGGAAATTCATTTTAACTATTGCACTTCCATCATTAAGTTATCCCTCAATTAGTTATTCTAAATCTAAATTAACAGCACAAATTGTATTTATCGTGTGATTTATATACTTGTAGCTATTAAAACACGTATTTAGTTTTATATATTTAAATATTATAATGTTTTGTTTTTTTATTTCGTTGATGATTATGAAAAGTGAACAGGACACAGATGCGAAATATGTCAGACATGGGGGTCAGAAATGATTTTGACCACTTCATTTGTTGAAAGCCTTTAAAGTGAATTTCGTTTTGTATAATTGTATCTTAATTTTAATTTTTTTTTTTATCAACCGATTGCCTTGATTTAATAAATAATAAATAGCAGAGTAACTACTAGAAAAAAACTTTAGTTGGGGCAGTCCTAGGTACTTATTTCAGACAGGCCTGAACCAGCATATGTCACAAAGGGCATTCTGGGTTGAGCGCGTGGCGCTGAGCGGAATGAGCATTAGAAATGAACGGAATCTGCAGAAAGGCGCTCTCACTCTGGAGGAAATAGCCTACCGCTCTTTCAACGCACACACCGCAACGGTCACAATATGACCTCATGTAGGCTGTTTTAAAAACATAATTCAACATATAAATAATACTTTTAATGGACCACTTAAAGTGTTTATTACAAATAAATGACTAAATGCTAAAAATGAATAAATGTAAATGAACAATGCTGCAGCACCCCCACTTCACGCATCCCTGTCCGCACATGAATACAAGAGAGAGAGAGACAGACAGACAGTTTTATTTTTTTTAAATTGTATTTATTTATTTGACATTCGTTTGGAATTATCGCACTTGTATCAAAAAAACAAAAAGAAATCATGCCATTAGTTCTAAAATGAAATGACCTTTAGATTTTTAATAAAAACTCCCGCCCTGCCCCCATCCCACTTAGAGCGGCATCAATTCTACGTGCAAAATAATTTTAATGTAGCCTATCCGAAAATGTCAAAACAAATAAAACTATCTGGGCATGAGTACAAAAAATGACGGATTTTAAATGAGCAAGCACAGGAGAAACAGAGAGGATCCTTTTTGAAATTCATCACTTCTGGAAGTCAAGATGACAGCGTAGGCATCAGCAGCGCTAATGACAGCGAAGGTGTGGACGATAATGTACTGGAGGAGGCAGACAGCCTAGCCGTATCTCATGAGGGACAGTCACAGACGGAACAGCAGGGAGTAATATTAACCTCAGAAGGTGAGGAAATATGTCACGATCCCGGCAAATGGCCAGCAGTAATACATGCTGGACTTAAATACACTTTGGTACAGGGAGGGCCACATCAAACAAAAGGCATTATTTTCCCAAAAGACAGTGTGAACAGGAGATTTTCGGATGCTCATTACAGTCACACATTAGCAAACGGCGAGAAACTGGACAGACCATGGCTGGTTTATTCGATTAACAAGGACGCTACGTTTTGCTTTTGCTGTAAACTTTTTTGTGAAAGCAAGATAAAGTCTGCTCTAGCTAAAGACGGTGTTAAAGACTGGAAAAATCTCTCCAGCATACTGAACTCACACGAGAAGTCAGGTGAGCATGCGGATTGTTTCCATAAATGGAAAGAGCTGGACACACGGTTGGCCACCCACAACACAATTGATGCGCAAAATGAGCGTAACATATTAAGTGAAACATTACACTGGCAGCAGGTGTTGGAACATTTGGTGAACATTGTGAGAGTAATGGCAATGCAAAACATGGCATTCCGTGGCAGCACAGATAAACTATATGAACATAATGGAAATTTCTTGAAACTTGTAGAGACGTTTGGCAGAAAAGTGTTATGGCAGAACACATCAGAAGAATACAGTCTAAGGAAACTCATGTTCACTATTTGGGCAAAGAGATTCAAAATTAAATCATAGGAATGCTTGCATCTCAGATTCAACAGGAAATTATCAAAATGCTCAAATCAGCCAAATACTTTTCGTTGATCTTAGACTGCACACCTGACGTGAGTAGAACGGAACAGATGACCGCTGTTGTGCGCTTTGTGACAGCACTGGAAAGTAGTGTGATGGTTAAGGAGCATTTCCTAGAATTCACGCATTTAACGGATTCCACCGGTGCTGGCATGACAGATGTCGTGGTTAAGAAACTGGGCGATCTAGGGATTGATATAATGGATATGAAAGGTCAAGGCTATGACAACGGATCGAATATGCGGGGGAAACACAGCGGTGTGCAAAAGAGAATGCAGGACATAAATCCAAGGGCGTTCTATGTCCCGTGCAGTGCTCACTCTCTTAACTTGGTAGTGAATGATGCAGCGTCGTGCTGCCTGCAGGCAGTGGAATTCTTTCAAGTAATACAGGAGGTCTACAACTTTTTCACCACTTCCACTTCTTGCTGGCAGGTGTTAAAACGGCACATAGGTGACAGTGGACTTATAGTTAAGCCCCTCAGCAATACTAGATGGGAAAGCAGGATTGACGCACTCAAACCCATCTGTCACCATTTAGGAGATGTTTATGATGCTCTTCTATCAGTAGCAGAGGATGATACCCTGACAGGCGTTTGTGGTGTCAGAGCCAGATGTGAAGCGAGAGGCATTGCGACCAAAATCCAAACCTATCCATTCCTGTGCAGTATCATTACATGGTATGACATTTTATATTAAATAAATATCACCAGCAAGATACTGCAGACAATGAACATTGACATTCCACATGCAACAGAACAGTTGAACGCGACAAAGAAATTCCTAGTGGAATACCGCACAGACAGTAATTTTGACAGAGTGCTGTCCAGTGCAAGAGAATTAGCTGATGAGCTGGAAACAGAGGCCGTCTTCCCTCCACAAAGTGCGACAATGAAAAAAAAAGAAAATGTTTCCTTATGAAGGAGATGACACACCTGTCAAAACTACAGAGTGGGCTTCTTTAACCAAGTGCTCGACTGTGCCATCCGTTCCGTGGAAGAGCGCTTTTCCCTGCTTCGAGATAATGGGCACATATTTGGATTGTTATATGACATCGCATCTCTCAAAGAAAAGGAGAATACGACAGTTCTTCAGGATTGCTTAAGACTGGAAAAGGCCCTGACTCACGGAGACTCGCAGGATGTTGATGGGCATGAATTGTTTGAAGAACTGACTGCTTTGGGCAGACGCCTGGTTGCTAAAATTCATCTGTGAAAAGGGGATGGAATCAATTTTTCCAAATGTTTTTGTCGCATTGAGAGTGCTTCTCACTCTCCCTGTCACTGTGAGCTCTGGAGAACACAGTTTCTCAAAGCTTAAACTGATCAAAAATTATCTCAGAAGTACAATGACACAGGACAGACTTAATGGACTAGCAAAAAATCGAGGACACATTCAAAACGTTTGCTGCTATGAAAGCCCGGCGCGCACGTTTCTGAAAAGGCTTTGTTAGCCTATGTGTTGTGTGTGTATCAGTCAATGAAAATTGCAACCTTGATCTACTTCTGACCTAAGTCATGTACATATGTTTAGTTTATATTCTGTTTATAAACTATTTATTATAATAATTTGTAGTTATTTGCAGTTGTAGCCTACTAGTGGGTGTGTGCCTACATATTTTTTTCACATTCCATAATAAAAAAAAAAATCTAAAACATGTTTGCACGTTATTTTAGTGTAATTTTATAAATAAACAAAATCTTAATTCATTTGCATGCATCTTAAAGATTGTACCTAATTGTGATTGCGAGATGGTGGGGGCGGCACAATCGTGTTTTGCCTAGAGCGGCAGTTGAGCTTGCGCCGGCCCTGGCTGCGGTAAGTACCTCCTTTATGTTTTTAGATGACTAGCCTACTGTAACAGTGCCATTAGCTAGATCTAATGTAACGTTAGTGACACTATTACATGAATAGGGTGGTCACTACTGTATTGCAGTTGTTCCCGTGCTCCATATCCCCTGTAATGTTAGTATTGTGTTGTCACGAATGCGCTCTGACTGTCACAGTAACAAATGAGTGGTGCCAGAGGTAATTCGGCGTCTTATCAATCAGCTTCCAAAGTTTGTAACTCCTTGTCTGTGTATTCTGGCTCAAAACGATATGGTTCTGGATTTTGGTTTGATACAAAGTAAAAATCCTCTGACAATTCCTCAAAGTCAGCCATGCAACAGTCACGTTCGCTACTTTCTTCCTAGTCACGTTGGTTTTGTTGACAGACGTAACAGCGGGGCTTCTCCGGTCCTGAGAGCAAATCACTCAGCAGAAGTAGAGCAGTGCTGCGCCTTCTGAGAATATAGTCCCCAGTGTAATAGGAAAATGTTATTTTGTCACTTATTGAGCAGTAGGCTAGCTGGAGCCATATACATTCAGGCTTTGTGCTAAGCTAGGCTAACGGTGGGTGCGTCAGACAGAGTTATGGGATGCACAGAGATGAGAATGGTATGTATGGACTTATCTAACTCTGGGGGATACAGTGAATGAGCTAAAGTCCCAAAAAAGTGGAGTGTTCCTTTAAAGTATATCAGGGCCTTGAATTAGTTTGGTGCATTATGGATAGTCAAACATTTCCTACTCACCTATCATGCGAGACAGCACTCTGAAGGTCCTCCTTGCTGAAAGCACCTTGCTCTGCAGGGTATGCCATCTCTGTAACTCCTACTGTGATTGCTCCTCCTGTGACTCCTTCACCTCCACCTGTGACTCCTCCTTCCATGGCTCCTCCTGTGACTGGTCCTCCATCTCCTACTGGAGTGACGTCCCCTCCTGTGACTCCTCCATTTTGCATTCCTCCATCCGGAGATGGGGAAGGAATGTAGTCACAAGCTCTGGTTGTATCAATCCTGAATATGAGAGTTTAATAAGAAATACATTAAGATGATACACAAAATTGCTACAATGGCTGATAATGCTCCACAATGATGTTCTTTCAAGATGTTAAAGTGAAAAAAGTTTCTCTAAAGGCTGGAATAAATTACACAACTTTCAAAATCTGAAGAGATTTTTTTAAACACTAAACATAATATACTTACAGACTAGGAAAATGGTTACAGAGATAAACTGGGCATCATACACTAAACAACTGAGGATCACACACTACCACTTTCAAGTCGTGCCACAACAAACTCTTGCAGACACATGCACCTCATTGCTAGGAGATGCTCAACAAATGAAAACAATATGTGTTCTAAAATCTGCTGAAAATAGCAAACATATTTGATATCCTTCAACTGGATGGAATCAGAATGGAGTCTGAAGCTAAAAACCAGATGTCCATACACCACATGATTTTCTGCTAAATCTGTCAACTCCAGCTGCCCAAAATCTGCAGACTAACTCTGACTTTCGGCACCTAACATCAACATATCCAGACTGCAAATCTGGGCGCAAATTCTATAGTGTATTCCAGCCTTAAGATGCAAAATACTTCGACAGCAAATGTTACAATGCTGACCTAAAACCTAAAAGCTTATTTGCACTGAGCATGAATTTTCATGATTTTGCCATGAAAAAGACTAGAGTCATGTGTCCAGTACTGGCACTCTAGATATATTCAGAGGCGAGTGAAAGGAAACATTAAAAAGCCACACCATCAAGCAATTGGAGCTAAACAAAGCAGGTAATGACAAATTGGGAATGTGTTTAACTTACATTATATGCCATCCCATGAGAATGACCACATAGTTTTATTGTCGCTTTGCTCTTGGTGTGAATATGCTTTAAAGTGATAGTTTAACCAAAAATGAAAATTCTGTCATCCTTTACTCACCCTCCTGACATTCCAAATCTGCATCACTAACACTATTGTTAATAAGGTTTGGGGTTAGTAAGATTTGTTTAATGTTTTTGAAAGTATTTTATACTTAGAAAACAGTACTATTGTGAAATGTTATTAGATTTTAAAAGAACTGTTTTCTATTTTAATATATTCTTAAATATATTTTATTCCTATGATGGCAAAGCTGAATTTTACTCCAGTCTTTAGTGTCACATGATCCTTCAGAAATCATTTTAATATGCTGATTTGCTGCTCAGGAAACATTGCTTATCGTCAATGCAGAGATGCTCACAAGTCTCTGAGCTAGAGTCCAAGTCAAGTCTCAAGTCTCTGGGCTCGAGTCCAAGTCAAGTCTCAAGTCTCTGGGCTCGAGTCCAAGTCAAGTCTCAAGTCTCTGAGCTAGAGTCCAAGTCAAGTCTCAAGTCTCTTTATTATAATAAGTCTCTGGTTATAATAAGTGTTGCATCACATACGGTGACCCATCCAGGCTGTGTAGAACACTGCAAAGCTATATATAAGGAATTCAAAGCATGTAATAAGTTATTTTGACACCTTTCTCTATTAACATACCATATCAGCTCATTAAACCTGCAGTTGTCGATCAATGAATATGAAAAGACAACAAGTGAATATGAAAAGACAACAAGTAAGATGCTTATCTAATAGCTAACAATTTTATGTGCAACACAGCACATCTGAAACCACAAAGTTCTGGTACTCAGGGTATCACAAAAACATTGCAAAATGTATAAGCAATAACACACTTTTTTCCACTTAAAGAGAGCACACACTCAAGCAAACACACAGAAACACTCTCTCACAGTCACACACGCACTCAAGTGCACACACACTACCCACACGTGGTTTACGGGGACTCTCCATAGGTGTAATGGTTTTACTAATGTACAAATGGTATAATCTATCACCCTACCCCTAAACCTACCAATCACAGAAAACTTTTGGCCTTTTTTGAATTAAAAAAAAAGCACCATTTAGTATGTTTTTTTAAGCAGTTTGGATTATCAACCATGATTAGGTTTTATTTGAATACCCATGTTGAAATATAATCTTAGTGACTGTCCTTTTCATGACAGATTTATCAAAACATAGCATTAAATAATCAAGACATCACTAACAGGTTAAGTAGAATTTATATATATATATATATATATATATATATATATATATATATATATATATATATATATATATATATATATATATATATATATATATATATATAGTGAAAGAGTTGATTTCTCCAGTGAATTAACAGCTGTGGACTGAATGACTTCTGACTCTGAGGTAAATGATGCGGCGTGACATATGTTTCTCAAGCTGTTTGACATCTTTGCGCGATTGGAACACTGATTGAGCGATTACACGACATATAATACGTTTCAGTAAGTGTTATTCTCAACATACCTTAAGATATTAATTTATGTTTATTCTTCTGGAAGAGATGATCGCGTTCACTCGCGCGCGCGCGCGGCGGCCGCTTGAATTGACGCGCCTATACATGATTGCTCGTTGTCCTCTCATGTGTGGCCGCGAGCAGCAGATACGTAGTACGTAGGCAGGTTATAGGTACCGGAGGGAGGGGAATAACATCGAGCTCATCAGACGTTTCCTAAAAATAAACATTGTTCACGAGTCCCGCAGCTCGAGTCCGAGTCGAGTCTGAAGTCTTTTGAGGAGGAGTCTGAAGTCGAGTCTGAAGTCACTGTGTGTGCGACTTAAGTCGCACTCGAGTCCGAGTCTCAAACTCGAGTCCCCATCTCTGCGTCAATGTTGAAAACGTCTCGGTTATGTATGTAACCCTCATTCCCTGAGGAGGGAACGGAGACGTTACGTTAGTGACTAACGAATGGGGGTTTTGCTTAGAAGCCAATTACCTTTGAGGAGTCTAACAACGCCCAATGGCAGTGCCAATGCCATGGGCATGCGGAATTTGCATGCGTAACTCCGCCCCACAGCGTGGGTATATAAGGAAGTACGCTGGCAACATCGCATTATGTTATCTGCTGCGGAGCCAAGACTGAACTCCCGGCCGTTCCAGCAGTACAGTGGATGTGGCAAAGGGACGTTACGTCTCCATTCCCTCCTCAGGGAATGAGGGTTACATACGTAACCGAGACGTTCCCTTTCGTTCAGTCACTACGACGTAACGTTAGTGACTAACGAATGGGGGTGCCAATACAGTGATGCCACTCGGCTGTCTTCCAGTGCCCTGCGTAAGTGTGAGTACCCTGTCGTAAGACTAGTACGGACGAAGGACTCCCACTTATCACAGGAATACCAAGGTACACTGGGAAGCATATTCCATTGGAGATATGCCAAAATGCCTACCTGTAGGGAGGACTTAGAGAATACACATATGACCCGCTAAAGGCTGCATATGGAGAACTCTGGGTTACCAACCAGAGGGTGGATTTTTAACCCCAGGGGTGGCAGGAACTTGCCAAGGGAAAGACACCTGCTCACTGAGGAGGCTTACGGTGGAAATACACGTGTGGGGGTCGCCGGAGGGGAACCATGCACACGGGGCACCTGGCCGGACACGAGGGTCTGGGCTCTAGAGGGCAGACTTACTGGTGTCGGTGTCGACAGTGCTGAAGGAACTCAGGGCTTACGGAAGCTCACCTGAGGAAAATATTGCATGTATCCAGTCCGTGGAATGGAATGGCGAGCAAGCAAAGACACCTGAGCCTGGCCCATTACCGGCCACTAGTGGAGGCGAGTACATAGTCGAACACAGGCTCCACTCGGAGATTGTATAATCTTGCGAATGTGTTAGGTGTCGCCCAGCCTGCAGCTCTGCAGATGTCTGTTAGTGAGGCGCCATGTGCTAGAGCCCAAGAGGAGGCCACACTCCGAGTGGAGAGGGCCCTAACCCCAAGGGGACATGGTTGACCCTGCTGCTGGTAAGCCAAAACAATGGTGTCCACTATCCAGTGAGACAGGCTTTGCTTTGAGAGAGCTCTTCCCTTCTGAAAATTCCCATGCTGAAAGCCCAAGCATACCAGACAGTGATTGTGCCCATCAGAAGATGATAACGACCGGCCGCACCAAGAAGTGCACGGGCGAGACATCCTGAAAAGGACGTGCCACGTGCAAGCTCTTTTTGTGAGAGGAAGCTTCGCAGTGACGCCGAAGCGCCCAGGGAAACACACACAAGCTGTCTAGCAGACCACTGCGCAGATCAGCAGGCAGGAAGTATATGATCGCTGGAATGCGCCGTATACACCAACGCCACTGGAAAGCTGCTAGTCTCGAAGGCTGACAAAGACTCAGTTAGCAGGCTTGAAGGAGTGAAGAGTAGATCTTGGCTCCAAAGCAAAAACATAATGCGATGTTGCCAGCGTACTTCCTTATATACACACGCTGTGGGGCGGAGTTACTTGTGCAAATTCCGCATGCCCATGGCATTGGCACTGCCATTGGGCATTGTTAGACTCCTCGAAGGTAATTGGCTTCTATGCGAAACCCCCATTCCTTAGTCACTAACGTTACGTCGTAGTATAAGTAACTTTGCAACTACATGTCAGCTAAATCTCATTAGAGTATTAGTAGACTGTTAGTAGACCATTAGTTTTGAGTTAGGTGTCAGAGTTCGGGTTAGTAGAATAAGTTGACACGTAGTTGCAAAGTTACTCATAGTCAGTAGAATGTCTGTTAGGGGAGCATCAAAATAAAGTGTTAGCAGATATTATACAGACAATCTACTAATATTCTAATGAGAGTTAGCAGACATGTAGAAGCAAAGTTACTTATAAGTTAGTTCAATGTCCATCGAAATAATGTGTTACCATATCTTCTTTTATGAAGAAAGTATCACACTGATTTGGATCAACATGAGGGTGAGTAAATGATGAGAGAATTTTTGTTTCTGGATGAACTATCCTGTCAAATTGTAACCTGTTATTTCATACTGCCAAGGTTTTCAACCAGGTGTCCCTGAAGGTACTCCAGGGGGTCATGATGTTTCAAACTATTAACTAATTTGTTGATATTAATAACTAAAAGTAATGTATTATATAATGAGTATTAATGTAGTAATGGTAGTTAATGTTCTTGATGAAAGATAGGCTACTGTAAATTGTTACTGAGAAAAATTTGATGGTTATTCTGTCCATACTGGGGTAGACCGAAAGGTCATTGGGTATGTAAAGGTTGAAAACCACAGCCATACTCCCATTTTATAATACACTAGAGAGCATGACATCTACACAGCATGTCTATCAAGCTTGACAAGCATTGCAACTCCCCTTAATTCAGACTACCTAGCGTAGTTTCAGTTTCCATCGTGTTTAAGGATTAGTTCACTTCAGAATGAAAGTTTCCTGATAATTTACTCACCCCCATGTCATCCAAGATGTTCATGTCTTTTTTTCTTTAGTCGAAAAGAAATTACGTTTTTTGAGGAAAAGATTCCAGGATTTTTCTCAACAGCAACCATTACGTAATTTGTTTTCGCATTGCAGAGCAAGACGAGCATTTGTGATTAAAAAGTATATATATTTTTTTGTTGTTGTTGTTGTTGAAAATTTAGCTAGATAAGACCCTTATTTCTTGGCTGGGATCGTGTAGAGCCCTTTGAAGCGACAATGAAACTGCGATTTGGACCTTCAACTGCCGTTGAAGTCCAATATATGGAGAAAATCCTGGAATGTTTTCCTCAAAAAACTTAATATCTTTTTTCGACTGAAGAAAGAAAGACATGAACATCTTGGATGACATGGGGATGAGAAAATGATCAGGAAATGTTCATTCTGAAGTGAACTAATCCTTTAAATTGCAAAGAAAATCATGTTTTTTTTTGAGCATCTCAAAGCTGTAAAGAGATTTGTGAACTGACAGTTATCAAATGACTGGCCCTTTACAACAGGTAAAAACATTAAGTTTGTCTTGGACTAAAATCTGACCAAATACCACATCCTTTAGTCAAAATCGCTCATAACAGCTTTCAGGTCCTGAGAGTAGCTTCTAATTATACAGGTATAATTCTATTCATTTGTCTCTTATCTTAGTTTGCTCCTTGCCTTGGGTTGGTATTCAGCATCCACAATGGGGTGAGTTTGCTGTGACTGGAGGCCCACTTGCTGGGCAGGGGAGACAACCTCTGAGGCTGATCAACTATCACTTCATTCTCGGATAGGGCGGAGGTCGGACGGGAGTCCATCAGGGCCTCCTCCAGCATTAAGCTCCCTTTGCGTAATCTAGGAGGAAGCTCAATGCTCACTGTAGTCTCGTCCAGATGGGGGGGCATAGGGGTGCTTCTGGGGGTGGACATGGTCGGTGTGGGAGGAGCATCACTGAAGACGCTGTCGCTCTGCAGTTATCAAGGGAAACAGAATGAACTGTTGTTGCAGTGAGAATGCATAAGGACACCTTAAAACTACAGTTGTAATTAATAAAGTTATAATACACTTTATTTTAAGTGTCCTTGTTACAGTATAATTATACAATTAAGCACTGACCAATTTTAACGACCAGGTTGTAATTCTGCATCATTTTCTGTTATTACTATAGTAAGTATATCTAATGTGGGACAAGGACACTGTTAAATAATTTATTCTATATTTACAATTTAAAGTGCCCCAGTAATGCTTTTTTATATTACCTTTCACATAGTGTGTAATATAGCTGTTTGTGAATGTAAAAGGTCTGCAAAGGTTCAAAGATCAAAGTGCATGATAAATGGAGTTATTGTCCTTCAAATTAACAGATTTTGAATTTCCTGAAACAAGTCATCAGTAATTCCAGTCTTACTTCTTGCACAAACTTATGTAGGATTGTAACACATTTAGATTGTAACACATTTAAAAGCTAGATGTAGCTTTTTGTTCGTGTTGTCGACATGTGGAAAAGTACAAATAGTATTTGTTTTCTGTGCTTCTCGAAAGCAAATCCACTTTGTATGCAGTTCTAAATGATGAGTACTCTGCCATACAGTAAAACTGATGCTATCGTTACTGCAATGTACTGTATATTATATTAAAGTCGGCATGAAACAGAAGTTGAGATCGTCTTTTTCTCCTTATTGTGACGTATATCCGAGTGAAACGGCTTCTGAAATTAGAAAAAAATGTAGGGCGAGGCTTGATTTCGTCCTTCGGGAATTGATTGGATCGTTGGAAGTTGGGCGTTGCTAATAAAATGGAGGCAGATTTGAAGTTTGCACTCAGTTGTGGAGAAAAACTCGATCTATCTCTTAAATAAATGTATTTTCTCTCTAATTCTTTTCTACATATGTTACTGAGCATATTTCCTCACTTTTCGCTGGTTTATGCTACATATTTCACTTATTTTAAGCCTTTTATGGCTTTATTTCTGTCAAACTTTTTTCTCAGTTCTCCCATATAAGGGGGGCGCGCCATAAGCGCGTTCACACACGCTGCATTCCTCAGTGCGAGCCGTCACTACAAGCTGTTCGTCCGTCTATATTGAGTAATTTTTACATAAAAAATGCTTTTATTTCTCATATATTTCTCTCTTTTTGTCTCAAGTCCTTCTTGAAGAAGGTAGGCTACTGTGTACAACGAGAAAAATGCACTTAACCACCATGCTACGATCAGTGAAAGGTTTCTGAGAGGCGGTGCAGAAACGAGACAGGCGGCGATAACCCCGCCCTCGCGCCATAGCACATGACCAGGAGAGAAGAGAGGTCGTTTCGATGGGGGAGGGAAAGTTAACATATTTGATTAAAGATTATAAGAGTAAATGAATTTTTAAAAAATAATGAAGTGCACAGATAAATCAGTTATAGTTAACACTACAATATTAAATATAAAATACGAATTGTAAAATTTGATTTCATGCCGCCTTTAATTATATTATGTATATATATTATGAGAAAATGAAAGTGTTTTTTGAACTTAGATGCATGTAAACCTACTGTCGGAGACCAGACAAAAATTAGAAACCTTTAAAATAGCATAATAGGGGCACTTTAAGTTCAGGTTTATTCAGTTAGTTTAAACTTTAAAGCACTCCCATTTTACTATTCCCACTGGATTTAATGCTGGATGGGTGTTCTCACCCTGAAGAAGTCTTCTTCTTCCTCCATCATCTCCCCCTCCAGACCTTCCTCATCCTCCATCGCCATAGCCAGACGCATCTCTGGGGCTAGATCCTGTAGTGTGCGTAACCCAGCCTGGACCACACAAGATGAGAGTCATGCCAAACACAGGCTGTAATCCAGTGATGCTAAAAAATGATATCTACCTGCACTAGGGTTACACAGAATAACAGTGCAAAAAGTATGTATTATGAGAATATGGAGCAAACTGAGCAAAAATATGCAATTAAACAATGTTTCCATTAGTCTGTGGTGTAAATCAATGATATCTTTATAAGAGTATAGCAGACTACTTGTATAAAATGTATTTGTAAGATTATGTTTAAATTCTTAACTTTATGATCAAAGCTCTGTTATTTCTGTTATGTATATCAAAGCTTCTGTATTTTTAATTGTGGGGAGCAAAATGCGATGCAACACAATTATCATTCAGAGATATTCAAATATATTTTCTTAAAAAGCCTGTTGTACTATATTTGATGCTTACATTTTATGATTTTTCTAAAAATGATATACACGTCAAGTAAACCTGAGCTGCTTCAGTCCAGTAAGTGTTCATCTTCAAATATTACTAACAATATAAAAGTTATTCTTATGTTTACTTATGTGTAAAATTCAGTAAATATTTACAGCAAATAAAACATGCCACAAATTGAAGGTGGTCTTTTTTTAATAATAAAAATATATAAATAAAAAAGATAATAATAAAAAAAAACAATCAGACAACAGAAGGCATGTGTACAACAGTTTTTTCAGAAAAGTTTTGATCATGTTGATTCTTTAGAGGCCTTATAAATTGGCATATCAAATTTGATACAATAGGCATAATGACTTACATTTTACACTGAAGAAAATAGATTCACTTTAAATAAGAAGGTTCATGCTGCCCAATTCAGCTTTACTTTATTTGAATGTGTCCATTTGAGCAAATTAAGTTAATTGTTGCTATTTTCTTGCTCAAATATGTTATGTTTATGCTCGGAAATAGTTCTAACTCTATGACTCCCTATTCCCTGCACGTAAACGGTCATTTGACCTGCTTGGGCTAGACATGATATCACTGAAAAATGAAAAGAAAGAAAAAAAGTCAAGACAACACACACACTCAGACAATTGGCTTTATGCACAGCTGCACTACTTCCTGAACTTCAGCCAGCTAATTTGTTTCCTGTCTGCCATTATTGGACAAACTGATTAATCCAGGTGTGTCTGATTATTGTTGTTGTGACTACAGAGGTCAGGCACACCTGGATTAATCAGTTTGTCCAATAATGGCAGACAGGAAACAAAGGAGCTGGCTGAAGTTCAGGAAGTAGTGCAGCTGTGCATAAAGCCAATTGTCATAAATAATTACCTGGAGAGAGGCTGACTTATCCTTGCCTTTCTTCTTCCTCTCTTTCTCCTTTCGCTTGCGAAACTTTTTAAAGTAGTCCTGAATCAGGAAGCTGGCATAGAACTTTCCTGCAGTCACCTCATTCCCTGAAAAGTAGAGAGATGGATTTGTTAAAAGACAAAAATTGAGGGAGAAAAGTTGTATATGGTGTTGGTTGTCCACATTAAGCATATAAGAAGATATTATTGTAACATACTGTACCTGCAGGGGGAGGTATAACTTCATCTAGGAGTTTGGGTTTAGTGCGTTTCCAGATCTTCTTAAGGATAGCTCTCAGCTCTTCATTCTGCTGGTCAATGGGGCCTGTGTTGAACGGAAAGGTACTGTATTATTGTGTTTAGGATAGAAAAAAATATAAATGTTTGCTGCATCAGAAAGTATCAGAAAATGTTTATTAATGGAAGCAACATAATTGACAGAAGTAAGTGTATTAATGAGTTTATGTGTGTGTGCAGAAGTTCAACCGTCTGTTTTAATCTTGAGTGAAGTTCTGACGAGAGCAAACAGGGTGGCGTTGAAGGACACAGTGCCATCAGGATAGAGAGGCACATTCATAGCTACCAGTCTCTGCCAAAGAGAAAGAAAAAGAAAGGCAGAGAGAAACAGAAAGGTGTTGATATAAATGGTTGCTATGTGTAGCATGTTGAAATTAGGGTGTTCTGGGTGGTTGCTAGGTGGTTGTTTACTGGGCCTTACAAGACTCTATGATATTTTGGTCTTTACATACACTATCATTCAAACGTTTGGGGTTAGTATTTACATTTTTTTTTTAATTATTAAGCAAAGATTCGTTATATTAATCAAAAGTGACAGTAAAGACTTTTATATTGTTACATACGATTTATATTTAAAATAAATGCTGTTCTTTTAAACGTTCTATTCATCAAAGAATTCTGAAAAGCAAAATTGATCACGCTTTCCACTAAAATATTGTTTCATAAAATAACATTGATAAATAATTAAAAAAATGTTGGTAGCACTTTATTTCACAGTCCTGTTTCGCATGAACATACAATGTACTTATTGCAGTAATGACCTAAACCTTAACTTAACCTATATAGTTACCTTACACTACTGTAAAATAAAGTGGAACCAAAATGTTTCTTGAGCACCAAAGGATCATGTGACACTGAAGACTGAAGACTTGGTTTCCTCCTAAAATGTAAGTCTACAGGACTTTTCACCCATTTCATTGTCCACCAGTTACTGTACAAATCCAAATGTCCTTACCCTACACGCTACTCGATGTGGACAGAGTTTCCCAAAGCCCAGAGGAGGCTGAATTCTGCGCAGCATGGTGACTACATCTAGATGTTTAATCCTTCCCCTGATGCAAAGAGATGCAACAGTATTTATACATTTAATTTACATAATCATTTAAGACTGTGAGATTTAGTTATGCTCTCATAAAAACAGACACAAAGCTTAATGTTTGATCACTTACGTGGCTTCTGGATCGTAATCTGACCAGACTCGTTTAAACTCATCGAGGTGATGAGTGCCCAGCACAGTCCAGTCTCTGGTCAGATACTCAAAGTTATCCATGATGACAGCGATGAACAAGTTAATGATCTGAAAAAATGCAGATTAATCACTAAACTTTTTTTTTCAGAGATAATATATTTACATGTTTACTCACAAATCTTTTACATTCACTAGCAAAAGCATTGAAGTTTTTCCAAAAAATCACCAGTTTTTCCATTTTCCATCAACACAACTTTTGCAAGAGAGTGCAAAACTTTTGCAAGAGAGTGCAAAACTTTTGCAAGAGAGTGCAAAACTTTTGCGAGTTAAAGGTGCAGTAAGCGATTTCGGAGAAACACTGTTGATATTTGAAATCAACCCAAACAAACACACCCCTCCCTTCATTGCTCCGCACCCAAAAAGCACAAACACCCAATGCAAGAGTATCATAGATGAAGGGAAGCAAAATAATGCTTCAGAAAAATAAAGCGAAGATGACTAACGACCGACAAGGAAGAACAAAAAATGACCATACACTATACAAGTATACAGGTTCGTTGTTAGTCACCAGCAGCACACCAGCTCCAGACAAACAAGGACTATGTTTACATGTGCACAATAATGCGATTATTTATAATAATCAGAGTAAGGTCTTAATCGCAGTAAGTATGTTTACATGATATAAGCAGAACTCTTCACTCCAGTTTACATGCAGTTTTCATTATTCTGATTATTTACTAATAAGTATGGTTACACATGTTACTGGCCATTGTTTTAATCTACTCGCATCAAATTCAAAATACACTTTTATGGACGTACTGGATATTACTGTGATAAAACTGTAAACTGTCCTGTTACTTTAGCAAACATTCCAACAACAATCTCTCTTTCTGCCGTCTTTCTTCAAATCTTCCTCTTGCTCTCTCTTCTCCCCCATCATGAGTGGACACGCTCCCTACTTGGCTACAAGTGTGTTGTGTCGCTCTGTCCAATCCACTTTCAACAGTTTTTCTCAGAAATTGCTTACTGCTAGCCTGACGTCGTCATACTCAGATTCTAGTCAGAATATGAGTCTGATACTGCTCTATTGGGCTGTGATTCTGAGACATGTTTCAACCGAACCAGGAAAGAAAATGACTCTGCACTCAATTGGATAGAACTACAACCAATCAGAGCAACAGATGCATAGTTGCATAGATGCAATCAGATGCATAGTTGTCAACAGAAGTCAACTGCACGCATACTGGAAGAAGTAGAAGAAGAAGATGAGTGTAAACGATCTTTGCCGAAAAAAAAGAATTTAAGGATATACGGAGTACTTACCAACACAATCATCATTTTTGTGAGAAATAGTAAAGGTGAATGCATATACCAACAAGTTCTCTGTTTAGGATTAGAACGAATTCAACCCAAGTGCTCTTTGGTAACATGCATGATTACGTTACTGTTGATCATCTGTCCATCATCGTAAAAGCCCGCCCTGACAATTAGATTGGTCCAAACAGCTCTGGTTCGAGCATAGTTGCTCCACGACGGATCAAGTCCAGACCGAACTTCCCGACCTCAAATGTTAATGTTTTGCCTGATTGGTGTATATTTTGTGTAGTATTGATAAACAATAGATATAAAGCTTACTGCATATTTAAGGCAAAACTTTTGTGAGTTAGATAGATGTATTGAAGCCGGAAGAGCAGAGGATAGAGAAAAACAAAACACTGGTCACAAATTAGAAGTCTAAAATTAGAATTTTTAAAGAGAAATGTCGGAAGAGCTTGAGTTTGTTGCCTAACCCTATTTGTTTGAACTGCGAGAGACGTCTACTCTTGGAACTAGACTCGCGTACAGACGGAAGCAAGTGATTATAGTTTATAAAGTTATAAATATGAATATTTTTCTCACAAAAATGCATCGCTTCGCTTCAGAAGGCCTTTTTTAACCCCCTGGATTTGTATGGATTATTTTTATGATAGATGGATGCGTGTTTTGGGGCTTTAAAAAAAAGGTACCATTCACTCCCATTATAAAGCTTGGAAGAGCAAGGATATTTTATAATATTTAGATATTTAACCCTTTAACACAAAAGGTTGGTCTTCAAGAGAAACTTATGCAAGTTAATGCAAAACTTTTGGGGATGTTAACATAAAACTTTTGCAAGAGCGTGCAAAACGAGTGAAAACTGTCTCTGACGGAATGCAAAACTTTTGGCAGACAATGTTGTGGATGTTTCATCCCTTACCAGGAAGGCACAGAGTGCAAAGAAACTGATGAAATAGAGGTACGCCAGGTTACTTCCACAGCTGTACTCCTCCCCTGGCTCAATGTCTGACTCTGGGTCACACCGACGCCCTGGCAGTGCCGCAAGCATGATCTGCTGCCACTGTTCACCTGTTGCACATCTGGGACATGTGGGACACACAACACAAACCTTTACTTGAAACCATTGACTAACCAGAGAAAAAAGCAAATGATTATCCAAACTAAAATATCAACCAGATGGCTAAGGCTGCTCTTACCTGAAAAGCAGCAGTACAGCCATGAAAAAGGTTTGGAAATTGTTGTTCCGACTGAGCTCAGTGTTGTCGTCTATAGCTATCTTCCCAAATGTCTGGAACCACAGCAAAGAGTTTAAACTTCCCAATCTGGAACGTTTCTCAAGTGAGGAGAGGGAGAGGACAGAGAGAATAAACATACACAAACGTATAAAGATGAACCCACCTGCATTCCAATCACGCCATAGATGAAAAAGATCATCGCAATAAGTAAGCCGACATATGGCAGTGCCTGAAGGAAAGCAGAGAGACAGGTAGAAATTATACAGATAAAGGAATTGGGAATGTGAGAGTCTAATGAGCGTGTTTTGGTGACTAAATTTCTCACTTGTAGAGATTTAATGAAGGTCCAAAGGAGGGTTCGGATGCCTTCACCCTTACTGAGCAGCTTGACTAGTCGCATAACTCGGAAAAGACGGAAGAAAGTGATGGACACTTTGGCGCTCTCCCCATCTTTCCCCTTTTGAAGTGGAGAAAGAGAAGGACATAACAAATGAATGATGAATAATGAATGATATTAAAAAGTTCAGTTAACAAGGTCCTTGATCGTGTCAGTGGCACATTTCAACATGAAGCAGTCACAATATAATGCAGGTTTTGGTAAGAGACAGGCAGTGAAATCTACATTAGACCTAGCAGCAAACAGCCTGTTTAAGAGTTAAAGCCTATTCACATCAAGGACGATAACTTTAAAGATAAACATATTAGTGTCCACACCAGCGAACAATATCGTTCTGTTTATTCTAAGGGTTTGCTTGTCAGACTCTTTAAATGCTCAAGCTCGTTAACAAAGCATGGATTCTGATTGGCTGTTGTTTTTATTGTTCATCAGCTGGATAAAATCATTTTGAAAATGGTTCGAATGATATAGCTGTGGTGTGGACTCTGCTATTCTTTAATATTGAGAACGATTTTAGAACTATATCTTTATCGTTATCTTTCATTCTTTATAGTTATCGTCCTTGGTGTGAACGGTCAGAAAATGTGGAGAACTGTGAAATGGTAAAAAAAAAAAAAAAAAATCCAAAGAGAATCAAATGGTTAAATGAAATGAAATATGGCCTTTAAAGAAAAGATCAGAAAATCTCAAGAACTCTAATGAAAGTCATGAAAGACTAACATTTAAATAATGAGCTATACAAAGATACAAAGCCAATCTAATATTGATATAGATATAATATAATATAATATTAAATAAAAATAGTGCGGTTCTAAAACTTCTATGAATCGCCACATAAACCAGGACCAAAGTTTCTTTCTGCAAATTTCTATACAATGTCACCAAAACAGCACCATTGTTTCAACTTATGTTTCAAGTCATGTTGGAATGATCTTACTTACAAAATAATTGCACATAAACAACACCACAGTGTCTTAATTAATTAATTAATTAATCTTGGGAATTTGGAGGCCAAGTCAACACCTCAAACTCGTGCTCCTCAAACCATTCCTGAACCATTTTTGCTTCGTGGCAGGGCGCAATATCCTGCTGAAAGAGGCCACAGCCATAGAAGGGTGTACATGGTCTGCAACAATGTCTAGGAAGGTGGTACATGTCAAAGTTTCATCCACTTTGCATCAATGAGCCTTGGCCGCCCATGGCCCTGTTGCCGGTTCACCACTGTTCCTTCCTTGGACCACTTTTGATAGATACTGACCACTGCAGACTGGGAACACCCCACAAGAGCTGCAGTTTTGAGATGCTCTGACCCAGTCGTCACAATTTGGCCCATGTCAAACTCACTCAAATCCTTATGCTTGCCCATTTTTCCTGCTTCTAACACGTCAACTTTGAGGACAAAATGTTCACTTGCTGCCTAATATATCCCACCCACTAACAGGTGCCGTGATAAAGAGATAATCAGTGTTATTCACTTCACCTGTCACCGGTCATAATGTTATGCCTGATTGGTGTACATTTTGTGTAGTATTGATAAACAATAGATATAAAGCTTACAAGATATGAATACTGATTTATAAGGTAACAAAACTGCATTTCCCTTCATTCTGTTCTCTGTGGCATATTCTTACCTCCCCATGGCCTCCTCCACCCTGAGCCAGTAATAGGACGTTCCAAACACAAACAGGGGAGCAGGAAACAGAAGATATGTGACATGATAGAAATTGATGAGCGAGTGTGTGTCTAAGATAACAAATCTTATAGTACTTTAATCATTGTCACACCAAAAGATCACATGCATGGGAATCCATGCATATATTTTTAAAATAATAGTTACATACACTGAACTCTGCAATCATGATGTCCACCAAACTGCCCACCACTATCAGTGCATCAAAAGAGTTCCAGGCATCTATAAAATAGTGCTGTGTAATCCACAACAAAGAAAAGCAAGAGGGAGAGAGAGAGAGAGAGAGAGAGAGAGAGAGAGAGAGAGAGAGATAGAGATAGAGATAGAGAGAGAGAGAGAGAGAGAGAGAGAGAGAGAGAGAGAGAGAGAGAGAGAGAGAGAGATAGAGATAGAGATAGAGAGAGAGAGAGAGAGAGAGAGAGAGAGAGAGAGATAGAGAGAGAGAGAGAGAGAGAGAGAGAGAGAGAGAGAGAGAGAGAGAGAGAGAGAGAGAGAGAGAGAGAGAGAGAGAGAGAGAGAGAGAGAGAGAGAGAGAGAGAGAGAGATTAAAAAGCACAAACGTAAAGGCACTAACACATGTCGACGTGTTATCAAACCATTGGAGCAAGTGAAAAGTGAAGTGACAGAGGAAATAAAGCGTGCAGCAAGTCTCACGTAAGGTCTCAGAGCCAGAAGTTTGATGATCATCTCAACAGTAAAGAGCGTAGTGAAGATCATGTTCAAGATGTCCATCACAGAGTTGAAGAGTTTGGACTGCTCATAGTGCTGTGGGTCACAGTGATGTAATCTCATTAGTGGACTAGACTACATGTGATTGGCTGCATTTTCACGCAGAACATCGCCAAAGGAGCTTTACACTGATATAAGATATATTGCAGGATCAATTAGTTTTTCCATTTCTAATAAACATTTGAAACATTTCAGGTTTACTAAGGTCACCATAAAAAATTTTAATAAATATGTAAATAATAAAATGTATTATAGTTTAAATTTATATTAAATGCAAATTGAAATTAAGATAGCTTTTTTGACTAACTCAAGTAGGACTTAAGTACATTTTTATATACATACTTTAATAATTACCACTATTGTCTGTGTACTAAGTGTACTGCCAAATGTACTGATAAGTATTTATGGTAAACTAAAATATAAAGTCATTTCTATTGAACCTTGTATGTCATGTATTTAATTTTTAAGTATATTTGTAATTATACATCTGTAATGATGTTGCAATTTACTAAATTTTAAATATATTAACTTCCCCAGTGAAAAATAAATATACTAAAATGTATTTGAAATACATTTATTTTATGCTATGTATACTACAAATACATTTAAATATTTATGTACTTAATATATATAAATACCCTGCAGTTGTACTTTTGTTATACTAAATTGGTATGGTTGAAGTCTCCTTAACTGAAAAAACAAATTTTGTATATTTGATTGTGCTAAAGTGGAACTATTGCAAGTATAGGCTACTTAAGGTACACTTTAAATCTCTTGCATTTAAAGACTGATATTAAACAGTGAGCATACTATCCTCACTAATAGTGATAGTAAACACATTTTAGGCTTAATATTAAGAAATGTGCATTGTGCAATAAAGAAGTACTCCAAATAAAGTTTAACAATATCAGTAAGTCTCAAGAGATATGTCAGTAAATATATTAATGGTTTTGTAGTATATGAAATAATTGTATTTTAAATATACATAGTTTTGATGATCTATAGTTTTTTTCACTAGGGTTTAAATGTAATATTAAATAACACAATACAGTTAAAATTATAATCAAGTACTTCACATGTGCTTTAGTAACCTATGTTAGTCAACACATTGCATTTACTACTTTAAAGCATGATAAAAGAATATTACAAATATTCTAAGTGTACATTCAATACAATTAATCACACATCTTATTCACAAGGGATAGTATTTACAGTACAACAAGCTGTATGTAAAAGCAATGAAAATCTATTGAATACTTCCATTTAGATATAGCTAAGTAAACATGTGTGTGTTTGTACCTGTACAGCCAGCGTGAGCGTGTTGAGCAGAATGAGCACAAACATGATGTACTCAAACTGAGAGGAATTGATGATCCTCCAAAATTTTAGTTGAGAGGGGTTTTTGGGTATGTAAATCTTTATTGGCTGAGCTTTCAATGCGTAATACACACATTGTCGCTGTGAGCAAAAGAGACATACCATGAGAGATACCATGAGACAACAAGAGCAACACAAGGAAAGACAAAAAAAAATCAATCAAGCAGACTAGACGATCAAAAGAGATTAACTTAACATCAACTTAGAACTTAGCATCACCTATTTAATATCCAATGATATGCTCTTGAATTCAGACTAACCTGATTCTTGTTTAGTTCGCAGTTTTTAAACTCAGCCTCTCCTTGTTCACGGAAGGTGATAATGACAAAACCCACAAAGATGTTCATCATGAAGAAGGCGATGATGATGATGTAGATGATGAAGAAGAAGGAAATCTCTACACGGTAGTTATAGATGGGTCCTCTGTTCTCTGCATTAGCGTCAATGGCTTTGTACAAGAGCCTGCGAAATACAAAAAAAAAACAATTCAAGTTTGGAGGATTCAAATTCATTGCTGTTTTGTTAAATGTTTTCCTCACTCACTGCGGCCAGCCCTCAAACGTAGAGACGGTGAATAGTGCAAGCATGCCCATCAGCACATTGTCAAAGTTAAAGTCGCTGTTCTCCCAAACTCTCTCCCTCACCATTGGATGGTTCATATCACCATCTTTGAACACCACAAAAGTGCCCCTGAAGAAAAAAAACACACGCAAGTCTCAGAAAGCCCAGTGAGTCATTGTAAGTGCAAATAAAACTACTTTAAGGCTAAACAACATACTTGCACTCTTCAGGTGTATGTTTGGCCTCATCAGTGCATCTGTAGAACCGGCCCTGCAAGATGTATTACATTAATGTGAACCAAAATGAAAACACTGATATAACTTTAGCGATTTGGCTGCTGATTAAAATTAACTAGGATGCACAGCCTAGGTGATGTCAACCTAAATGGAACATTTTTCAGGAATGAACCAACTGTTACATTTTGATGAAAGACTCTTTTCTTAGGAACTGATAAATCATGCAAAATAAGGAACATACATTAAGAAGGTCCTTTTAATTCTATGTTCATTTTAAGTACCTTGAAAAGCTGCACACCAATGCAAGCGAACATGAACTGGAGGAGAGTTGTGACAATGAGGATGTTGCCAATAGTGCGGATGGCCACAAACACACACTGAATCACACTCTGAAGACAAACAGACAACACTCATTGAAAGTCATGAATAAACATAACTGGAAATAATAAACATTATGGTATTCATGGCTGCATGATATTGAAAAACCTGACATTGTGATATGTTTCTATTTGCAAAAAATACAAGAATTTTCACCAGATGACTTGAATAGCTCTATTTAGAATTAATTAATTATTCTAGAATGATTTGGGTAATTTTGTAAGGAATTAAAAATAATTTATATTGAATAAATAAATAGAAAATAAAAATAATTTTAAAAAACTGAAAAATTACTTTTTACTCTTTTTTTATTGTGAACCATCCAGATTTGTGCAAATATTTCAGTAACAATAAATTGAACAGAGTTCTCCTTTTTTAATTATTGTTATTTTTTATTGTGATTATTACTAAATAACAACATTAAACAAAATAGGAAAAAAATATATTGTAACACTGCTATTATACAGTATTTTATAGTACAACTGTAAAATTACAATACTTACATCATAATTTAATTTTTCACTTATATAATTTGTAAATATTAAACCAACAGGAGTTTGTTTTAATAAATGTGTAGTATTTGAGAGATATGCACGGCACATCTCATGTTAATTTATATGTGTGCAGCTCATGATACAGTGTTTCTGCCTCTCAGAGCAGTATATTAACATTGAGAAATACACTGTAAAATAGTACCTTGAGTCCCTTTGCCCTGTTGATGGCTCGAAGAGGCCTGAGCACTCGCAATACTCTAAGAATCTTTACCACAGAAATGGCACTCGAACTAAGTGCAGAAATGACAGTGAATGAATGAATGAATGAATGAATGAATGAATGAATGAATGAATGAATGAATGAATGAATGAATGATTGAATGAATGAATGAATGACGGAAACTTACTGCAAGAAGAAAGAGGTGAGGGACACGCTGACGACCAGAAGGTCCAGAAGGTTAAAGGCGTTTCTGCAGAAGGAACCTTGATGAAGGAAAGCTCCATACACAGTCATCTGAGCAACACACAGTCACATTGTCATTAATGTGTACACTCAAAATGAAGGTTAACCAGAATATTTAAACTCAATGCTCACAATTAAGCATCTGATAATTTTTTACATGGCCAACACAGCAAAACCGCAGAGGGCTACAGACAGTCCTGGGTAGTAACCGATAACATTTAATCTTGATTGAAATTGAAATTGAGAGGCAACAGCACTTGAACACAACATTTACAGAAATCATTTCACTTTTCAGTGTTTTCTCAATATTGCAATCAACTGCTGATTTGAATTATTATTCGAATTATCACTTCCTATGTCTTCGGAAGGCTTTGTTTTTCAAACACATTAAACTGCATAAATTCATGTAATTTCATAAATCTTTTTAGTCAGCTGAACCTCTTTTGACCTAATATATTTGGTAACACTTTACAATAAGGTTCATTAGCTAACATTAGTTAACTACATTAGTTAACATGAACTATTAATGAACAGCATGCACTTATAAAGCATTTATTTATATTTGTTAATGTTAATTTCAACATTTACTAATACTTTATTAAAATCTTGTTAACATTAGTTATTGCACTGTGAACTAACATGAACAAATCATGAACAGCTGGATTTTTGTTAACTAACGTTAACAACTGTCTGTCTCATTTGTTAGATTAACAAATACAGTAACAAATGTATTGCTCATTGTTAGTTCATGTTAGTTAATACATGAACTAATGTTAAATAATGAAACCTTATTGTAAAGTGTTACCATATATTTAATAATTATGTCAATAATTTAACAACAGATTTGCATATTCATGGTTCTTTGATGCCGATTAATGGTCACAACATGCAGGTAAATAACTAAAATATTTTATCTTTTTTAGTACTGTATGTGTTGATTTGATTTGGTTTATTTTAAATTAATTTATTATTAGCTTTTCAAGAACTCACTAACTCCTTGCAGCTCCTTCACAAACCACAGTTTGACATAAAATGTAATGCAGTTCACATTGTGGAATATATTTTCTTTCTCTTTGTATTTTTATATCAATGTGGATAAAAAACTAAGACTGTCTTAAATAAAATCAATATGATAAATAAGTTAGGTCAAGAGTAATCAAAACGTAGTCCAAATATATTACCTAAATTTGTGTAATGTAACAGATGAACTACAATTTTCATAATGTAATTTGCAATCTGTAACAGACTACAATATTTAAGTAATCTTCCCAGCACTGGCTAGAGATGTATCCCAATACTAGAAATGTAAAACATGTCAAAAATATAAAAATCGGTTTGGAGCAAGCAATATTTTTACTGTGCACAGGATGATCAATAGTTTACCTTCAACATGATCTCAATAGTGAAGACGGTGGTAAAGACATAATCAGCATAGCCCAGCATCTATCATAGGACATAATGACAGCAATCAAGAGTACAGTCATTGTCTTTGGTACCAGGGTCAATCTCATGAGTCCGGATCATATTTTAAAAAAAAAGAAAGAAAAAAAAAAGATATATGATATGATATGATATGCTACTTTGCATATACACTGCTTTTTGGCTTGCTTAGTTGGGGACACTTAATATGTGGTGGTATTATTGACTTGACTGCACTGACACTATTGGATGAGAACTGAACTGAGATGGAAGATGACATCACTTTTTTCTCCAGAGAGAACCAAAACTGAACTGATTTCAACTGAATAATGACTGTTTACTATTGTCTTTAGCAAAATATATAAATAACTAGCTTAAAACCATTATTTGGGTGAAAATACTAACATGCCTAAGACTTTATTCAAGTCAAAAATATTATTTACAAAAACGGAATCAACCTTAACACATTCAATTATACCAACAAAACAGCAGTGTATTGTTAAATCAGGTAGAGAGCTCTTTGAAGGGTTAGTTCACCCAAAAATGAAACTTCTGTCATTAATTACTCACCCTCATGTTGTTCCAATCCCCTGCACTTCTGAGTTCTACGGCAGAACGGTGGCTCACCATTGGCTAGCTCCTGCCAGCATCACACGCACGTGAACAGCGTCAGCCAATGTTAAGCCAGCGTTCTGACGTAGCACTTTGAAAGCGGTGCACTGTATCTATTACGTCAACAGCATAGGAGACTGGCACAGACGAGAAGAGATTGTTGAATAAAGTGGGGTTTTTTTGTGCACAAAAAGTATTCTCGTTGATTCATAAAATTAAAGATTGAACCACTGGAGTCACATGGACTATTTTAAAGGGGTGGTAAAACACATTCTTTCAA
Source organism: Romanogobio albipinnatus (assembly GCA_023566225.1). NCBI lineage: Eukaryota > Metazoa > Chordata > Actinopteri > Cypriniformes > Gobionidae > Romanogobio > Romanogobio albipinnatus. Next base: position 19,487,805 of record CM042253.1, on the reverse strand, counting down.
AGGCTTGATTGTGTTTGTGGGGTGCACTGTAACGTGTTCATGCTTCGTTTTTTAAAAATTGCATTATTTTTCATATATTTTACCTTTATTCTACACTGCTCTCTCCCTCCTTCTGATGGTCTGATGGTTTCCGGGTTCTATGAAGCCAGTCCCTCAAAAATACGCAATGGGCTCAGATTGGTTAGCTGGCCCAGTGTGTTGTGATTCGCTAACCGCCTAGTGCACGTTTGTCGGAAACATCACGCCCCTTACCTTTACCAGTAGACTGTGCTTTGGGTAGTATTAGAAACAATGGTGTCAATAAAACATCCCAATTTGAGCCCGAATCAGACCCAGACAATTTTAGTGAAGATGATCGAGCAGAACCCGTTCAGTCCTCCAGAGTAAAGACTGCGGATCTATAGTGATCGCTACTGAATGGCACTGTTACTTTTGTATTTTTAGAACGATTATTGCCAAATATCTGTTGCAAGAACTATTAACCCGAAACGAACACTAAACATTGGCTTAACTAGTAGCCAAATCAAACACAGAACCATGTTTAGCATGCATGTAGATAAACAATACATAAAAAGCTCTAATCAAAGAATAATTTACACTAATTCAAAGTTCGCTGTTGAGATTTAAAAAAAGGTTTGTAACGTGTTTGTCGGATAACGTTAAGTGTGAATGAGCATTTAACAAACTGGTTTGCAGAGCCAAACAGCGTTTCATCTGTGTACTTCCTTGCTACAACGTACAATTAACAATACAAACTATTACAGGAAAACACATTGACGAAAAACAAATCATACTTACAGGTTGTGGCCCGTAAACAGGTTCTGTTTTTAAATCCATCTTTCAGGACAAGCCGTTGTGAGAATCCTGCATTGAACTCGCGAAGAAATGTCCTCCGTGAAATGTGCAGCGGGAGCCGTGCGCGCCCGTTGTGCCTTCACACTGGCAGCGTTTGTCTCGCGCAGCTGAACCGCGGCTCATGTATTGCAAATACAGACGAATATTGTCCATTATGTCACATTTTCCGGTCTTCTCCTCCGACCCCTGTCTGTCTCGTGCTTTGATTTATGATGGGAAGCATGTATCTGCTGCAAATGCGACCTGTTCCCCTCTGTCTCATACACACATTCATATAACATGTTGTATGTTAAACGCACTGCAACGCACCCCCATTCCTAGGAAGGCTGAACAAAGTGGACCTGCAATCCGGATGAAAATAACAGCGTTTCGTCGGCATTGCGGCAACAACACTCCAGCCTACTAACTATACCACAACAACGCTTCCCTGCGGCGATACAAAATGGCCTCGCCCCCCCCCCCCCCTATTTAATATTCTCGGAGGAGGGGTTTATGTAAATATTGGGGCTGGTAATGTCAGAGACCCTGGAGGAATGTCTAGTAGTCCCTACTGGCCGTTTGCTGTAGTCCTTAGAAATTGATTTCTTTAAAAGCAAATATCTCCCTTTGCTTTAAACTTTGAACGTTGTAACTTTGCAGATTGTTTGCAGATTGTTGTTTATTCTCAAACAGCAACATTACACACTAGCTAAAGTTGGAAAAGTGAAATCGTGGTTTACCACCCCTTTAACAATGTATTTCCTACCTTTCTGGGCCTTGAAAATGGTAATTAAATTGCTGTCTATGGAGGGGTCAGAGAGCTCTGAACGAAGGTCTTACGGGTTTAGAACGATATGAGGGTCAGTAATTAATGACATTTTTGTGTAAACTAACCCTTTCAGGTAACAACTGCAGGTTACTTGCAGTGTAAAAAAAATATTTAAGGACCATTGATGAATAAATATACATTTAAAAATACAATTGTAAATATACATATGATAGTATTTACTGAATTTAATATATGCTGGTTTTAAGGGAAAAAAGCACTGTATTACAGTTATGAAAATAAAAGTATTTTGTATTAAAGTAATACATGTGAATAATAAATGTTCCAAAAATAATGTCGTCTTCAAGGGATCACGCCATTTTATTAATCTCTATTTGGCACAAGGGATGGTGTTTGGGAATCATGGGTACCGCAGTGCTCTTGAGAAATGCCATCCAGCAGGGACAGGAGATCTATCACTATTTTATCAAATGCTAATTTACAGGGCCAGTTAGTGTGCCTGATTATTTCAGAATTTTAAAATGGTATGTTAATAATTTGGCTCACTTTGGGAATGTGAACAATGGGAAAAGTGAAAGATCTGGACACAGACTGGCCCTCAAGCATTCTGGGTCTTATCCGCTATTCTAGAGGTGCATGAACTTACAACGTTCCTGACAGAATGAGTTTTGATTGGGTCTTCAGCGGCCAATGAAAAGCTACTCAGTATGATGAAGACGAGGATGAAGTTGGTGAAGTATGGATGATGAATGAGGTTGTGGCAGGCAACTCTGAGACTAAGTGAACATTAGCAAGGTCAAATTAAGGTCGTTGATAAGAATAATTATAATTATTAGCAACCATCATTTGTACAGTTTTTTTAGACATACCAGTTTTTCTTTCCAAGGATGAAAAATGAACTTCCATCAGGAATAGGAACAATTTTCTCCTTGGGTTGAAAACTTTCAACTTTCATGGGAGTTCCTATACCTTTTGAGAAAATTAAGATTAAAAAAAAAATGTCATGAAAATAAATTCACATACATTCGCAATCACTGTCAAGATAAAGATTTGGACAGGACAGAATTTACCCTCAAGCCCTTCAATTGCTCTCAACTCTTCATTCTCTTCCCAATCGTCCATATCATTCTGAACAAAGAAAAAAAATGAAGAAAAAGATGACAAGAGAATGATCATAGAAAGCAAAGTAGCTTAATAAATGCTTTGATCATATAATGCATAATTAATCACTGCACATTTTATAAAATCATATTTTTTATTCATCAAAATGTGATAACTTTTACTTTTTCCACTGAAAAAAAACCCTATTAATATTAACCAATAATATCAGCCTGTTTTTCACAACCCAATCAAATAATGATGGGTCAAATCAAATACCGTCCCACATTATCGCCTGCTGATTGTCTGTTATACTCTGAAATACTAAATCATATTACAGAAGTTAAATGTGTCTCGAATGCCTTTAAAAGAGAATTAAAGCAGGGTTCTTACACCAGCTTCATCTTCCTCTCTTTCTTCATCATCTTCCCATTCATCATCCTCTTCTTTTTTCTCTCTTTAAAACAGAACAAACAAATTTAGTTCTATGCCAATAAGCACACAGCAATAACAATATATGGGTATTGCCTACTCTTTTTTCTTTTTGCCACCATCTCCGGCTAAGTTGTCCACAGCGATAGCCAAGAAGACATTCAGCAAGATGTCTGGTTGATGAATTAAGTCAAGGACCAGAAACAAGACTCCAGATACAAGAATAGCCATATGGACAGGCTAACAGATATGAAAATATGGAGCTTATAAATAGAATGTACTTTTATATATCTCTCATATCGAAAAGATACAGTTACCACAGACGAAGAGAATGACAAAGTAAATACAGACAATCATATTGGGAAACACTGGTCCACCATACGCCATGATGCCATCATACATGACAGAATTCCAGTCCTCTCCTGTTAGGATCTATATAAGAAAGGGTTTTTAGTCGACACCTCCCAGTTCTGTACATATTTGTATGTGAAACTATTGTATTCAGAATCTCTTCTCAGTCTCGTATAATTTGTATAGTATCCAGTTAAAGGGATAGTTCACCCAAAAATAAAAATGATGTCATCATTTACTCACCCTCAAGTTGTTCCAACCCTGTATGAATTTCCTCCTTCTTCTGAACACAAAAGAAGATATTTTGAAGAATGTCTGTATAACTAAACAGTTGATGGGCCCTTTTATCTTTATCTAGTATCTTTTTCCCCTCCATACTATGGAAGTCAATGTGGACCAGAAACTGTTTGGTTACCCTTATTCTTCAAAATATCTTCTTTTGTGTTCAGCAGAAGAAAGAAATTCATACAGGTTTGGAACAACTTGATGGTGAGAAAATAATGATAGAATTTCCATTTTTGGTTGAACTATCCCTTTAAGATGCGCTGTAAAGAACCACCTAAAGATATTGTTAATAAAGCAATCATTGTTTTGGGAGTAGGATGACAAAAACATTTTTAAAGGGGCAAACCATTTTTTACAATTTGAAGATGTACATAAGCCTAAACTCCGTTGTGAAAAAGAAGTGTCTTTAAAATTCCCCTGAAATTAAAATGACCAATTATTATTGCAGTTTTGTTTTTTTAAATACATTTTAATTTAATTGCAAGTAACATGCAATTAAGTGTCCACATTTTTTAATTTCAAACTTTCAAACGTAAAGTAGGCCTATTATTAAGTATGCTAAAGTGTACTTCTTTTTCACCTTTATTTTTTACAGCTTTTAGGAGTTTATGTGATGATTAGTGTATATACTTGACCTCACAGGCTGCATAAATACAACATTTACAAAGAAAAAAACCCATATGCTTTTAGCTTAGTAACCTGAAAACAGGTGAGCAGGGCAGATGGAAACGTGTCGAAGGTGCTTCTTTTCATTTGAGTTTCATCAAAGTTAAACTTTCCACCAAAGAGCTGCATGCCCAGGAGAGCGAAGATGATGAGGAAGAGGAAGAGCAGCAACAGCAGGGAGCAAATGGCTTTCATTGAATTCAGCAAAGAGCCCACCAGGTCTGAGAGGGCAGCCCAGTGTCTAAAGAGAGACAATCAGAATGTTCAATGAATCTTGAAAATCAGCATGACTCTTAGAGACTATATATATACAAAGACTTTTGAATGGGAGAAACTGCAATGCGCAATGTGGCAGAATACGTCCTGCCTTCTAAAAAAAAGAGCCAATAGCTCACTGCAACTGCCATTAGAATCTCCAGTTCCCACAGAAACCTGAGACTCGTGCTTAGGACTGCACATTCGCATTGGCTGGTCTAGCCTGAAAAATATGCTTTTTGAGCATAAGAAACAACCTTTGTGCGTTTGTGTCAGATTTAGTTGCTGATTTGAAATATGTCATTTAACCTGTTCGGCAAGCAGTTTTTGAGATTTCAGGATTCCCCCATTCAAATAGGACTTGGTCTTGGATGCCCAAAATAGCTTCCCGGAAGCATTGCAAATATGGCCATCGAGTGAACAGACTTTCCTTGCTTTTTTCACAGAGTTATTATATTGTTATTATAGACATTTTTTTTTTAAAACACTAATAAAAATGACTATCTAAATTACTGAATTAAAATGATACACCCAAGTCATTAATACTACACTGTTTAACATTGAAACTCAAAGATCTGGAAACACTTATGAGCTAAATCACCTTGTGACTTTGAAGATACGCAGCAGACGGACGCAGCGCAGCACAGAGATTCCGATGGGCGGGATTACTTCCATCTCCACCAGCACCGTCTCCAGAATTCCACCACACACCACGAAACAATCAAAACGATTAAAGAGTGCCATGAAGTAGATCTGAAAGCCAAAGCTGTAGATCTTCATCAGCATCTCCAGTGTAAACAGAGCCAGGAGGATCTTATTTGCTCGTTCTGGGATATTAAAGAGACCATATTTAAGGCAGGGTCAATTCACTTCATTAAAAGGCAAACTTTGGCAACACTTAAGTCACACAAACCCTGTATATCAGTGAGCCACTTGGGCTGGCCGTAGTGTTCAGAGGCGCTGGCAGCAGTGTTGAGGAACACCAACAGTAGCACCAGCCAGTAGAAATTGGTGGATTTGACGGCCACACGGCAGTTCTTCCTAATGACCAGATTCAAGTGGTACAGCTGCTCACTGAGAAAGAGAAGAGTCAGTAGCAAATATAGTGGAGATCAAGTTTGAAACTTTAAAACAATGTAAAATATGTCATTTTAAAATGATTCCTCAGACAAGTAGGGAACAAAATGTTGGGGTTCTGGCAAACAAATAAACACTTACCAGAAACTTATAGCCATCAGTCGTGCCCTAAGGAAAAACTTTGGTTAATAAATTCTCAGGTGTTTAATAATTTATAATATATGAAACATAAATATTAATGTTGTACTTTATTTACATTATAGATGCACAGCAGCCACCGTCATCATCCAGGAATGCTTCAAACTCAGAGTCTGAATCTGATTCTGTATTTTAAAAAAAGGACTGAATGTGTACTTCAAAAATTAAGACAAATGTCTATTATGTAGGTATTTAGCTTAATACACATAAAATTGAGTGAAACTCCAGTACCTCCATCTTCACTGTGTTTGTACCAGCCATATTTCTTCATCATCTTTTTCTTGGCCACCACAGCACCTGCCATTTACACCACAAAAAAAAAGTTCTTCATTGACAAAAAAAACAACAACCTAGCCTACGTCTTAGTTAAAACCTGCCTGTCGTGATAGATAGAGCTGACTGCCCTTGTGGAAAAGAAGTGTGCCTAATTGCAATGTACTTCAAATCTTGAAAGTATACTTTTAATAAACTGTATTTGTAGATAATATAATATTAAATAAAAATTCACTTGACTGCGTACTTGAAGAGAGCACACTTTAATGATTACCAGTTCTGGCATGAGAACTCTAGATCGCGCAGGCTGATATTTAACTAATTTAGTAGCGATCACATCATTATCTACTAGCACAGCTGATTGGTTGCTATTGCATCAGTGGCCAATGAGCTGTGGCTTAACATTCAAACTAATTTTCTGTAAGCTGTATGCAGCGTGCTTTCAGAAACCCTCCACCTTCCCCAGCGCCACCTATATACAGGGAGTGCAGAATTATTAGGCAAATTATTTTGACCACATCATCCTCGTTATGCATGTTATCTTACTCCAAGCTGTATAGGCTGGAAAGCCTACTACCAATTAAGCATATTAGGTGATGTGCATCTCTGTAATGAGAAGGGGTGTGGTCTAATGACATCAACACCCTATATCAGGTGTGCATAATTATTAGGCAACTTCCTTTCCTTTGGCAAAATGGGTCAAAAGAAGGACTTGACAGGCTCAGAAAAGTCAAAAATAGTGAGATATATTGCAGAGGGATGCAGCAGTCTTAAAATAGCCAAGTTTCTGAAGCGTGATCATCGAACAATCAAGCGTTTCATTCAAAATAGTCAACAGGGTCGCAAGAAGCGTGTGGAAAAACCAAGGCGCAAAATAACTGCCCGTGAACTGAGAAAAGTCAAGCGTGCAGCTGCCAAGATGCCACTTGCCACCAGTTTGGCCATATTTCAGAGCTGCAACATCACTGGAGTGCCCAAAAGCACAAGGTGTGCAATACTCAGAGACATGGCCAAGGTAAGAAAGGCAGAAAGTCGACCACCACTGAACAAGACACACAAGCTGAAACGTCAAGACTGGGCCAAGAAATATCTCAAGACTGATTTTTCTAAGGTTTTATGGACTGATGAAATGAGAGTGAGTCTTGATGGGCCAGATGGATGGGCCCGTGGCTGGATTGGTAAAGGGCAGAGAGCTCCAGTCCGACTCAGACGCCAGCAAGGTGGAGGTGGAGTACTGGTTTGGGCTGGTATCATCAAAGATGAGCTTGTGGGGCCTTTTCGGGTTGAGGATGGAGTCAAGCTCAACTCCCAGTCCTACTGCCAGTTTCTGGAAGACACCTTCTTCAAGCAGTGGTACAGGAAGAAGTCTGCATCCTTCAAGAAAAACATGATTTTCATGCAGGACAATGCTCCATCACACGCATCCAAGTACTCCACAGCGTGGCTGGCAAGAAAGGGTATAAAAGAAGAAAATCTAATGATATGGCCTCCTTGTTCACCTGATCTGAACCCCATTAAGAACCTGTGGTCCATCATCAAATGTGCGATTTACAAGGAGGGAAAACAGTACACCTCTCTGAACAGTGTCTGGGAGGCTGTGGTTGCTGCTGGAATCAAGGAAGGAATCAAGGAATCAAGGAATTTTTATTGCACTTTTAAGTACATTTTTACACATACACGGAATTTATTTTGGTGTTGTGCGAGTCACACCGAGTCGCCATTCTGCGGCGCCTCCTTTAGTTGGACAGAAAATACAGCATAACATGAAGAGAGGTAGGGAGGGGTGAGGAGATGATAAAAAAAGCAACCCCCAGAGGGGAGAGGAGTGGGGGGTTGAGGTGTCCCAGCACAGCCAGGCGTCCCGGTCCTGCAGCCGTTTCAGGCGCTGGTCACAGACCCGCTTGTCAGACTGGGGGTACAAAGCGGCGAAGGCGAGAGAAGGGTGTGTGCATAAATGTGTGTGTGTCTGTAAAGTTCATGTGCATGTTTGTGTAGGCCTGGGAAGACATGCCTGGCACCATAATCTCGGTGCACCAGTCCGCAAGTTGCTATGGAGACAACCTTGATCAGATCCCAGTCAGAGTCAGCAGGTGGTTGGGGGATGAATGCAAGAGCGTCTTCCTGCAGTGCTCTCAGGGGGAGTTGTTGTCACAACAGCGGCCTTGGCCAAGGCCGTGCTGGTTGAGGGAGCCGAAAGCAGATAAGATTGGAATTGTTTGGTCTGGGAGCGAGAAGCCACAATTTATGGCTCTCTTAGTTCGTTCTGGTCTCTGAAACGATCTTTTTGCAAAGCAGTGAGCTTTTCCGTGATGATATCTATCTTGCGTTGCAACTCCATAATGTTATCCATGTTGCGGTTAGTAGTCCCAGTTTGAGAGATGACCGCTCTGCCCACTGCTTCAATCATGACGGGCAGCCTTGTGGAGCTTTGAATAGCTGTCACCGCTTCCTGAATTCTTCGATAGCCCAGGGCAATGCCTGATCCAATCAGCAGAAACCCTGCTGCACGCAATGTTGATGGTGAACAGATCAAAACACTGACAGAATCCATGGATGGCAGGCTTTTGAGTGTCCTTGCAAAGAAAGGTGGCTATATTGGTCACTGATTTGTTTTTGTTTGGTTTTTGAATGTCAGAAATGTATATTTGTGAATGTTGAGATGTTATATTGGTTTCACTGGTAAAAATAAATAATTGAAATGGGTATAAATTTGTTTTTTGTTAAGATGCCTAATAATTATGCACAGTAATAGTCACCTGCACACACAGATATCCCCCTAAAATAGCTAAAACTAAAAACTACTTCCAAAAATATTCAGCTTTGATATTAATGAGTTTTTTTGTGTTCATTGACAATATGGTTGTTGTTTAATTATTAATGTTGTAAAATTAATCCTCAAAAATACAACTTGCCTAATAATTCTGCACTCCCTGTAGACCTGCTACAGGGGTTAAATCATGTATGTTACATGTGCAGCAGCATGACTTACATGCTCACAGCAATGTCTGTGAATGTATTGGCAGGAGCAAGTCTCGGTACCAAATACATTAACATTGCCATATCCATCACCATGCTATCTCTATTACCATATCAATCTCCCAAGAGTTGTCATGACAGAACTACACTCACCTAAAGTATTATTAGGAACACCATACTAATACTGTGTTTGACCCCCTTTCGCCTTCAGAACTGCCTTAATTATACGTGGCATTGATTCAACAAGGTGCTGAAAGCATTCTTTAGAAATGTTGGCCCATATTGATAGGATAGCATCTTGCAGTTGATGGAGATTTGTGGGATGCACATTCAGGGCACGAAGCTCCCGTTCCACCACATCCCAAAGATGCTCTATTGGGTTGAGATCTGGTGACTGTGGGGGCCATTTTAGTACTGTGAACTCATTGTCATGTTCAAGAAACCAATTTGAAATGATTTGAGCTTTGTGACATGGTGCATTATCCTGCTGGAAGTAGCCATCAGAGGATGGGTACATGGTGGTCATAAAGGGATGGACATGGTCAGTAACAATGCTCAGGTAGGCCGTGACATTTAAACAATGCCCAATTGGCACTAAGGGGCCTAAAGTGTGCCAAGAAAACATCCCCCACACCATTACACCACCACCACCAGCCTGCACAGTGGTAACAAGGCATGATGGATCCATGTTCTCATTCTGTTTACGCCAAATTCTGACTCTAACATCTGAATGTCTCAACAGAAATCGAGACTCATCAGACCAGGCAACATTTTTCCAGTCTTCAACTGTCCAATTTTGGTGAGCTTGTGCAAATTGTAGCCTCTTTTTCCTATTTGTAGTGGAGATGAGTGGAACCCGGTGGGGTCTTGTGCGTGTTGTGGCTTCACAAATGCTTTGCTGCATACCTCGGTTGTAACGAGTGGTTATTTCAGTCAAAGTTGCTCTTCTATCAGCTTGAATCAGTCGGCCCATTCTCCTCTGACCTCTAGCATCAACAAGGCATTTTCGCCCACAGGACTGCCGCATACTGGATGTTTTTCCCTTTTCACACCATTCTTTGTAAACCCTAGAAATGGTTGTGCATGAAAATCCCAGTAACTGAGCAGATTGTGAAATACTCAGACAGGCCCATCTGGCACCATCAAAATTGCTTAAATCACCTTTCTTTCCCATTCTGACATTCAGTTTGGAGTTCAAGAGATTGTCTTGACCAGGACCACACCCCTAAAATCATTGAAGCAACTGCCATGTGATTGGTTGATTAGATAATTGCATTAATGAGAAATTGAACAGGTGTTCCTAATAATCCTTTAAGAATATGAACGTATATGCTATGTATTCCCTGGTTTTGTGTTTAGTTAATTGGACGTTTAGTTTGCATTTTACCCTGTTACCTGTCCTGTGTGCCAATTTTTGTAGTCCTTTGTAGTTTTTCTAGGTGATCAGTTCTGTGATCATTACCAGGTGTGTCTTGTTTGCCTATTACCCCTCTAGTGTTTAAACTTCAGGGTTTCTTGTGTTCCTTGTCAAGTCTTGACCTACACGAATGTACAGTTCATGTGCCCATATAATCTTAGCATAAGTGGTAAACAGATTTGGCTTGCTGTCTGCTCTCAGAGAGGATATTCTACTCAAGCTCCGATTGCTCCCCTATAACACAGGCAAAATTGTACAAAAGGAGGAGAAGGGGAGGAGGAGGGATGCCCGAAAACTAACAACAGGAAGTGGTAAGAGGCTGTTTTTTATACCTTATTAATTATTAATTTAAAGATTAGATGGGCGTACTCTTCCTGAAATAACGTTTCACTTGGAGCTGCTCATTCTCTTCTCTTGATTCTCTGGTCTCTGCTGTGGTTTTGTTATGTTTATTTTGTTATTAAACTCTTTTACCTATGGATCCAGCTCTACCTTTGTTTTTGAGTTCACCCAGCGTTACACTGTTTCTCAACACGTTTTAGTACTCATTTAAATATTTTCAATAGAAATTACAATAAAGTATATTTTAACTTACCAAAAATGCTTGTCAGTACATATTCTAACTATATTTCAATAGAAGTAATTATGAAATTACATGTAGATGTAGTTCATTTATGTCCTACTTAAGTGGGTCCAAAAAGTTCAGATAATTACACTGGATATAAATATGAACTATAGCTAAATCATTTTCATTGAATTGTAATTAACATGCTATTCAGTGTCAGAAAATATTAAATATTAAATTCAGTTCACATATTGTTTCCATTTATAAGTAAGCAGCTCTTTTTAAATGTATGCTAAAGTGTCCTTCTTTTTCACAGGCGTAGGCATCTTCTCATCAATCATGTGACATTCTATCATCTGCATTAGGCACATTTTTTTATTTTATTTATAATAATTTATGCACTGCTCCGCTCACTGTATTTTCCAGTGTGATCATAATGTGAAAGGAACGCTAAATAAAGCTTATATTACGTTTATTTCCATCCTCATCCATGTCCTCTGCTTCAATGAGCCAGTCCATGTAGCCGATCATGTCCTCCTCCATCTGTTGTTTCTCCTGGGCCTTCTGCAGCTCACCACGACACACAGCCTTCTCTCTCTCTTTAGAGAACTCGCTGTGATGTGCAAGATACACATGCATTACAATGCAAACCTTCACAAGATGCCCATCAAATGTCATCACAAGACCTCCTTATCCTTACAGCATGTATCTGCCCAAAAACTATTTACCATACTACACTATACTATTATTATTATTACATATATGACTATTACGTATATGATTTCAATAGCTTATAAGCGATCAGGGCTTGAGTCACTCACCCGCTCAATACACCCAAAACAAGATTGAGGACAAAGAAAGACCCAAAAATGACCAGAGACACAAAATAAACCCAAGGCAGCTCAAACCCGATGGAATCATTCATCTGAGTGAAACATTACAGACAAGAGAGGAAAAAATGAGAGGTTATAAAGTTGTTCATGAGCTGTGAAGTGATTTTTTGAGTGGCATAGATTGGATATAACTTTAAACAGACTAAATTAATGTGTGATTCTATTAAATGTTGTTATTGTTAAAGGGATAGTTCACCTATGTTTTAATCACCCTCAAGCCATCCTAGGTAAATAAAATAATATATAAAATATCCATATATAAAACCTTATAAAGTAAAATATCTAGCTTCCGGCGGATCACCTTCTGTATTCAACTTACAAAAAAAGCGTAACTGGCGAAGATGACGTCGGACATAGCAGAAAAAAAGCATAACTGCCGTGACGATGACGTCGGACGTAGTGTTACACTTTCTTCATAAGTTAAATACAGACGGCGGTCCACCGGAAGCTAGATACTTTACTTTATAACGTGTTAAATATGGATATTTTTCTTACAAATACCCATCGATTCACTTCAGAAGGCCTTTATTAACCCCCCAGAGCCATATGGATTACTTTTATAATGGATGGATGCACTTTTTTGGGCTTCAAATTTTGAGCTGCCATTCACTGCCATTATAATGCTTGGAAGAGCCAGGGCATTTTTTATATAACTCTGATTGTATTTGTCTGAAAGAAGAATGTCATACACCTAAGATGGTTTGAGGGTGAGTATATTATGGGGTAATTTTCATTTTTGGGTGAACTATCGCTTTAACTAAAATGATCACGTTAGTCATTTGTTAACATATACCACATGTATTTAAGTCTTGAAGCTTTGCTTTTAATTACAAAATTGAGAGAGGAGTTATTTTCTGTTGTAAACATTTACAGATTTTTGTATTTTTGAGCTGATTTTTAGTTCAACATCCCTTAAACTCAAATAACTGTCATTAACATTCCAATATACTATACTGTTTGTGTAACATGATGTAACAAAAAAAAATGGGTGAGAGGTCATACCCAGTAGAGTACATCAGTCCAGCCCTCCATTGTAATGCACTGGAACACAGTAAGCATGGCGAAGAAGATATTGTCAAAGTTGGTGATGCCTCCATTGGGTCCTTCCCATCCTCCCCGACACACTGTGTTATTCCCCACACAGAAGCGACCGTTACTGGCAAAAGCACATGGTGTTGGATCATCGTCCACCATTAGCTCTTTTCACATGAAAATAAACACAATTTCATAGGGTTTAAAATGATTTATAGTCAACAAAGAACCAATTTAACTCTTTCCCCAACATTGAAGACATTTTCCGTAATTTATGACACAACGCTTCCCTGCCATTGACGTAATTTTCCAGCAATCCTTTACAATTGTCGCTTGTCAGACTGTACGAACACGATCCCCGCTGTAAGCCTTGTCACACTGTAGGATCTCAATTGTCATTAATGTCAGACTGTACAGCAGTCACGGACGCACGCCAGAAGATTCGTCTGGAGTGGTGACTAGCAAAAACAATCCTTAATGTTAATTTTGGAAAAAACAAAGACGTGTTTGTAGAGCAAGTGTTGTCTCACTAATTGGGTCACCAGGTTCTGTGCTCCAATTGGTTTTTGATTTGACGTTGTTGTAGAAGCCACACAGCAGGACTGTGCCTTAACTTCTGGCACTGTCAGAATTTCTCTCAATGGTCATTAATTGGCTGTTGGCGAACATGCCAAAGTAGCAATCAAAGTCTTCAGATTTTGGCCTACGATCAGAGGAATCTTTTAGGATTCACAAAATTTGTCAACAAGCAAAGAAGAAGCAGAAAACAAATGATAGAAGCATTGATCATGCACACTTAAGCTAACACAATCACCAAATATTAAACAGCATATAAATCACAACTGCCTAACGGTCCATAATGAAATGTCGACTGAGGAGGAGCTATACTGTGCAAACTTTGGGGGTGTTAATGGACTTGATCTACTCCATCTATGTTTTGATCATCATTCTGAATCCAATCTGGATGTATCTTTGACAAAAACATGATTTTCTCAGGTTTTTGTTCAAAACGTTGCTCTTTTATGAAACATGCCCACATTCAAGTGTGGATAAAGAATGCATGAATTTTTTTGTTGTTGTTATTTAAAAGCAGAGGCTCTGTTCTTTCTTTTGGTATATTGTATGTTCAGATATACATACATTTGGCTGGCAACTTCAAAAAAAGAAGAAAAAATGAAATGCTGGCGGGGAAAGAGTTAAACATTCAAACGGTGTGGCATTGCAGCTAGCTTTGTAAGATCTTGAAACTTGCATTTCTCACCTGTCCCTACATAATAGCAGGTCTTATGCATTTTGCCTATGAAGAGCTCCAGCCCAATGATGGCATAGATGATGATGACAAACATGACCAGCAGACCAATGTGGAGCAGAGGCACCATGGCCTTCATGATGGAGTTCAACACAATCTGCAGACCTGCACACATCACAACCTGAATCGCAATCACTGTATACGTCGGAATTAGACTAAGTCAGGACTGTGTGTACAAATTTCTACTCAAAACTACAGAATAAAGCACACACTTACTCGGCACACCGGAAACCAGACGCAGGGGTCTCAGTACTCTGAAAGCTCTCAGAGCTTTGACATCCAGACCACCTGGTTTGCCCGCTGCATGATGTGCCTCTCCTGGTTTGTGCTCTCCCATTTCAGCTATCACACTGAAAAGACTGCAAATGGAACACAGGAACCTTGTGAGCTCTTCTGCTGGTGACTCTAGTCTCAATTAAATAGGTTTATGTAGCCAAACTTGGTCGAAAGAAAGAAAGAAAGAAAGAAAGAAAGAAAGAAAGAAAGAAAGAAAGAAAGAAAGAAAGAAAGAAAGAAAGAAAGAAAGAAAGAAAGAAAGAAAGAAAGAAAGAAAGAAAGAAAGAAAGAAAGAAAGAAAAATAATATTTAACTTGAAAACACACATACCCTACAATGACAATGATAAAATCCAGCAAGTTCCACCCACTGCGAATGTAGGCACTGGGATGCATGACCAGACCGTATGCGAGAATCTTTGTGAATGTTTCAATGGTGAAAATGACCAGAAACACATACTCCACTTGTTCCTAGAAAGAATTAAGGAAGTAAGCAGAAGGGATGGCATATCTACACATACGCATACACACACTCAACATTCAACAGTAAGATTTTAAAAATTGCATTCAGCAAGGACACAGAGGTGACTAAAGACATTTATAATGCTGTTCATTGCTGTTTTGTTTTCACAAAAATATATTAAGCAGCAACCATTTTTTCAGCCTTAATAATAATAACCATTATTAATGATTGAACACCAATAACAATTCATAATTATTGAGCAGCAAAATTTTTTTTTTTAAATTATTTTGTGAAGGATCATGTGACATCACAGGAATAAAGTACATTTTTAAAATACAGTATATTCAAAAAGAAAACAGTTATTTTAAATTGTTAAAATAATATATCACATTATTTCTGTTTTTACTGTATTTTTGATCAAATAAATGCTGCCTTGGTGGACATAATAGACTTATTTCAAAAACATAATGTATTCAACATTTATTTAAAAAAAATCTAAAAACAAGTCCATTTAGGAATCGCAACATTGACCATATGAAACCAAATATACTGGACATATTAACCTTATTGAAAAATGGATAGTTGATGGATGGATGGATGGTCAATATATAGCATATGTATGTAGATATATGCTTATTGCTTATATGTCCAAGTAAATTTTGAATGACACTATAAAAATGTATCGGTCGTATGTTGCATGATATATAATTATACAAGCTTAATGCTTGACACACACACACACACACACACACACACACACACACACACACACACACACACACACACACACACACACACACACACAATACACTCTCCCTTTCACCTGCTTTCCCCTATAACACACATTGCTGAGCTTATTAGCTTTCTGCCCTCTTGACCCACTCAGTAGGAAGCTAAACGCTAAACGCTACCACACATTAATACCAGCTAGTCATGTACGCCGAATACACTACTGACTCAACAGGCATCAGTACAAAGCCTTAGCTAACTTGGAAATGATAGTATGAGCAAACTGTAAAAGTTCTATATAGGGGTTACAGTGCAAGTGTAATAACTTAAATCCAGACAGATGGTGTAAAAAAAAAAGAAAAAGAAAGGCAGACAAAAGAGAAACAAAAAGTAAGGAGAGGTGAATCTATTAAAAAAGCAGCACTAACGGATTGTTGGAATCATTCATATCAGTCAGAGTGTATATCATGTGTCTTCTGTAAGGGCAGTGAGCAAGCTGCCATAGATAGAGAACAGATGGTCAATACTCTTATCCTGCTTGGTATTCAGAGCTGTCAGTCAAACTTCAAGCTTAATGCAATTATAGTGCTGCACCGAACACTAGGAGCTCTGAAGAACTTTGTAAATTTCCTTCTATTGTATACATTCAGTTTAACATGCAGATCATTAAAAACTCTCAAGGGCAAGTCGTTCAGCCAGGGGTCAAATGCAAACCTTTAAGTACTTTCCATTAACACTGTCCTAACCTGGTGCAATGTGAAAAGTCTGAACTGAATGTGAAACCGCTGGACAATGTGCAATTATATAGCACAAGATTTTATACCAATGAGATTTTACAATGGAAGGGACTAAAAAAATGCCCTGTCACTAGTCACAGTTTATGCTGTGGTGAAAAAGTTAGCATATCCACAAATGGCAGAATCTGCATACACTCAAAATGAAATCACTAGTTTTTTAAATGCTACAAGTGATTTTAGGTATTAAAACCTTGACCATATATATCTATACAGTATATACAGGGGTTGGACAATGAAATTTAAACACCTGGTTAGAATCTATTAGTATGGTGTAGGGCCTCCTTTTGCAGCCAATACAGCATCAATTGGCCAGAGGGATGTTGAGTCATTTGGAAAATAATCTGAGTTGCTCCTCCAAAATACCCCAAAGTGATTCAAAAATATTTCGATCTGGTGACTGTGCAGGCCATATGTTCAACTTCACTTTCATGTTCAGCAAACCATTCTGTCAAGTCTTGAATGTGTATTGATACACGGCACCCCCTTCAGGGTACAATGTTTGAACCATTAAGTGCACATGGTCCTTCAGAATGATTCAGTAGTCCTTGGCAGTGCCCATCACAGTAGGGAATGCCACACACAGAAAAAATTGGTTCTTCAGCAGTTCTTCTGTGGTTCTTTGGGGTGGATGAGGTGCTATATAGCCCTGCTACCGTATAAAGAACCTGTTAAGCCCGGTGTGGTTCTTCAGCGATTCTACAGCAGTTCTTTGGGGTGGTTGAGGTGCTATATAGTACCACTGCCATACAAAGAACCTGTTAAGCCCAGTTTGGTTCTTTGGGTTGGTTAAGGTGCTATATAGTACCACTGCCATACAAAGAACCTGTTAAGCCCCTGTATAGTTCTTTAAAGGTTCTCTAACTCTCTCTTAGTCTCTTAGTTTAGTTGGGGAAAGGATTAAAACAACATTAAAATACAGTGTATTTCCTGAAGACAACATGGTTCTCAACCTTTTTGCCCCCCAGGCCGCCCTATAGGGAAATAATCCAGGGCCCCCACACAAAAGACTTTTTGACCTCAGAAAAGCATACAAGTGATTCAAAGCAGCGTTTGCCATTGTTGTAAATTCTAATTCATTGCAAACATATGAGAGTGGAGTAACATATCTAAAATTTAAGGAGGACAATGGGGTGGTGGTGGGATGCAACAAGACTGGATACTGAGAGCTGTCAATTGTAGTTTAAAGTATGTGGAAGGTCTAATACAATTGGAGGATGAGAGAAAGTTGGTGATTGGCTGTAGTCTTGAATGAATGTACCCCTTATGATTCTAACCATTTGACAAAGGTTCTGTATAGCCCCTTTAAAGGTGCTATATAGCACTTAGTGGCTCCCCTATGATTACAAGCCAATTAACCACTTTTAGTGCTATTTAGCACCATTTCTATTTAGAGTGCATGATATTGCAGCTCAAACCATCACTGATTCACCCTGGCCAGCAACATTCCGGGTGTTAAGTCTCTTTAGAGCTTCTCCACACCATAACTCCCACGGATGTGGGAAAGACATAAGGTGACATAACTCATCAGAGAACAAAACAAGTTTCACATTGTCCACTGCCCAAGATTTGCACTGTTGGCACCAATGAAACCGACATTTGGCATGGGTACGAGCGACAAAAGGTTTGGCTATAGCAACCTGACCATGAATACTGATTCTGTGGAGCTCCTGACGAACAGTTTTGGTGGAATCAGGAGAGTCGAGGTGCACATTCAATTCTGCAGTGAGTAGGGCCGCTGTGGTTTTATGTTTCAAGTTTGTATCTGGACATCCCTTTTAGACAGAGGGATAAAAGAGGATCACAGATGAGCCAGCGAGACGCACACCAACAATATTTTGTGTACAGCTTGTGCTTTTTCTCTACTAATTCAACCTTCACACTCTACTCTTATCGATGGAATTGAAAATCAGTGAAGATTTTCATATAGAGACGTAAAAACTCCAACACTGTATTGGCCAGTGTTTCAGTTTCATTGTCCAACCCCTGTAGGTATATATATGTATGTATATGTATTTATGGATGATTTGATTTATGTTGTTTGATATATTACATGGTTTGATTTATTTATTTATTTGGGTGGTGGAATCCATTTTCATCCACTGTGTGAATAGCATAGTAGACTCACCAGATTGTGGTTGGTGGCATTGGAATCATCTTCAGGAAATGGTTTGGACACACCAAGGGCAACACAATTGGCAAAGATGGCCAGTAAAATGAATATATCAAAGGGCTTAAAGGTCTACGGTCAAGGAAACAATCGTCTTGAAAACATAGAAAAGAATGCACAATGACTGCACAAACACATTGGGCGAAAGGATATTTCCACTCCACTAGGGCCAGTGCTGCCATGCGTATAGGATTGCTGAGAGTGAGGCAGCAGAGAGCTCTAGGAGCACGCAAGGCCGATTTGTTAGCTTGCGTGTGCTTCTTGGCTCCTCCAGCTCTCTTTTGCCCTGCCGAACCTGTTGAGTTGAGTGTGTCTGTCTTGCTAGGGTCAGATCCGGCCAAACCGGCCCCATCTGAAATAAAGGGTTCTCCTATTAAACATATGCCTGTGACAAATTATCTACATCTAATATAAATATCAAATTATAAGTTCACTTTGAGAGAATCAAAATTCCAATCAAAAAAGGTCACTCCATGCCACTTTTAATTTCTGTTCACTTTTTGAGTTAATGAACGACAGAACTTTCAGTTTTGGGTGAACTATCGACCAACTCACATCTCAAGACACAAAGTGGTCAAGCTAAACTATAAAGACAATAAGAGCAAAGTAAATGAACATCCAATTAAATGAACGTGATCAGTTTCCAATGTCTATGATCTGAATAATCTTTTAAAATGTTTTATAAACATATGCATTGAAAATAGTCTTCCGACATAAAGACAGGGTATCTTAACAATAAATAAAGGTGAATTGACATGTCTTGACAGACTCTTCAAAATTAACGACTTGCATATGTTGACCTGCATCTAGCATATTGAGCTACTCATGAGTGTTAGATTTGACATTCCCTATTCAGCAGAACATTATAAAAATGTTTAAAGCAAAGAAAGAGACCAGATGTGTCTTACAGATACCGAAGTAGGCCTACACTTAAGAAGCCTTATAAGGGATCGGACAGAAGTGACCTAGTTCTAAGAGAAAAGAACAGCTAGTAACTTATTTGACACTCCAAGAACTCAGTAGCCTACACATACATTGAACTTAACACATTACACTACATTTGCAATAAAGGGATTATTAAAACATCTATCTATCTATCTATCTTGCAGGAATTGCAAGGATGTGAACTGCAAAAAGCAAACGTAATTAAAAATGTGTTATTTTACGAAATGGTTACTTACTGCATCTAAAAAAGCCTAGCCTTTATAGGCTACGTTCTGTTTTTTATCTTAAAAATGTAACTGGTCAATAACCCATTTATCACTTCAATGGAATAATGACTAATTAGTTATGCATAATGTCTGTCTACAAGAGAGTTGACAGTGTTTCAGTGCAGGTGTTTGTGGCATATCACTCACCTTTCTGTACCACGTCCATGTCCAAGACTTCAGCACCGTCTGCTGCTTATTCCCAGGAATTTACATGAAACAATACCTCGCTACACCTTTCATATCTATTGATAATATTTATCGGGCTGAACCGCGTCGCGAGCAGCGGAGCAGGTGTCGCGCGCAGATGAAACGGCTCTCGCGCGCTGCACTGAAAAAAAGGAACTCCAAAGATCTAATTTAAAAGACGGGTCCAAAGACCACAGCATTTCCTTAAATATGCTAACATTAATTAAAACACGTGTAAAATATATAGGCTAAAGATATATATAGAGTAAAATATATAGGCTACCACTCATAAAGGAAAACAAATGTATAAATCTATCCTGGTGTGACCACAGGTCTTGGGTGTAGTAAGCCGTGAATGCTGGATTAACTCATGTGAGCCGGTTAACGGGGATGATTGTGCTGAAACCTTTCAAAAGGGAGGTGGAGACACGAGGAAAATCCTGGATACCTTGTATCATGTTAAACAAATATTGTTTAAAGTTAATCAATTAAAAAAAGATTCAGAGAACACAATCATAAAAGTAGTCCGTTAATAAAGAGGTCCTATAATGCCCCTTTTTACAAGATGTAAAATAAGTCTCTGATGTCCCCATAGTGTGTATGTGAAGTATTAGCTAAAAATACCCCACAGATCATTTTTTATAGCCTGTTAAAATTGTCACTTTTTGAAAGTGACCTAAAACGTGTTTTGTGTGTGTCCCTTTAAATGCAAATAACCTGTTGCTCCCCGCCTCCTTTCAGGAAGAGGGCGGAGCTTCAAGAGCTCCATATAGGATACATCTAAGTGTCCAAAAATTAAAAAATGCTGCCTTCAGAGAATGCATTCCAAGGTGGGAAGGCATCAAGGCACTATGGTCCGAATCCAATGTTATCTTCACTTCCTGTCTCCTGAGATACATTCATTTGATCAATGACAAATTTTGAAGGCAGCATAGATTTATCCTTCATCCTTCATGCTTTCCATTCTGTGACAGGACAGTTGAGCTAAAAAATAAAGATGGCGTCTGGTTTAAAACTTTCCACACATGCCAGGATGATGAAACTTAGTGTTTTTAATTGTTGCCGTATCAACATTATTTGGAGAAAAAATTATAAAAATCTTTGCAAGATATTACTGAACATTTATTTAACCATAGCAAAAGTACATTTCTTACTTTATTTTCATCTCTGTTTTTTGTGTTTATTTAAAATAAGACAATTTTGATATTATTTTAATCTTATATCTGTTATTTAACAGTTGAGTTGGTTCTTTAATGCTGATCTAACCAGCAGAAAACAGGAGCCGGATTTAAATCCAAGTTGCACAGGTGGGGCATATACTAACACTGCGTTACAATGAGCCCCTATTAGAAATATGCTATTATATTCTATACTTTTATGAATTCTTTGAGATACCATGAGAAAAATGTGAATAATGAGAGTCAATATTCAGAAATTATTTATTATTATTATGTTTTGAACTATGCTGTGTAGTTTTGCAGTGTGTTTGTTGTCAAACGCAATTCTTTAAAATATTTTAATGATTATGAATGCCAGTATTTTATTTGAAAAAGTTAATAATTGTATTTTATTGACAAAATATTTTAGTTTGTATTGGATATTTGTTTGATTATATCAGGTAACATTTTAAGCTGTCACATGCTCATGTTATATTGTGCCCCTCACATGTTACAATGTACCCCATCAATGGGGCACGTTGTCACATTTCACTTCCATTTTTTTCTGGGTAAATCAAGAAAAAAATATACACTGTATTAATGAAACAAAACAACATAATTGTACTAGACATGTGTGCAATTAATGTGGGGAAAATAAATACTTTGAACCCCAAGTGGATTTACATAAACTGAGCCCATTTACTTAAGCTCATACTATATGGAATTCCAAAGCTGACATAATAAATAAATAAATAAATAAATAAATAAATAAATAAATAAATAAATAAATAAATATGATTAAAAATCTTGGCATTAACTATTTATTATTAATAGATGTATGTTTGGTCACACCAGAAAGTGTCACTGTGGCCTCAAAGCTTCAGCACTTCCACTCTGAGCTCGATTGCTATGTTTGAGGTAAAAACACGCCCCCCTCATTACCATACAGACAAAGAAATGTATAAATAAATAAATGTGAAAATAAATAAATGTATAAATAAATAATATATTTAAATACTGTATATATATATATATATATATATATATATATATATATATATATATATATATATATATATATATATATATATATATATATATATATATATATATATATATATATATATATATATATATATATATATATACACTTTTTTTTCTCCATGGATCGGACTTATATTTTTGCTGCCAAAACAGCCCTGACCCGTCAAGACATGGACTCCACTAGACCCCTGAAGGTGTGCTGTGGTAGCTGGCACCAAGATGTTAGCAGCAGATCCAGGGAATACCACCAGGGAATACCGTTTCCATGAAAGGGTGTACATGGTCTGCAACAATGAGTAGGTTGGTGGTACGTGTCAAAGTAACATCCACATGGATGGCAGGACCCAAGGATTCTACGCTGGCTTGCCTTCTTCCCATAGTGCATCCTGGTGCCATGTGTTCCCCAGGTAAGCGACGCACGCGTACCGGCCATCCATGTGATGTAAAAGAAAACATGATTCATCAGACCAGACCACCTTTTTTCCATTGCTCTGTGGTCCAGTTCTGATGCTCACATTCCCACTGTTGGCACTTTCAGCGGTGGACAGGGGTCAGCATGGGCACCCTGACTGGTCTGCGGCTATGCAGCCCCATATGCAACAAACTGCGATGCACTGTGTATTCTGACACCTTTCTATCAGAACCAGCATTAACTTCTTGAGCAATTTGAGCTACAGTAGTTCGTCTGTTTGTTCGAACCACACGGGCCAGAGATGCTCTGACCCGGTCATCTAGTCCTCACAATTTGGGCCCTGTCAAACTCGCTCAAATCCTTACGCTCGCCCATTTTTCCTGCTATCGGCCGCCGATATTTATCGTCCGATTTGTGATCAATTTACAACCATCGGCATATCGGCTATATCATGAGAAGGGCCGATATAACAAACCGATGATTTATTAATGAACTGTG
Organism: Romanogobio albipinnatus; assembly: GCA_023566225.1. Lineage (NCBI taxonomy): Eukaryota > Metazoa > Chordata > Actinopteri > Cypriniformes > Gobionidae > Romanogobio > Romanogobio albipinnatus. The sequence goes on along the minus strand of CM042253.1, from coordinate 19,464,418 downwards.
TGATTTATTAATGAATGTGGCACTGAGCTGTGTAATGTCTGCTGCATAATCCAAGATTAATATTTCTGATGCACTGCTGTCTGCGTTTTAATGTTTATCAAACAACAAAAGACCAACAAACAAAAAAATAAATCGCTCACTACTCTTAAATAAACTTTCATAAGGATTCATTTCCGCGATGCGGACAACGCAGACAGAATCCAGTCATAAAAACGAAATTTACGGCATAGGGAAAGTGGGGTAAGTTGTGCCAGTTTTTACTCAAAGTGACTTTAAAGTGAGGCCATGACAGTAATGTCTTCAACTTAAGAATGTACATATATTTCAGGATGTGGTGCACCCCTGAGAACAATAACTTTGGATCTGAAATAAATTGTTTCAGAAATATAGCTTTTGGGAAAAAAGTGGTCTCATGGCACAACTTGCCCCTGGTGAGGGGTAAGTTGTGCCTTTGGGGAGAATACGTTGGAGTAAATTGTGCCAGTGATTTCTGAAGTAAACAGAACATTTTAATGTTATGAATTGTAATGCTATATAAAAGCAAGACAAATTCAATACAAAATTACCCATTTAGGGTTTATTTAGATATTGTCACCCTATTAAACTGTTGGAATAAGTCCTATTTTGTAGTTCCCTTTCGAACGCTCAGTTCGTACTGCGTCGAAGACGCCATGGGAAATTCTCCTATTCTCGAGGAAAGAAATTTGTAAAATCACGCAGTGCTACTGCCCAGTCAAAACAGTGTCGAGACATCTCGCACGCTATTGGCTGGCCAGTGGGAACTGCATGAACCAATGGCAGAACTGCGTAATCTGAGCGAACCAATGGGCACAAAGCCCACGAAGCTGAGCGCAAGAGCCCGCGAAAGGGGCATATAAAATACACTGTAACTGTCAAAAACGTCAGATTAATCTCCTTCAGCGACGATCTACAGTCCTTGCTGATAAACTCGAACAACACCACCTTCACCGTGAATTGACGAGCCTGCAGCGGAATAACAAGCTAGCCAGCCCGGACGTCCTGCGAGAGTCAGCGGCCTGCTGTATTTTCAGCGCGCTCCAATCGCCAGCGATCCCGCGATATGGCGGCATTTTAATGCCATTAATAACCGAGCGCACAACTGATGCTTGCTTGCGCAGTAAATCACTCCAGCGAGAGAATAACAGATCTACACGCGAGGAAACGGCAGCCCGCGAGCTCCTTTTAAACCCACGCGCGCGCATGACATCACCTCTGCGCGCAAATCAAGCCCTTGCGAGCTTGGACACGACTCGCAGCGCGCGTCATCATTCCCCACACTCGAGCTTCTATTTTGCTCGCGCGAAAACTTTTTTATTTTTGTCAGTCGTGGGGCGGGACTTTACTTATTTCATTGTAACCTGAAATGTCATTGGTCAATTCCGTTTTTCCGGAAGTCAGTTGTGAATGGACGCCTTTTGTAAAACATGCAAAAGACTTGGCTTCATAGACAAACCAGATGCAAGAGAGTTAAACTTTGTTTACTGACTGATTGCATTAATAATATAATATGTCCTTAACAGATACTATACAGGGAGTGCAGAATTATTAGGCAAATGAGTATTTTGACCACATCATCCTCGTTATGCATGTTGTCTTACTCCAAGCTGTATAGGCTGGAAAGCCTACTACCAATTAAGAATATTAGGTGATGTGCATCTCTGTAATGAGAAGGGGTGTGGTCTAATGACATCAACACCCTATATCAGGTGTGCATAAGTATTAGGCAACTTCCTTTCCTTTGGCAAAATGGGTCAAAAGAAGGACTTGACAGGCTCAGAAAAGTAAAAAATAGTGAGATATATTGCAGAGGGATGCAGCAGTCTTAAAATAGCCAAGCTTCTGAAGCGTGATCATCGAACAATCAAGCGTTTCATTCAAAATAGTCAACAGGGTCGCAAGAAGCGTGTGGAAAAACCAAGGCGCAAAATAACTGCCCGTGAACTGAGAAAAGTCAAGCGTGCAGCTGCCAAGATGCCACTTGCCACCAGTTTGGCCATATTTCAGAGCTGCAACATCACTGGAGTGCCCAAAAGCACAAGGTGTGCAATACTCAGAGACATGGCCAAGGTAAGAAAGGCAGAAAGTCGACCACCACTGAACAAGACACACAAGCTGAAACGTCAAGACTGGGCCAAGAAATATCTCAAGACTGATTTTTCTAAGGTTTTATGGACTGATGAAATGAGAGTGAGTCTTGATGGGCCAGATGGATGGGCCCGTGGCTGGATTGGTAAAGGGCAGAGAGCTCCAGTCCGACTCAGACGCCAGCAAGGTGGAGGTGGAGTACTGGTTTGGGCTGGTATCATCAAAGATGAGCTTGTGGGGCCTTTTCGGGTTGAGGATGGAGTCAAGCTCAACTCCCAGTCCTACTGCCAGTTTCTGGAAGACACCTTCTTCAAGCAGTGGTACAGGAAGAAGTCTGCATCCTTCAAGAAAAACATGATTTTTCATGCAGGACAATGCTCAAGAAAGGGTATAAAAGAAGAAAATCTAATGATATGGCCTCCTTGTTCACCTGATCTGAACCCCATTGAGAACCTGTGGTCCATCATCAAATGTGCGATTTACAAGGAGGGAAAACTGTACACCTCTCTGAACAGTGTCTGGGAGGCTGTGGTTGCTGCTGCACGCAATGTTGATGGTGAACAGATCAAAACACTGACAGAATCCATGGATGGCAGGCTTTTGAGTGTCCTTGCAAAGAAAGGTGGCTATATTGGTCACTGATTTGTTTTTGTTTGGTTTTTGAATGTCAGAAATGTATATTTGTGAATGTTGAGATGTTATATTGGTTTCACTGGTAAAAATAAATAATTGAAATGGGTATAAATTTGTTTTTTGTTAAGTTGCCTAATAATTATGCACAGTAATAGTCACCTGCACACACAGATATCCCCCTAAAATAGCTAAAACTAAAAACCACTTCCAAAAATATTCAGCTTTGATATTAATATAGTTAATAATATAGTTAAGATAGTTTTTTGTGTTTTTTTTTGTGATCAGTAAGCAAGAGTTGTTGTGTGCTTTTTGTTATCATTCTTTGTCAGTTTTGAGTGGTTAATATATTTTCCATTAAATAAAGTATAAAAGGGTTTCAGCACTTTACCCCATTGAAAGGTTGCAGTTAGTTACAGTACAAAGCATGAATGATCATAAAAGATACCGTGAGCTGTCAAACCTTTCCCCTGCACATATCACTTGTGTGGCATGTGCAGTACTTACCTGCACTAGGAGGATAACCTGATCTGTCTGGGCAAGGCCCACGCAGACGGGGTCCGGCTGCTCTCACTGCGAGGGTATGCCCATTTCCTCCCTCCGTTCGCGGATAGCGCTCTTTTCAGAGCACGACCCCGCCCCTCGCGCTCTCCCATTCCCCTTTCCATCCGAGCCTCGGCGGGAAAGAACGGCGGAGCCAGAGGGTTGCGTATACCGAGACTAGCGAGTTCACGTCGACCCAGTGCCCGCGTGCCTCGTCTTCGCCTCAGAGAGACGTTTCCCCTGTGACGGTCTCTCGATCGGACCTGCTCCCTTCGCTCGATGCCGAGGGCCTGGTACCAACGTCTCACTCTTCCTTTTCTCTCACTTGGGCCGCGCTAAGAAGCGCTGCGGACAGAGAATACCAGAGTGGACGAGCGAACTAATGCCGGAGCTTCCCGCATTACATTTACATTTATGCATTTGGCAGACGCTTTTATCCAAAGCAACTTACAGTGCCCTTATTACAGAGACAATCCCCCTGGAGCAACATGGAGTAAAGTGCCTTGCTCAAGGACACACTGGTGGTGACCGCTGGGATCGAACCAGCAACCTTCTGCATATCAGTTCCATGGTTTAACCCACTGGACCACCATCTCACATTACTCGCTCTCAGACTGCTGGAGATATTGAGAGCGCGGCTTACGTTACAGACTGTTGTCACTGCAGCTCGCGCTTTCTACAGCGGCAGCACGTGCGCCCTCTCTCTCTCCCAGCGCGCTTGCCTCGCTGTCTAGCGCATAATGGCGTCGTGAATGGCGGCCAAGTCCTGAGCCTTTTTCACTCTCTATCACTTCTCTCAGTCCTCTATTCAGGCGACTGGAGAGGTTCAACAGTGTAGTAAACGAGCCTGTTATGTAGCACGCACGCCCTACAAACCAAAACACCGTCGAGAGCGTGACTTATGTCATAGCCGCTTTCTCTGCTGGTACGGTGCACTGAGAGGTTCACCATTACAGTAAACGAGCCTGTTATAAACCATGCACACCTGTACACAAAACGTTGTATTAACGGCAATCCTAATAAACAATTAAGAATTCTTTCCTCTGTTATGACTGCAGGCAGTGTGTCCCCTACATAGGGTGTACCCCTATATATAAGCATTGTTAATTCAGCGCTATAGAACCACTCAAAAGTCCTGCTGTGGCTGGATTACCACCACAGACTTCCTTTACATTCTCTCAATCCTCTCGGTTCAGGCGACTGGAGATGTAAATATTGCAGTCAACTGTTGTCAAATACGCTCACCTGTACACCAATGCTGTTTTTAACAACGACCTTACTAAAATACGTGCACCTTGCACATAAGCACAGGGAGCAGACATGCTCTCCAGGGGCCTTGTGTCCCTGGGGGAATGGGCCCTCTATTCCTAAATGGTTCAAATGATATGGAGTGTTTTTGGGAGGGGGAGAAGACAACTGTCATTGCCCAATCTATTTTTCAAAGAGCAAGGATGCGCTGGCCCACAAATGGCCCAGCTGGATACTTTATGCTTTTCCACCAGTACCGCTCATTCCCCAGGTCTTAAAAAGAATCAGGGAATGCGAGCACACAGTCCTGCTAATGGCTCCACTCTGGCGAAACCACATCAGGTTTCCTGAATTACTATCAGCAGCCCCATGGCCAGTTCCCCTGAGGAAAGATCTCCTTTCTCAGGCGAACGGGACAATCTGGCACCCCCACCCCAAAATTGTGGGCGTTGCATGTTTGGCCACTCAAGGGGGGCTCGAGAACCTGCCAGTGAGTGTCTTGAGCATCATCAGTGAAGCTAGAGCTCTGTCTACTAGACGTCTCTATGCTCTTAAATGGTCAGTGTTCTCTGACTGGTGTTCAGTCAGGAACTATAACCCAGTGTCATGCGAGATATCACAGATTCTCGTTTTTCAAAAAAGAGATGTTGGATGCAGGACACACTCCATCCACACTCAAAGTCTACACGGCAGCTATCGCCGCATCTCATACGCCTATAGCTGGCCAATCAGTAGGCAGACACGACATGGTCATAAAATTCTTAAAAGGAGCCAGGACCTTCATTGGTCCTAAGAGCACTAAAAAGACCTCCCTTCGAGCCGTTGCAGACGGCTGAATTAAAGCCGCTTTCGCTGAAAACTGCCCTGCTATTAGCACTGGCATCTGTTAAGCATGTCGGTGACATTCAAGCGTTATCTGTGAACGCATCATGTTTAGAATTGGCCCAGGCGATTCTAAAGTCATCACCAAACCAGGGCATGGTTATGTACCAAAGTGCTTTCAACACCGTTCAAAGCATTTACATTTACATTTAGTCATTTAGCAGACGCTTTTATCCAAAGCGACTTACAAATGAGAGCAATAGAAGCAACTAGAACAGTCAAAGGCTACAGTATGCAAGTGCTGTAACAAGTCTCAGTAAATCTAACACAGAACACACAGGACTTGTTTTTTTATTTTTTATTTTATAAATTAGACAGACAGAAAAATGAATAGAATGTTAAGTGCTATTCTTGATTGGTCAGGTGCTGCTGGAAGAGATGTGTCTTTAGCTGTTTTTTGAAAATTGCTACAGACTCGGCTGCTCGAATTGAGATAGGCAGGTCATTCCACCAGGTGGGGGCGGTCCAGGAAAAGGTCCGTGTGAGTGATTTCATGCCTCTTTGGTATGGCACCACAAGGCGTCCTGGAGGGTGTGTAAGTCTGAACAAGCGAGTTTAGGTATATTGGTGCAGAGCCAGTGGTTGCTTTGAAGGCGAGCACCAGTGCCTTGAATTTGATGCGAGCGGCTATTGGCAGTCAGTGGAGACTGATGAAGAGAGGCGTGACGTGCGCTCTCTTCGGCTCGTTAAAGATCACCCTCGCCGCTGCGTTCTGGATCAGTTGCAAGGGTTTGATACTGCATGCTGGAAGGCCCGCTAGAAGAGCATTACAGTAGTCCAGCCTGGAGAGAACAAGAGCTTGGACCAAGAGTTGTGTGGTCTGCTCTGATAGGAAGGGTCTAATCTTCCTAATGTTGTATAATGCAAATCTGCAGGACCGGGTTGTTGCAGAAATGTGGTCAGTGAATTTTAGCCCAAAGCACAGGTAATCACTCTCTCTGCCCTCCCCACTTCGGAGGATGAGAGACAGTTACACCTGCTCTGCCCTGTTAGGGCGCTTAGAGCATATATTGAGCGGTCCTCCCACTTTAGACAGTCGGAGCAGCTCTTTGTACGTTTTGGTGGCCGCACTAAAGGACTTCCGGTCACCAAACAAAGCCTAGCCATATGGCTAGTGGACACGATAGCGTTAGCATATGACACTATGGACCTCCAATGCCCCATAGGTGTCAAAGCTCACTCCACCAGAGGCATGGCCTCCTCCTGGGCGTGGTCTAGTGGAGTTTCTATGGGTGACATTTGTAGATCGGCAGGTTGGTCCTCACCATCTACTTTAACCAGATTCTACAGTATGGATGTCCCTGCACTGCAGGCACAATTCCTCGCTGTATAAAAAAATACTAAGACGGCCTAACGAATATTAGACGGCCTTGTAAGCCCGTCCCCATCATAAATTAGAAATTGTGGCCTTCATATGCTTCAATGCTTACACATTCCTTATAGTTACCGGCCTCTATGAGCCCAGTAGTATAAGACTTATATACATATATATGTGTGTACATATATAATATATATATAAACGATGTGTCAGTAACTCTAGTCTTGAGCCCTTTCTAATAAGTGTTCAAACTTGAGGGAGTACATGTCACTGCGCTTATCATAGCACGGCAGGATTTTACAGGTTCCCATGGCGTCTTTGACGCAGTACGAACTGACCGTTCGAAAGGGAACGTACTCGGTTACTTAACGTAACCTCGGTTCTCTGAGATAAGGGAAGGAGTACTGCGTAGACGGCCGTGCTATGGCGCTGACTCGGGTGATCGTCGCTTCAGTCGATTTAACCTGACGTTTTTGACAGTTACAGCGTATTTTATATGCCCCTTTCGCAGGCTCTTGAGCTCAGCTTCGCGGGCTTTGTGCCCATTGATTCGCTCAGATTACGCCGTTCTGCCATTGGTTCATGCAGTTCCCACTGGCCAGCCAATAGCGTGCGAGATGTCTCGACACTGTTTTGACTGGGCAGTAGCACTGTGTGATTTTACAAATTACTTCAGTATATTCTAGAATAGGAGAATTCCCATGGCGTCTCGACGCAGTACTCCTTCCCTTATCTCAGGGAACTGAGGTTACGTTAAGTAACCGAGTACGTTTTGGGAAAACACTAAAACCTTAAATACACAATATATGATAATTGTGAATCATTTCAGGCAAAAAGGCTGTTGACATACATAGAAAGCTGCCTCTCAATTATGTAACATACAAGAATAAAGTGAGGCTCATTTCTAAACATCCTATTGTGACTTAGGCCTCTTAAAAACTGAATAAAATGTATCTTTATTAACAAAACTGAAATCAGCTAAATTAAACCAATGGCAGGTGAGTCAAACACTGATGAGGCATGCCCATCTCCTCACTTCTCCAGATTATCCCCTGTGGGTATGTAGATCTAGGTGGTCTGGATCTGGCCTTACTACTTACACTTGTCAATGCTGCATGGGGAATATAAACTTCTGCTCTCTGCTGGCTGTACCACCAAGTTTTTGGGGTGTGGGTAGTTTCTTGAGCACATCACCCCTAGGGATGACTCCTTCATCGTTTTCTTTCAATGTAGAGATGGGCTTTCCATCCACAGACTTCTTTCAACTTTGGCACAACTTAACCCAGGCCCTTTGGCACAAATCACCCCAGACCCACAAGTTTGGAAAACTAGCATGATCCAGCAGTTAAGAGCTAACATCATGTTAACTGTATAGACTCATTGTGTAGCCTGCTAAAGCACTAAAACATGTGAAATGTTTTCAAACTTGTCTATAATTGTTCAGACACTACAATAAAAAAAAACCTTGATCAGAGAAATTTTACTTTGAAAGGAAAAAAACTAAAGTTTTTTTTAGCTAAAATGTGCTAACCTCTCATGCCACGAGTCTCTCTTCTTTTGAGGATGAGTAAAATGGATGGCTTTTCAAAATTGTGGTCACATGACCAATTTCTTCTATGGTTTTCCAGAAACAATGGGTGGAACTACTTCACCCCTGGCACAAATCACCCCACTCTCCCTAATGCGGAATGGCACGGAATGTTTTGATGAATAAATAAAACGTTGGTCAGTCACTTAAATCAATCGCGATGCATACTAGTGTCTGTGAATATTAAGCCCCCAAAAAGACTGTTTAAATGAATACTGCATGTTTCTCTGTCTCTGTGAACAGGGTTCTTGCAGGTTTCAGAAAGTCAAATTTAAGACCTTTTTAAGACATTTTAAGACCATAAAGATTGAAATTTAAGACCTATACGACGCATTACCAAAATTATTTAAATCAAAGAAATAATAAAAAAAGCAATAAAGCAATGACGTTAGTAACCCTCCACAGCCAACAACGAGCCAAATGCCCAAAACCTTAGGCCCAAAATGAAAAATAGGCTAAAACAAACTTGCCCTCAAATAGAATAGATTACAAAACAGCATATTAATAGCCTAATAGAGATTGAACAGGGGATGCACTAGGGAGATAGGATAAACTAGGGATGCACGATTTGGGGAAGATATCTAATTGCGATTATTCTGGTTAAAATGCAAATGTTTTTTCACAAATGAAAAGTGTATGCATATAACATTTTATATATTAATGTTTATATATTAATAATAATGATTATATTCAATAAATACAAATATTTAACAAAATTAGAAATACTACTATTACAATAACATTTTAATTATTAAAAATTTAAAATATAGTATTTAAGAATAAATATATCAATATAATAATAATACTAATAAAATAACATTTATATTTTACAGAAAACTTATTTTACAAAAAAACCTGCTGGGTTACCTGTTAATATGCAGACAGCCTATGACTAAAAATCATTAGAAAGGTCTAAAGATTTATTGTAAAAAATAAAATAAAGAAATTCTGTGCTTTTTATCTGTGATATAAATGTCTTAAAGTCTATGTATTTAATATTAAATTTGAGCCTCTTATGCATCCACTGTGGGGGGAAAACTGTACATTGGAGAAAAACATATGGATTGTCATATAAATTTATTTAGAGAGAAGTATTATTTTTCATATTTGTTACCCAAACTTTCATTCATACTGGAAGCCAGAGGGCGCCCTCGAGCAGAAACTCCACATTTGCCTTAGAGAAGTAATCGTTAGCCCTAATGTGAAGCTAGCGATGTAGGATAAACTGAAGATAGAAACGCTTTGACTGATGAAACGAAGACAATAAACACGACTGCATCAAGCTATGGTGTATTTGAGTTCTTCAAGCCTTCACTGTTGTCATAATAATAAGGTATGCAGTGCTGATTGAGTGCAGACTTTATCACTGTTTAGAATAATATAAAACAATGCATCTCTGCCTCATTCTGTCCAGAAAAATACAATGTTATTAAATGTAGACGTATTTTGCGGGCTGGTAATTGCATTTATCACGAGATTTGTAGTTTTATCACCGAGTACGTGTACCAACACCCCCAGAAAGAACTACAACACACCGAACAAATGTGCTGAGGGCGGCGCAGCAAAGACTCTAGAGCAGGGGTGGCGAACTCCGGTCCTGGAGGGCCACTGTCCTGCATAGTTTTGCTTCAACCCTAATCAAACACACCTGAACAAGCTAATCATGGTCTGAAGGGTTACTAGAAAGCTAAAGGCAGGTGAGTTTTATCAGGGTTGGAGCTGAACTCTGCAGGACAGTGGCCCTCCAGGACCGGAGTTCGCCACCCCTGCTCTAGAGCGAATCGCTTTCGCGATTCGATACTTTTTTGATACAGTGTAATAACAGTAATACAGTAACGTTAATAACTTTCTGCGGCCAGCATTTCTGGAAATGAACGAGGATAACACTTTTTTTAAGACCTAACTAAATTAAATTTAAGACCTCGGGTGAAAATCTGGCCGTTTTTAAGACGTTTTAAGGCCTTAAATTTAAAAAATAAAATTTTAGACATTTTAAGACTTTTTAAGACCCCGCGGGAACCGTGTGAATGAAAGGAGATGCGCGGCTTCATTTAGCCTAGCATTACCTTTCTCTCTCACACACACTCACACACACACACACACACACACTGAAACTCGCGGTGTTTTTCAGCCTCTGCCACCTCAATATGAGACACAAAACGAATGCATCTCCAGTCACTTCATTAGCATTTTACCGTTTAATTCGACAAAATCTATCGTCATATCAAAACACACACACACACACACACACACACACACACACACACACACACACACACACAGGAACTCAAAGCACACGACAACCCGTCAAAATAAAAGTTCAGTTTAACAAACCAAAATAAAAGTTCAATTTAACAAAGTAATTGTGACAGGATTAATGTTGTACAGAAGAGCTACGTAATAATAATATATGAATTTAATTTATACAGTCAAGAATATGCAGTGTTATTTAACATTAAACATACTTAAAAGCACTGTTTATTTAATATTTTCTGTTGTGTATGCATATACATATATATATTGGCCTGGTGAATGTTAAAAGGATCCAGTGTATGTTCATTAGAAATTATTTGATAATGCAGCAATAAACTAGCTAGCTAGTAATGTTTTTGGTTTGTTTTTACTTTAAAAACACTATTTTAAATGACAAAATTTCAAATAAGAGGGCAAGTGACAAATATCGGTATCGGTACTGGTATCGGCCAATAATTATTTGTTAAAATCGGTATCGGCCCCAAAAAATCATATTGGTGCATCCCTACTTCTAACACATCAACTTTGAGGACAAAATGTTCACTTGCTGCCTAATATATCCCACCCACTAACAGGTGCCGTTATGAAGAGATAATCAGTGTTATTCACTTCACCTGTCAGTGGTCATAATGTTATGCCTGATCGGTGTATATTCCCTGATTTAGTTCTGCTGGTGGACTAAATAGCTCAAAGCGACACTACCCTCATCAAGATCTAATGTTTTCTATTGTCAACCGAAGTATCAATCCTCATCAATGATAAATAAGCATGATAATACGATGTGGACTCAGTGTATGGTTTAGTAACTGTATTATTTAATGTAATTTAATTATTATACAAACCCCAGTTCCAGAAAAGTTGGGGTATTTTGTAAAATGCAATAAAAACCACAATCTGTGATTTGTTAATTCTCTTTAACCTTTTTTTTAAACTGACAAAAGTTCAAAGAAAAGATTTCCAATGTTTTCACTGACCAACATAATTGTATTTTGTAAATATAATTTTTTATTTTATTTTGATGGCTGCAACACACTCCAAAAAAAGTTAACCTCTTTTGATGAATTGGTAATAGGTGTGGGTATCGTGTTTGGGTGTAATATAGCTTTTGCAAGCAAAGATGGCTCACCACTTTGTGCCAAATGTCATGAGAGAATTATCAAACAATTAAAAAATCACATTTCTCAATGCAAGATTGCAAAGAATTTGTCTTTCACCATCTACCATAAAAATATAGTGAAAAAATTCAGGGAATCCAGAGAAATCTCAGTCTGTATAGAGCAAGGCAGGTGACCTCCGTTAAATGTGCATGACCTTTGAGTCCTCAGATGTCATGCTGCTCTGTTAAATATAGCCACATGGGCTCAGGAGTACTTTAGAAAACTGTGTTACATTTTCACAGCACAAATGTCCCAACTTTTCTGGAAATGAGCTTGTAGGTTTGCACATCATTTTTTGTTTAATGTTTCTATTAATTGGGCCTACTGCATTTATTTTTGTGCAAGTGAGATTAGTAAATAGTATCTGTCTGGTGTCTATAAGCAGCACATACAATATATTTCACTACGGGTAAAATATACACAACTCTTATTTTTATTTGGCTATATTGAAAACTTTGTGTTAACTACAGTTAAACAAATTATTCAATCAGAACTGTTTTTAAGATTATCTTTTTATAATTTATAATTGATGCAAAGATAACAGTGTAAATGTAATATATTGATAATGACAAAATTGATGGAGCAAGTTTATGTAGGTAAGTGAAAATATGCACAAAACTGAGAAAATAGTAGACCTATGAATGGAGATAAATTGTAGCCTGTGTCTCACAGGGCAAACGTACAAATGTTTATGGGATATTAATGCAAACAACTCTCAAATCATGTTTATTCCTGTAGTTGTAAACTTTAATTTGTCTGTTCCCGTGGGCTGGAGAGGACTCTGGAGCATGCACTGGGCTGAGCGCTGGGAATGGAGCCAGCATGGGACTGAGCTCTGGGACTGGACTCGGGTCAGGGGCTGGAGCCATCACTACTCAGGTCAGGGGTTGGAGCCATCACGGGTCAGGGGCTGGAGGCATCACTGGACTAGAGTGAATTTCTCTCATTGGAACAGACTGGGGAATTTATCTCACCGGAACAGAGTTCAAAATGTTAAAGGGGTCATGAACTGGCTTTTTAAAAACTTTTATACTGTTGTCTGAGGTCAACTTGTGACGTTTGCATGGTGTTTACATTCAAAAACATCATAATGAATAAGTAATAGGCTATTTTCTGCCTTGGTTTTGAGCAGTGGTGGCTGATCAATAGAGGGTGCTGGGGCGCCGCCCCCATCAAAATTCCAGAAATATACGTATATGTATATATGTATACAAAAATGATATAAAAGTGAAATAAAAATAAAATAGTTTACTCATACGATGTGCTAGCTGTTAGTAAGAGCCTGGCTTTGATGGGTTAACTATTTTATATGCTCTTCAAAATGTTTCATGATCGAGGGACGCCGGACAAATGGATGTCTATCTGAGTCCAAAAATATATGGGCAGCATGTGACCTGAAGCTGGTCTCTAATTGGTTTCTTAAAGATCCTCCTCCGGATGCAGGTCGCTGCGTCCCTGGCGAATCAGAATGATGAGTGTTATTTTATCCATTCTGATTGGTTCTCGTCACCTGTCATTCAACTTTCTGCTCTTGGCCACAAAAGCGAAAGTGTGCGGGCGACATCGTCACTCCGACTTTGTAAACCTTGTTAGGATCAGTTTTGTAGATATGGCAGCAGTTAAACCAAATTCTTTCACAAGGCGTTCGTTGGAAGAAAAAAAAGGATTCCGAACCGGACCAACGCGATTTACAAATCCAGCAGCAGGCCAGTGACAGAGGACGAAGCTACACTCGGAGCTTCACACGCTTGTTATGAGAAACGTAGGTGGCTGGCTGGATGTGTTGTTAGCAATGCCCTTTATTGCTTTCCCTGTCTTTTATTTCAAAGTGTCGGTACTGAAGTTGTGGACAACAACGGGGGTAAGAGACCTTAAATATCTAACTGAACAATGCAAACGTCATGACACTACTGAGATGACTGACTTTAATCAGAGAGTCATTGAGAAATTTGCTGGCCAGAAAGAAAGGAGAGCAAAATTTATGTTCAAGTAGTCAACATGCTAGTCTGTTGTTGCTGTTTTCTTTTGTTTTTCCTTTCCTCATTAACTTATATGTGGGAAATGAATGTGTAAAAAGATAAAAGTGAAGACACTGTTTTCTCTTTAATGCTTGAATTTAGTCAACATGCATCTTGATACTGCAAACAAACGCGCAATGTCTTACACACGTGAGCTGAAAACGATATGTTTATTGCTCAGTAGCACGACCCGGTGGGCGGGCTTGAGGCGGCGCTGCTGCAGTCTATGATGTCAATGGTCGACATATTCTGAGATCGAGCATTTTCTGGGCCTGGTGTCAATAAAAGCTTTTCTTTGACTAACAAGGAAGTTTTCAGCTCCGAAACTTGAACTTTTATATATCAAAGGCTCAAAGGAAAGTTGATTTCTCAATTCATCACCCCTTTAAGCGATTTCAAACACAGCATGTGACACATACTGTATGTTATCATAACTTATTGATCATATAATTTTTTACAGTGTATCCATGAGTCCAAGTCAAATTTTTTTTTGTGAATGGTAAAGTGTATTTCATTCATTCACCTGACTCATACATGCTTGCGTTTCAAATGCCTAATGTAAAAGTAATATTGATCTTAGAAGTATTTTAAGTGATATAACAACTATAAATTATAATTTTCGGCTTTCCCAGGCTCTCTGCACCGGTGTCAAGCGAAACGGAAGTGTCTATGCACACACTCTCTAGATCGGAATCCCAGATGGCTGCCATAGCCTATGCAACTACTCCATATCGATGAGGAAATGTTCAAAACCTTGAATTAATTGAAAATATCTGGAAATTTTCTTGGCCTTCTATGACCGTGGTACAACCTGGGTGACAGGGTGTCTAATTCATATCTAAAACTTTCCTAGCATTATCAAACAGAAATTAAACTACAAAATATTTTAGGTTATGCACTACAGCATGCCAGAAAAAAACTTTTTTGGCGAAATTAAAGACAAAGCAGAATGTCCTCCATGTGAGGTACCTATTGAGGTAAGTTTGTGTAAGGAAGAATATTCTCACTTTGGCTACATCTACATTAATTTTAAAACAGCATTTTCATTTTAAAACGCTCTCCGTATGTTTGGTCTAAAACGCAACTTTTGTCATCTTTGCAGGACTGTGATATAATGTGCAATGTAACATTTTATACATCGCACATAACAGGCACAATAGCGGAAAAATCACGGTCAGGCCAATCACAGTGTGTGTAGAGTCGGTGGGCGGGCTTAACATAATGACGGCACATCACAGCAGAGTTGTGGAGGTTCTGCGTGCTACTCAAAAAACAAAGAACCTGACAAACAGCTGTCTTTTGAATCGGCTTTGGCCGCGACTCTGGAAGACTTGGAGTTAAGCTTGACTTAGAAAAAAGAACAACGAATGGCACTGAAGTCATTCTTATGCTGCGTTCACACCAAACGCGAATAGAGCGTCAAAATTGCGTCTACCACGTCTAGTTGGACGCTTGAACATTTTGAATCCATTCGTGCATCCACAGCGAATTGGACGCGCGTAAAATCGAGCGTTTGAAGCGAAAAGGACGAGCGTTCAAGGCGTTCCAGGAGAATGTCATAAAACACCACTCTGACTCTTTTCATTTTCATAAAAAAAATCTATTAATCATTAATAGCCACACAAATGTGGTCCAGGCAACTCCTACATTATCTTCACTGCATGTATATTTAAATAAGTAAACTTCTCTTTGCCCTCGGTCAAAACGATTTTTAGATTCCTTTTATTATAGATTCATGACACCAAAGGTTGCCCGTTAGCTCCACACAAGACGAACCACTACAGGACATCAGAGCCAGCAGCAAACGTCAGAAGGACTGGCCAAGGAAAGGCTGCTCTCGCCGGGGTTAATGAGCGCTGAGCGCCCGGTGATCGCCTGGATCTCACAACACCAAAAATGCAATTTTTGGTGTTATTTTTTTTTAAATAGGCGCTCTCTTTATAAATGAACCACACATTTGAGCTTTAAACAACTACATTCTCACCTTAAAAAGTCTTAAAACTACATTTTGTGACACAATAGTAGTATTTTTTTCATTATGCAGGGTTTCTCATCACATCACTTTACCGCGTGACAGCAGCAAGCAGGCTCCTGATTGGTTAACGCAGTGCGTATCGCGCAAGACGCTCAATTCGCATCCAATTAGCGTCATTCGAGCGAACTGGACGCGCGAAACGCGTCTATCGCACCGCAGGATCTCCAGACGCGCGTCAACGCGCCTTTCCGTTGACTTAACATTGAAATCACTCACTCCTGATGCTCTATTCGCATTTGGTGTGAACGCAGCATTAAGAAAAGAAGATATGTTTGAAGTTTTGCCTACCTGATACGGCGAAAGTCTATCAACTAACGTTAGCTCTGCTTCACCTTCTTCTTTGCTCTGGTTGGTTGTGGCGCTATCCAATTGCGTGCAGAGGGAATTTGAAAGACAACCATTTATCCCACCCCTCGGATTGAGCCCTGTCAATGGTGAGTTTTCAGACCCAACATCTTGATGTGGGTCTGGCTTGTCAGGCTAGACGGAAGGCAACAAAGGAGAGAAAAATATACATTTTCAAATGAAAACTAGTATTAGTGTGGACATGGCCTTTAAGTACAATATTAATAATATATAAAATATTAATAAAATTACTAATATTAATGAAAATAAACTATTATTAAAAAATATTAATAATAGTTAAAACACCATTAAGGGTCTATATAGCACTTTCAAAAGAACTCATGGTTGTTTATGGGACATTTTAAAAGGGGTTCTGCTATTTTTACAATCCAAACAAATTTGGCACGGTTTAGAACCTTTTTTTTCTTAAGAATCTGTAGGCTTCTGAAAACACCTTTTGCTTTCATTGTATTAACCTATATTTATTTCATAGCCAACATTTATACTGCTGAGTGCAGTAAAAGCAAAAGAAAAAAAAATTAACACTACCAACAAAAAAAAAAACTAAAAAAGAAGAAAGAAGAGGCTACCTGACGAACCTGACAGATGAAAAGACAAAGGCTGCAGATATATGAAAGTGTTATTATTTATTATGCACTGGGATGGAAGAGCATTTGCTGAAAATACAAGGCAACTGATGTTGTAAACATTTAATATGTAGAAAATACAAATTACTTGTTTTGTTCTCAAATATATTAAATAACTAAAAGAAACATTTGTAGTGTTACTTTCTCAGAACATTTAATCAACCCAATCTGTCACATATTAAGATTAATTCCTGTTTGATTTATATGTCTATGACTAGTTTGTATCTCTCCTTCAAATGAGATCAGACATTTTCACCTTTTTGTCAGTTTATGATGCACAACTCAACATAAATGAAAACAGATTGAATATTCTTGGTCACTAATTTGGGTTGCTATAACAGAACCCTTGGCACTTTGTAAGACTGCAAACACAACTCATGGCAGGCCATATATGGCACAAATTTGTTTAAAATAAAATACAATAAAACTTAGAACAAACTGTAAAAATTATATTTGGTCATGTAATACACTGGCAAAAAAGACAATCTTCAAATATCCTTCAACACAATTCACAAAATCAAGTGTTACTTACATATTTAGGGAATATGAATAAAAGTGTAGGCACATACAAATCCATAATGAAGCAATAACAGACTGCTACTCAAATAATAAATGTGAAACCTACACCCTATTTACAAGGCATTATATTGCAGTTTTTTTATTTTTTGTTTGGACACCTATAATTAATAACACCTTATCCTGTAGTACTTTTGCTATCTTTCATAAACTGCATCATATGGCCCTTCATTCATATCTGATAGGGGTGTAACGGTACACAAAACTGACGGTTCGGTACGTACTACCTCAGTTTTGAAGTCACGGTTCGGTACGGATTCGGTACAGCAGTTTTACAAAATTGCTTTTTATAAATTTTTATTCAACAGTGGTTTAATGAAAAGAAATTGTGTCTGTCCTTAAATGAATTCAGCTATAACTAAAAGTTTCTTAAAGATAATGCTGTAAACTATATAGGGAGCCCTTAATTACATATCGCTATTAAAGATTAACAACAGAGCCCAAACTATTAGCCTAAATTCAGTTGCTATTTATTTTTAGATATAATAATCAACACTCATAAGCTTCACATAAGGCAGTTTTTGCATTAACTTCTAAATCTAATTAGGCTATTATTATTCGTTGTAGAAATATAATAATTTAGTGGCTGTAATTTCATGACAGGTTTATTTAAACATACATTAAATAAACAAGGCATCACCAACAGGCTAAATAGTATATAATGAATATACACTCACCTAAAGGATTATTAGGAACACCTGTTCAATTTCTCATTAATGCAATTATCTAATCAACCAATCACATGGCAGTTGCTTCAATGCATTTAGGGGTGTGGTCCTGGTCAAGACAATCTCCTGAACTCCAAACTGAATGTCAGAATGGGAAAGAAAGGTGATTTTAAACAATTTTGAGCGTGGCATGGTTGTTGGTGCCAGACGGGCCGGTATGAGTATTTCACAATCTGCTCAGTTACTGGGATTTTCATGCACAACCATTTCTAGGGTTTACAAAGAATGGTGTGAAAAGGGAAAAACATCCAGTATGCGGCAGTCCTGTGGGCGAAAATGCCTTGTTGATGCTAGAGGTCAGAGGAGAATGGACCGACTGATTCAAGCTGATAGAAGAGCAACTTTGACTGAATTAACCACTCGTTACAACCGAGGTATGCAGCAAAGCATTTGTGAAGCCACAACACGCACAACCTTGAGGCGGATGGGCTACAACAGCAGAAGACCCCACCGGGTACCACTCATCTCCACTACAAATAGGAAAAAGAGGCTACAATTTGCACAAGCTCACCAAAATTGGACGAAGACTGGAAAAATATTGCCTGGTCTGATGAGTCTCCATTTCTGTTGAGACATTCAGATGGTAGTCAGAATTTGGCATAAACAGAATGAGAACATGGATCCATCATGCCTTGTGCAGGCTGGTGGTGGTGGTGTAATGGTGTGGGGGATGTTTTCTTGGCACACTTTAGGCCCCTTAGTGCCAATTGGGCATCGTTTACATGCCACGGCCTACCTGAGCATTGTTTCTGACCATGTCCATGCCTTTATGACCACCATGTACCCATCCTCTGATGGCTACTTCCAGCAGGATAATGCACCATGTCACAAAGCTCAAATCATTTCAAATTGGTTTCTTAAACATGACAATGAGTTCACTGTACTAAAAAGGCCCCCACAGTCACCAGATCTCAACCCAATAGAGCATCTTTGGGATGTGGTGGAACGGGAGCTTTGTGTCGATGGATGTGCATCCCACAAATCTCCATCAACTGTAAGATGCTATCCTATCAATATGGGCCAACATTTCAAAAGAATGCTTTCAGCACCTTGTTGAATCAATGCCACATAGAATTAAGGCAGTTCTGAAGGCGAAAGGGGGTCAAACACAGTATTAGTATGGTGTTCCTAATAATCCTTTAGGTGAGTGTATATATAGGCTAATATAATGAATATAACGGCTAATATAGTGCATGTATTCAGTGAAAGAGTTGATTTCTCTAGTGAGCTAACAGCTGTGGACACTGAATGACTTCTGAGGTAAACGTGATTCTACATGACATTGTTTACAAGCTGTTTTATTGTCTTTCCGCAGTTGAAACACCGATGGAGCGATTACACGACATATGATACATTTCAGTTAGTTGTAATGTATCCTCAACATACCTTAAAAGATATTCATTTATGTTTATTCTTTAGGAAGAGATGATCGCATTCACTCGTGCGCCGCCACTTAAAGTTGAACTGATACGCGTCTATCAGTCACGTCACATTAAAGAGCGTTAAAACGGCATTTATCGTTAAATACTCAATATGTTCGTGCGGGAACTCGGATTGAAGTGTGTTCCGCACTTTAAACAAGCCGACTGTTAACTGTTAAAAATTACATTCATAACCGTTCGGTACACGCATGCACCGAACCGAAAGCCCTCTACCGAAACAGTTCAATACGAATATGTGTACCGTTACACCCCTAATATCTGAGAGACTTTAGCAATAATCCATACATGTTTTGCCAATATCTGTTTTTACGTATTTAAGAACATAAGAAGCTTGTAGGAAAGAAGGGGTGAGCGACAGCACAGTTAGGTAATAGTTAGCACAGCTATGATCCAGCCTCTTGTTCCTGTCCCAGCGCTTCCAGTAGCAGGCCCATGGGAGTCCTCTTCAATCCTATACTCTCCAACTTATTTTCTAGTTTATTCTTAAGGCTTCTGAGTCTTACTGAAGCATGGATTAGGATCACTGCGAGGAGAAAGCGTCAGAGAGGTCTGTCATGGTGTGATACGACAAAATAATACACATTGCTCAAGCAAATCATGGGTACATACAAAGTATTAACAGAAAAACCAACTGAAAATGTTCAAATGATCTAATGAGCTACTAGTACTTTTTAGTGTTAGGGGAAAAAAGACTTAAGCAACGAAGAATACTAACATAATATGGGGAAGGCAATGCCAAAGAGGAAAACAGCTACTCCTCCTAAAACGGACAGAAGAAGGTAGCTGGAGCCCAAAATTGCAGCCAGGGAGAGCGATGGATGATTCCTCCGGAATCGTCGGATTACCGCCTTGTTTTCAGCTGCCCAGACAAACCCCACAAACAGAAGGACCACAATTGTTGCCCCAAGGATCAGCTGGAGTGGTTGGAAATACCTATGGCACAATTACACACACAAGAAATCTTTCTTGTTTTTTTATTAACGTTTTCATTTAAATTTTAGTAACTTATTGTGTTTTTATTTTATTTTATGTTGACCTAAGTCGTTTATAGTTTTGATGAATTTTTATGTCAGTTTTAGTACATCAAAGGGAAATCTTGTTATATGAGCCACTGAAAGTGGAAGGAAAATGTGTCTTAATCTGGAATGAGTATGAGAGCTGTTTGAAAACCTTTGATCACTGCACTGCTTCATAACTGTCTATGTGAACAAAACAACGTCTTAATAAAACTGCCAAAGCCATTGAAACACATTATCATTATCACTCCAACTCCTAACAGAGAAGTGAATGTTTGTAACGCAACAATGGCCTGAACCTTTAATTTAGGTCACACTACAAAATACTTAGTAGTGAGTATTTTTAAAAACGCATTCAATACAGAACATAACACAAATGTGGTTAACGTTACCTGGTTAAGGGTTTTAAAAGAACAGTGAATAGGTCTGAATGAACGTACACGTCACTGGTGTTTCCTTACCCGACTATAACCAAAAATGCCACGGCGAAGGCAAAATAGTTCGACTGGTAATACAGAAGGTTGTTAATGATTCGGTTATTCCACCGATCCAAGTTACGAACATCTGGCACGGAGAATCGGGCCGAACCCAGCAGAAAATCGTCCAGGGTTCTGAAAGGCGGAGGCTGTACGTCCACCATTTTTGACGCTTTCGGTGACTACATTTACCAGCATGCATTGCAACCCACGAGACTGAAAATACGGGAAAAAAGCTGTCAAAAAAAACAATAATAAATAAATAAATAAAAACACGCTGGAGAATAACAAACAAATAAAATAAATACTACATTTGATCATAACATAGGCCTATGTGGTGCAGGTGGACAAAATTATTTATTTGTAATAAATTATTTTTTAGATGATTTGCATGTCATAAAATGTCAATTTCACGTCAAAGTGTGTATAATTTGCAGCTCAAAATTTCAGGATACAGTGTATATATACATACATACATACACACACACACACACACACACACACACACACACACATAAAGTATTTAAAAAAAGTATATTATATATGTGTTATATATGTGGGGTGTTCCCGGTCTGCAGTGGTCAGTATCTATCCAAGGTGGTCCAAGGAAGGAACAGTGGTGAACAGGCGACAGGGTCATGGGCGGCCAAGGCACGTGGGGAGCGAAGTCTGGCCTATGTGGTCCGATCAAACAGACGAGCTACTGTAGCTCAAATTGCTCAAGAAGTTAATGCTGGTTGTGATAGAGGGTGTCAGAATACACAGTGCATCACAGTTTGTTGCACATGGTGTTGCATAGCTGCAGACCAGTCAGGGTCCCCAGATCTTAATCCAATCGAGCATCTGTGGGATGTGCTGAACAAACAAGTCTGATCGATGGAGGCTCCACCTCGCCACTTACAGGACTTAAAGGATCTGCTGCTAACAACTTGGTGCCAGATACCACAGCACACCTTCAGGGGTCTAGTGGAGTCCATGCCTCGACGAGTCAGGGCTGTTTTGGCAGCAAAAGGGGGACCAACACAATATTAGGTCATAATGTTATGCCTGATCGGTGTATATATTCATGACATATTATAAAATATTTTAAAATTGTCACTTCCTTTTAAATGGATAGCAATATATTTAATCATGACTGAAAACGTTTTCAAAATTACTGGGACATATATACAATTTTAATTAACATTTAATGATCTATAAGATTTTATATTTAATTATTTACAAATAAATCTGTATTTATAAAATATTAATTATATAAAACTGTATCGTAAGTGCTGTGCACCATAGTTCTACAAATGAACGAGGAGAGGATCTGGCATAAACATAAATACTTTATTTTTAATTTTCTCAATAATGTTAATGCTATCATGCACAGATGCTAGGTTGTTAGAAAAAAAAAATCTCATTATTGTGCCACATTGGTGAGGCAAGTATACATTTAATTTGCTTTTACTGTATCTTTGCAGTGCTTTGATAAATACAAATTATTTTTACAACTTTTTATCATGAGGATCCTGAGATGATTCGTGCCAAGTGCCAGAAGTTTCAAACCAGGAGTTATAAAAAGTAGGGTTTTCAGAAAATTCTAAATGTAAATGGTGGAAAAACAATAAACAAAATCAAAATCAGACGTATACATTCTTGTAGGTAGGGCTTGACTTTAGGATTCAGAGGAAAATGGGATTTATTCTAGTCAATAGTTTGGAGTCTCTATGAATGATGGTCTCTGACGTCCAGACACGTTTAGGGCAGAAAAAGAATATTTGGCAAAACAGTAGAAATACAATAGGGTTCCAGCACCATTACTAACACCTACTAATAATAACCCCTTTAAAACAATACAGGCCTATGCATCAACCATTAAATTCTTTATTGAGACAGGTTACTTATGCATACATATTCTCTTATTCTTGTCTCTATAGTGCTCCAAAAAATAAATAATCCATCAAAAAACTACAAGACATCACAAAGATCATGATAGAGAGTAGGAAAATTACCAAATCACCAAACTGGAGAGATTAAGGAGCATTAAAGTTGAATATCAACTTCAACAACAGTGTCTCTTTTGACTGCCCATTACGTATTGGAGATTAATACGTTTAAATTGATCAGTAAAGATTGCAGGAGAGGCTATGTAGCAATGGAAAAGATACAAAGTCTCTTATGAATCTCAATTTTAATAACTTCAGAAGATCTAAAGCAAACTCTAAAAGATATTTCCGTACTGCAGCTTGGCATAGCCTTGTTTGCATCGGTGATATTCAAATCAAAATATGAATGATTTCAAAATTAATTTTCATAGGATTCATTATTCAGGTCTTATTGCAACTTCACAATTAATTACTTACCTAGAAAATATACAACTGATTAGTCAAACAATCCTGTATAAACTTGACAAAAATCTTTGGGTGACAATTTCCCCTTTGCAACAGGAGAAAATACAACTGTATATTACAATTCATACATAAATACAAATTACTTACTGCTTTCCCCTGAGTGGCCATCTAATAAAGTGGAGTGCAGGGTTGACGTACTATTGTAGGCCAACCAGGAAGCATCACCCTCAAAAACCCAATATGATTTTTCCTTATTGCAGAAAATAAGGTTTGTGACAAACAAAAGTTTATCATCATGATAATCTTCACAAATGAACACAAATTTTATGAGTTTTGAAGCATAAATACAATCGGCAGAAGTCAAGTTAAACAGGCTAAAATTGAACTGCACCACAGTCGCATGCCTTCAACATCACCATAAGCTTCCTTGAAAGTTTGTGTCATAAAAGTTTGCAATTACAAACGTAACAAGGCTGTGGAAGCGGATTAGTGAGTAGATTAGTTTACCTGTTCGGCTGATGACGTTTAATGTCCCAGACAACCTCTCTAGTCCCATTTAGCCACTTGTTAGTAACCGCCTTTTACAAGACAAATAAAAGCTTAAAAGAAAAATCAAGACGATTTTTATATATATATATATATATATATATATATATATATATATATATATATATATATATATATATATATATATATATATATATATATACACACACACGAGATATTGTATATCATAGAATAAAAGGGGAAAATATCTTGAGTTTGTGTTCACCACAGACATTGGGCCCTATTTGATCTTAGAGCATGGTCTGAAGCGCATGGCGCAGGTGCACTTAGGGCGTGTCCAAATCCACTTTTGCTAATTTAACGACAGAAAAAATGGTTGGCACGCCAGGCACATGGTCCAAAAGGGTTGTACCTAGTCTCTTCATGAGCCATGGGTGCTTTGGCATAACATGCAATGGTTCATTTCAAGCATTTCATCAAAAACCCATTGAAAAAACCCACTGACTTCAGGACGATAGAACCAGTGCTACAATGCCAACTCGTTTCCGGGTTTTGGCCAACAAAAATATGTCATCCCTGCAGCACTCTATAGAGGATGAAAGGTTCAGGAGTATCCCCTTCTCAGGAGGGTACTGTAAACTAAATCTCTTATTTCACAGTCTATAATATTACAGTCTCTACTGAAACACAGTGGTTTTACTGATACTGTCCATAACCACGTGTCTCTTGGCCTTCTTTCGGGGGAAGCTGACTCGGGTCCTCCACAAAAGGACTCGCTATAGATGAAGAGAAGGTGCAGATAGTGAACATCTCTGAAGCAACTACAACAAAACTAAAGGTAATACAATTTTCAATAGAACATATTTATGTAATAATACAGTGTTATAAAGTATGTAGATATTGTGGCCATGAATTCAGAAGTCATTACCAATAATTATCAATTTGTTCTCTCGTTTTAGGTGAATTATGGCCATGTTGTACGGATTTGTTCCCCTGTTTTAATTACATTGCCATGAATTAGTACAATCTTGCCATGATTTACACAAATGAATAAAACATGGCAACAAATTAAAATGTAAACAGAATGAATTCTTAATTCACGGCCACAATATGTATTTTTTCTTCCAGCACGGGGCAAGGAATGTGTTTTAGATACACTTTGTGTACCTCAAAAAACTGAACATGCCAGAATCTGTATTATTGTGTAAACAATTCTTTTAAAGTTAATCAAAACTCTGACTCACCCAGACCTACACTTTAAAAAAATAAAGGTTTCGAAAAGGGGGTTTTCAAAGCGAAGGCAATAGAAGAACCATTTCAGTGTTCCCCAATTAACTTTTTTTTAAAGTGCCCCAATTATGCTATTTAAAAGGTTCCTAATTTTGTTTTGGAGGTCTCCTACAATAGGTTTACATGCATCCAAAAACTTTTCTGAAAACGGTTTGTTCGAAGATTCAGTCTCTCTTCTTTTCTCACAGCGTATGTCGGAAACGAAACACCTACAATATCCGACTTTCAGCTCCTCAGCGCTGAACTTTCAGCTCCTCAGCGCTTGATACACAGTGATTCGAACAATGGTGTTGGTTTTTCCTCATCAATTCAAACGTGAGTCCTCATCATTTTAATATCCATGCAAAGTGGATTCTCTTCTCAACATGTCGACAACCAAAATCAAACTCTTCCAGGCCTCAGCTACAACTACAGTGTTTAAGGAAAGATCAGAGTAGCCGTCGTTCACGGGCAGCCAATGAAGAGCATATGCAAATTTGTTACATTGTTATGTAGGTACGTAACGGAAAGTGTGACCTGAATTGCTGACGACTCATTTCAGCAGTTTAGAATCAGTTCTTTCTTTTGGGAGTTTTTATTTGTTGTGCACTTTGATTTTTAAAACTTTGCATACCTTTTTCATTCACAAACAGCTATATTACATACTGCATGAAAGGTAATCATTAAAAAAAACATAATAGGGGCACTTTAACAGTTCTTAAATGAACAATTGTTTTTCTTAGTGAGAAGAATATTTCAATAATTTGAAGAACTTTTTCAACTGTAAAGAAACTTTTGTGCAATGGAAATGTTCCATGAATGTTAAATGTTCATCATGAAACCATCTGTGTCAAGAAGCCATTAATTTTAAGAGTGTATTCTTTTCTGACATGTGTAACTCACAATTCTGAAACTGCTGTGCTGTATATCTAGTAAGAAGTATCCCAAAGCCCTCGATTAGTGCAAGCAGAATTCCCCCCATCATTGCAGAGCCCACCATGGCCAGGGGACCACCTGAAATACAAACATTGCAAACACATTTCTATGATGACAACTCTATGAAGATTTTTTGCATAGTAATGGATATGACAATGTTAATGTATTTGGTCTTGCGGAATAGTTGCGCGACGCTGCTGCTGCTGTTGATTATTGCTGCTGCTGCAGAGCAAGTACAGGAACTTGCTACTGCCAATACATACGCCGATACACTGCTGCGAGTAAGACATAGTGCTGCTGCACAAATAACATACATCAATAACCCATAGCAGATCTATACAGGTAGACCTGGGGAAGGTGGAGGGTTTAGAGGAACTCTGAAGCTCGCTGGAAACTGCTATAGTGCATGTAACCAGCCGTTTAAATGCATTGAGCAACAAGCTCATTGGCTGCATATGCAACATGGACCAATCAGCTTGTGCCAAGTAGTTAACGCAGTAATAATCATCAGTTTGCGTTAGAACCATCTAGAGTTTCATGACAGAACTATGTATTTTCAATTTGCAAACTCCAGATTTCAGATTTAATTTTTCACCGCGTGTCTTTAGTAAATCCTGACAGTAGTTTTTTTAAAGGGGCTATATGCGTTTTTCTGAAATTTAAACTCACGACTGACACCTGTGGCCAAAAAACAGAACTGCTCTTATTTTCTGCTCGCTCTCGCAGCGGTGGTGACGTCACATCCGCAGACAGCGCGGGAAAAAACGACCCGCCAGAAAATAGGAAAAATAGGATACAGGCTTATAGGTGCACCCACTGTGAGCGGACAAGGTGTCAGTATGCTCATCAGGAGATGTTTGACTCATAAATGGTAAAATAAAAAGGCTATTGTTACGTTTATTTTGGGGAAAAAGTTGCATATAGCCCCTTTAACCCTAAAATAGGGTTTCCGCTGGCGCAAGCTGTTAGTAAATCTGGCCCATATTGTTTTCAGTTGTCATGCATGTCCTAGCAACGAGGCACATTTTCTGTGTGAGTTTGCTGTTTACAGAATTACTTGAGTAGTCTGGTAGTAGTCTGGTAAGTCTGGTAGTGTGTGATTCTTAGGCTTTCCTTTGTACCCATTTGACAAGTATATGATGCCTGATGTTTTAAAATCGATTCTGATTTAAGCAAACACCTTAAAGTCATGTAGTGTTTTCCAGCAGTCACATTATTATTGTATTGTGCAGCCACAATACAATTTCTGTGAAATTATGTGGGGCAAAAAAGGTCCATCGTCCATTACTAGTGTAGCAATGTATGAATCACTGCTCACACAGAAGTCACTTTCAAACCATGCAGCTTTCTGTTGGTCAATGTGGCAAAATCATGTGACCAACTTCAACATAATGCAAAATCTGTGTGCCAGAACTAACGCTACGCTTGATATGGGAGAATACTGATAATAGAATAATGACCACAATGCTAAACTTACTGCGTGCAGCCAGTATAGCTCCAGTCATGGCTCCACTGGTGATGGAGTTCCAAGGGTCTTCCTTACCCCGTAAACGCACAAGACCACAGTCTATGGTGGAAAAGAGTCCACCCCACACAGCAAAACTACCTGCAAGAGAAACAGAGCCCAATTTATACCACTTTAGTGAATCACTGATATACAAAATTATACAGAATGGTTTTATATCACATAATATCAGACCAAGAAACAATACACAAAAATGATTCTGCAACATCACCTCCAATCTGTGGTGCTCTTACTCTCACAGCATTTGCGCTTCCTCTTAGCCTGTGTCGTACACCCTATTATAACAGAGGGTGTTTATTAGTAGTAATTGTATTGTATTGTGTATTGTATTGCTCAGTTGTTTTGTTGGTGTCAGTAAAGCATACCACAGGTGCGTTCCGAAAGCCTTTAACTGACTGGAACACCCCTCCTCCAATTGCCCCCATGGTAAATGCACCTCCACAGTCATCAACGATCCTCCATGGACTAAAAAAAAAAGATTAAATAAAAAGAGCTGTGTTATTCAGTTATTATCCCTATAAAATATACTGTATCATATTTGATGCATTTCTAAGGCAAATGAATGACCAACATGATCAAAACTTTGCTGGAAACCCTGTTGTTGTCTTCTAATCTACATGCCTTCTGCCCTCTAATATTATTCTAAAATGCCCCCCCTTCAGGTCTTTTTGCTGTGTAATAAAAAATAAAAAAACTTTTATATTGTTATTAATATTTTAAGATGAACTTTTACTGGCCCAAAGCAATTAGGTTTACTTGATTATCCATATATCATAATGTGTCTATCAAATATGATACAACATGTTCTGTTCAATTCAATACAAACATCATTGTATTGAATTGCATTATATGTTTTGCCTACCACAATAAAAAAATTAAGCATTTAAATATCATATCCCTAAGACATATTATTGAGAGATATAGAGGGATAACTGATATTTGTACTGATAATTTATGGAAGTCTGGTATATTGTTATAAAGCTCTTATTGATTCACATCACCAAGTGTGCATATTTGTGCTCTGTTTAGGACTCTTAATGTAACCGAGGTGAATATTTCCTCCTTGACTATGAACTCCATGTTCTCACAACATATTATATGAGCCATAAAAGCCTGATGTTACACACAACATAAAAACACACATGCAAGATTTTCTTTTATATTTATCTAAAAGTTCAATAAACTGCTAGATTTTCCCCCCTGACTATTATTTGATGTATTTACATGGATAATTGTTTTTTATTGTTATTATTAATTATTATTTCATATGGCTTCAAGTTGATACATCGTTGTACTATGTCAACAAACTTAATACTAAACAAAGAGTTAAAGCTGCCAGTGAAGGAAACGAGCGATTATTGTGCCCCTTCAGTGCTGAGATGATATCCCACATGATAGCATGTTTATCAAACACTCGGTGTAATGTGTCAACAGTGTGTGTGTGTGTGTGTGTGTGTGTGTGTGTGTGTGTGTGTGTGTGTGTGTGTGTGTGTGTGTGTGTGTGTGTGTGTGTGTGTGTGTGTGTGTGTGTGTGTGTGTGTGTGTGTGTGTGTGTGAACTGTTACAGTAGGCTATAGCGAATGACAGCTAAGACCAACCGATGCACAACACGAAAACAAATCAGAATATAAACTGCTACAAATAACAGCTATTTTCTGTCATGACCTGAAGTACGGACCCTTCGGAAGTGAAGTCTAATAAGTACTTTACCAGGGTTCACGGGCATATTCCTCCATGATAAACTGTTGACGTCAGAGCGGTTACGCAATTTTTCCGTGACAGAAGGTGAAGGTTCAGTTTAGAACCAATGAACTAGGGCCTGATGTCTAAACGTTGCGTACGCACAAAAATGCACAATTTCCACGCACATATCGGGATTTATAAAATAAATAAACAAAAGCGACCATGGAGAGACAGCGAATAAAGTAAACAGAATGATTTTAAACTGTTTTAATTTTGATATACACATTTAGACGAAATATTCCACTCTCGGTAATGGAGTTAGCACTCAAAATTACATAAAGTCATTATCCAGAAGTTCAACAAAAATTAGGCTACATTCATTTATATGCTTTGGTATCACGTGGAATGGAATATGCATGTGGAAATTATATGCAGCTGATAATATGCATAGGCGTTGAAAACTATATTGTTTGAAATGACATTTCATTAAGGCCTATTTAGTTAATAGTCCGCCTACTCTGCTAATGGACAAGCAGCGTTCTTGACAGTATCACTCGGTATATATTTGTATATTTTAGGCTACAATAAAACGAAATATATGATAAAACGCCACTCTACCTCTTTTAATTTTCATTAAAAAAAATATTAAACATATTATAGCCACACAAATGTAGTGCAGGCAATGCATATTATCGTCAATGCATGTTTATAACAAAACGAAATATAAAAAACCCAGCCTCTTTTCGTTTACATAAAAAAAAAACCCCACACACATTAATGTGTGCATAATATAGGCTATGATTATCATTGTAATAAATGAAATATGACATAAAATGTCAGTTTATGTGTGATCAATAGCCATTATAAAAGTATAAGTAAAAGGTATAAGAAGCTATACAATAAATACAGTAATTCAGTCAAACAAAGTCAGCGCTAGGAGACTACAACGGTAAAGTTTAATAGCTTACAAATATAAAGTTATGAAACTTCACTTTGCCCTCAGACAAAACGATCTGTCAGGGAACAAATGATAGATTAATGAGAGTATTTAATTTCCCTTGAAACCAACATGGGGTGTCAATCAAACATCATTATTTACCTCGCACATTTAATTATTAATACATTTATTTATGCAGGAATATGTGGATTTATGTATTTATTTATGCATTTATTTGCACATTTATTTATATATTTATGTAGAATCTTGTGGGTTTATTTATGTATTTGTTTGCGTATCATTTATTTATTGTTTTTGCAGGTTTCGTCCTCCATAATTTAAAAACAAAGCACTACACATAAATGCAAACACCTTAAATCAATCTGACCAATCAAAATAGGTACATTAAATGATTAGTTAACAACTTCACAGATTCCTTATAAATTGTAAAGTCTAAAAATAAATTGGAGTGCATGTATTGATGGGCGCTTAGCGATGACGTTGTAAACGTCCAACTAGGCCGACAGATGGCAATGTTTATTTGTTTTCACATGTCTATGGTTTTAAATACCACCCTACATTTGAACTGATGTATATAGATGTTATCGTTACAAATCCTTCTATATAAAGACCGTACAGCTATAATTTAAAATTGCATTATTTGGTGCCTCGTCACCTCAGTGCAAGTAATTCAGGGCCAGGGGCAAATTAAACTGGTAGCTGTAGTTGTCAATCTTATCCGAGCGAGGGCGAAGGTGTGCGACCCGTGTTGCAACTTGTCAAGAAAGTTTAGGTCGCCCTTGTAGCGCATAATGTCGGGGAGATCATGTTCTTCAGCTGTCAGTTGAATTCTCCAAGTTCATTCGCGTGAATCATGCTGTGCGTTCTGACCAGAACTGCGGTAAGTGATGATTAATCCTAATGTACGATACATTAACCGACTAAAACGCAATGACTTTAGCATGGAACAGTTAATTGAACGCCTACCAAGTGTTATGCACCAATAGTAGTCGTTTGTTTTTATCCATCGCTTTATCCATCCATTTTTTTGGAACATGGTTGCACGCATTTGTTGGGCGTCATTTCGTCGTTACGAGTAGCCTATCTAAAAAACACGAGGATTGAATTATGACATGTTGAGAGATGACCCACACAATTAGAGGACAAATCAGCTACAAAATGTCAAGGGGTTGTGTTGTCAAGAAACACGGATGCCACTGCATGGTTCGATAACATCGCCGATCAATATTTACCATGTTCAAGCCAATGTTAGTTAGGCTAACGTTACATGTTTGTAAACAGTGCGCTGAAAGGTCGTCGTGAAAAAGCAGTTTTTAATACCACAACAAAATGAAGTCTCCCTTCATACCATTGTTCGATTTTTTTATTAAATTTGCCTTTGAATACATTATTTGCCTTTGAATACATTATTTGCCTTTGAATACATTTTCAAGTAACATATAACACACACAGTGAATTTATAAGATACTTAAATTGAACGCATTAATTGCACAATTACTATAGCACAATAGCACATGACGCCTAACCTGCAGAATATTAAAATAATAACTAGTTTATTACTATTTTAAGGACCGTGCACACTGCACAGACATTTGGGCAGGTGCTCAAGTGAAAAATAAAGTGCACCCTCTCATAATTTGCCTACTAACAATTACACTACAGACTGTAAAACAGCGTTAAATTATATTTATTTAAATACAAATATGTCCTTTGTTGTTATTATGCTAATGAGCAAAATCAATGTGGTGCATTACTGACAGAAAATACAATTTATTATTATACTATTATTCTTTATATGTATTTACACTGCAATTACAGTTGCACAATGTTATGAAATTAGTGTTTAAAATGTAAAATTTTGAATATAGAAATATGGGTCACACTTTATGTTAGGTGTCCTTATAACTACTTTATGTACTTGCATAAAAAAAAATAAACAGTGTACTTATTGTGTTCATATTGTATTGCAAAACACTTTTGCTGCTATTGAGGTGGTGGGATACGGGTAAGGTTAGGGACAGTTTTGGTGGTATGGGTAGGTTTAAAGGTGAGTTAAAAGGTAACTGTAATTATATGTATTTACAGAAATGAATTACAGCTGTACACTGTAAAAACATGTATGAGCACAATAAGTTCATTGTAACAAATGATTCATTTAAAAATTAGTACATAGTAGTTAAAGACACTTAATATAATGTGGGACCAAAAATATGAAATTAAAAAAATAAATGAAAGATACTTTTATATATAGCCTACTTGTATGAAACTGAAACCGCCAGTAGGTGGCAGCAAGTCTTAATAAGTGAGTCAAAGAATCATTAATTCACTGATTTGTTCAAACCGGCTTCGTTAATGAACGAAAGACCATTCTGTATGTTGCAGGGAGATGCAACTGTTGTTGTTTTTTTATTTTGGTTGAAACTCTCTTCATATCCTGATAGCAACCAATTATTGAAGTGGTCTAAATGTAAAACATTTGGCCAGAATGCAATGATACGATGGCCTACCTCTGTGCACCCTGCTCACGCACACATCACACATCATCAGTGCGTTCCTGTGTTTTGGATGAGCCGTGGCTTTGGAAAGCTCTCTGAAGGGAGGGCGGTATTTAATGCTTTCAAAACTAGCTTGCTATTGCTAAGTCTGAAAATTGCCTACCCTACCTTTAAATACAGTTTTTGGTTTATTGAGAATTTATGCCATGGGCCAAATTTAAATATAAACTAAATATATATAAACTAATATAAACAGCCCTGACCTGTTGAAGCATGGACTCCACTATCTGGCACCAAGCAGATCCTTTAAGTCCTGTAGGTTGTGAGGTGGGGCCTCCATGAATCGGACTTGTTTGTTCAGCACATCCCACAGATGCTCGATTGGATTGATATTTGGGGAATTTGGAGGCCAAGTCAACACCTCAAACTTATTTTTGTGCTCCTCCTCAAACCATTTCTGAACCATTTTTGCTTTGTAGCAGGGCGCATTATCCTGCTGAAAGAGGCCACAGCCACCAGGGAATACCGTTTCCATGAAAGGGTGGACATGGTCTTTAATAATGCTTAGGTGGTACGTGTCAAAGTAACATCCACATGGGTGGCAGGACCCAAGGTTTCCCATAAGAACATTGCCCATAGCATCACTGTCTCCGCCGGCTTGCCTTCTTCCCATAGTGCATCCTAGTGCCATGTATTCCCCAGGTAAGCGAAGCACACACACCCGGCCATCCACGTGAAAATGTTGATTCATCAGACCAGGCCACCTATTTCCATTGATCCGTGTTCCAGTTCTGGTACCCACTGTTGGTTCTTTCGGAGGGGGACAGGGGTCAGCGTGGCTGGTCTGCGGCTATGCATACACAACAAACTGCGATGCACAGTGTATTCTGACCAACATAATTTATTGAGCAATTTGAGCTACAGTAGTTTGTTTGTTTGATCGGACCACACGGGCCAGCCTTCGCTCCCCACGTGCATCAATGTGCCTTGGTGACCATGACCCTGTCACCGGTTCACCACTGTGCCTTCCTTGGAACACTTTTGGTAGATACTGACCACTGCAGACCAGGAACACCCCACAAGAGCTGCAGTTTTGGAGATGCTCTGACCCAGTCGTCTAACCGTCACAATTTGGCCCTTTTCAAACTCGCTCAAATCCTTACGCTTGCCCAGTTTTCCTGCTTCTAACACATCAAATTTGAGGACAAAATGTTCACTTGCTGCCTTATATAGCCCACCCACTAACAGGTGCCATGATGAAGAGATATTTGTGTTATTCACTTCACCTGTCGGTGGTCATAATGTTATGCCTGATCGGTGCATATACATACACAAAAAGCACAAATGTTTTGCAAAAAAGGTACTTAGAGATCAAATGGGCAGGTGCTTGAGCACCACTTCTATTGGTGCACGTCCCTGACTATTTTTGTTAAAGAATATTATTTTATAATGTTAAAAATATAATGATATTAATTTTTACATTTATTTATTTTTTGTAAAAAATAATAATAATAATTTGTCTCGCAGTCAGGTATTATATTGCATGTCCTATTAAAAAATGTATGTTCATAATCATCTGTATGTTTAGACAAGGACGGGCCTGGTGAAGCCCTGCCGACTACCGACTTCAGTGCCGGTTGTTCAAATTTCTGACCGGTCGCTGGTCCATCAGGAGAGTCTACCAAAGCTGCCCATTCCGCCACTGAAGCAGACATGTGCGCGGTATCTGGCATCGCTCGAGCCATTGCTCTGCGAAGAGGAGATGGCGCACACGCAGCAGCTCGTGAAGGATTTCCTCCGGCCCGGTGGTGTAGGAGAGAGACTGCAGAAGAGCCTTGAGCGTCGGGCACGCAAAATGGAAAACTGGGTGTGCTGGTTTGCCATAAATCATTCTAACTGTATAATCACATACTTTTTAAAATCATTTACAAGTTATAATAATTAACTTTTAGTACTTTACTTAATACTTTTGAATGTTCTTTTAATACCACGCATAAAACATTCTTACTTCCTGATAGATATTATTGAAACGGCAAAAGAAAAAAAGACTGCGCCTGCACATAAGCCAATCAAAAAATGTGGAGGCAGCTCTCTGCCTGTTATGTTTCTTAATATGTCTGTGAAGGTGGGGTTTATAAATGACAACTTGGTAAAAACAGGAGCCTATGCCAAAAGAATACAGTAACCACGGACAAAGTTTACTTTTTAAGAACACAATTCTTTTATTTTTTGTGTGTAATAAACTTTCGAATACTCCAAATATTCCAATTATTCCCTCTGTTATTGTATGATCCAGCTCTCTGATTGGTGGATGCAGTCGGCCTACCTGGACTCCCGAATGCCTGTGGCAATGTACACAAGCCCAGGGGTCGTTTTACCCAAAATGCACTTCCAAGACCGCCAGGGACAAAAGAGGTGAGGCAATGAGACACAACTGAGCAAATTATTGAAGTATTGAGAAAATTAAGGTGTGTTTGAAATAAAGAATATAACTGTTTATAACACATTTTAAATATACTACTATTCAAAAGTTTGGGGTCAATAAGATGTATTAAAAATAAAGGTATACTTGTATTCAGCAAGGATGAATTAAACTGATCAAACGTGACAGTTATTAATTTTACATCACCATTTCCACAAAAATATTAAGCAGATAATAATAAACATTGAAAATAATAAAACAGTTTCTTGACCAAATCAGCTTATTAGAGTGATTTCTGAAGGATCATGAGTACTGAAAATTCAGCTTTGACATCACAGGAATAAACAGTTACAGTATTAACAAAATCAAACAAAAGCAGCCTTGGTGAGCGTGAGAGACTTCGTCTTCATCTTCATAGATATTCAAAATTGTATCTACCCCAAACTTTTGAACTGTAGTGTATATTTATTATTAATTCGATGAAATTGGAATCCAAGTGGACTAATACAGTAGTAGCCTTCACAAGGACAGTCCAACTTGATTAACACGGGATTAAGTGTCATTGCTCAAGAGCACAATGGTGATAGTTCATGATAGTTCCAGGTTCAAACCCTCATTAGCCCAGAGCATGCCTACATATATGTAGATATATTCTTGAAAAGCAGAGATCATTGGATTGATTTTGGAGAGGTCTTTAGATTTGAGGTTTTAAGTTTCACATCGACCTTTGCACAGAGTTCTAGCTTTGCTTAGCTATTTTTGGCATATGTGTTCCTCTATTAGATTTGCCCTCATATTGTGCAGTCAACATCTATAGTGACATATAAAGGCAGATATAAAGTCTGCTCTTTTCTTGGCACAGCTTAAAGGATTAGTTTATTTTAAAATTAAAATGATCCCATGATTTACTCACCCTCAAGCCGTGCTAGGTGTTTATTACTTTTTTCTTTCTGATGAACACAATCTGAGTTATATTAATAAATATCCTGACGCTTCCACACTTTATAATGGCAGTGAAAGGGGCTCACGAGTCTGAAGCTTTGAAGTGCATCCATCCATCATAAACGTACTCCACACAGCTCCGGGGGGTATTAAAAGCCTTCTGAAGCGAATCGATGGGTTTAGATATTTTACTTTATAAAGTTTTAAATATTGATATTTATCTTACACAAACGCATCACTTCGCTTCAGAAGGCCTTTATTAACCCCCCCCGTGTGGATGGGCTTTTTAGAGCTTCCAACTCGTGGGCCCCGTTCACTGCCATTATACAGCTTGGAAGAGCCAGGATATTTATTAATATAACTCCCGATTGTGTTCGTCTGAAAGAAGAAAGTAATATATGCCTAGCATGGCTTGAGGGTGAGTAAATCTAATTTTCCTTTTAACTTGAACTAATCCTTTAATACATTTTCTAAAGCTGACAGTCTGCAGTGCAAATGAAAACAATTGTTATACAAACAATCTTTTTGACCTGTGTGCCTGTTTTGCCAAAAGTGTCATACTATGTTCTTGGCTGTTCAGATTGAGCAATTCCAGCATTCTCTTTTATAGATTTGCTGCTAAACTCATTGCTGGTGTTTTGGATTTCAAACATATGATTGATAGGTGAGTTATTTTATTATTTTCTTAAGCAATTGGAAAATGTCCAAATTTATCCGTTTGTTTTAATCAACATTCTTTACTGTGGCATAGTGAAACATTGCCTGTGGAATATCTGGGTGGCAAGCCTTTGTGCATGGACCAGTATTACCAGGTGCTGTCTTCATGTCGGATCCCTGGACCCAAGAGGGACACTGTGGTGAACCACGCAATTGGAAATAACCCTCCTACACACATCACAGTGGTCCACAACTTTCAGGTGCGTCGTCACACTACCAATCTTTTTTCAAAAAACATTTTTTTTGATAAAATCAGTGATTTCTGACCCCCCCTTTCTGAACCCGCAACATTATTACCACTTTCAAGGCCTAGAAAGGTAGTAAAGGCATTGTTAAAATAGTCCATGTGGCTACAGTCATTCAACCTTAATGTTATGAAGCGACAAGAATACTTTTTGTGCGCAAAAAAACAAAACAAAAATAATGACTTTATTCAACAATTTCTTCTCTTCCGTGTCAGTTTCTGATGCGTCGTGGTGCTAACGTGAACAGCATCAGAGACTGACATGGAAGAGAATAAATTGTTAAATAAAAGTCGTTATATTGGGGGGTTCTTGCGGACAAAAAGTATTCTCGTCTAGGTTGAACCACTGGAGTTACATAGACTATTTTAACGATGTCTTTACTACCTTTCTGGGCCTTGAAAGTGGTAATAACGTTGCAGTCTATGGAGGGGTCAGAAAGATCTTGGATTTCATCAAAAATATCTTAATTTGTGTTCCGAAGATGAACAAGGGTCTTATGGATTTGCAATGACATGAGGGTAAGGAAATAATGACAGCATTTACATTTTTGGGTGAACTAACCCTGTTGCTGTTTGATCACGAAAAAGATCTGCAAAGTTACAAAACAAAATTTATTCTTTATATCAGTAAGCACTGTTTCTGAACTCCCTGAAACGCCTCGATTGTAGTATTGAGTTGAGGTTTCTCGAAACTTAAGTCACAATATTCTTCACTTAAATAATTCCCGCCCAAGGCATATGCATAATAAATGGACTGAGGCCTGGTTGAGTTGCGTCTAGTGTGTTGTCGCCATGTCCAAGAAGCACTGTTTTGTTCAACCCTGGATCTAACGCGGTTAAATAAGCAAGGCAGGATGGTCAGATTTGATGCAGAGATGGTATCAGGCCTTGGTAGCGAGCAGACTGCAATGGGCTGTAACCCGCAGATTCACGCAGAGCAGAACTCCAGCAACAACCAGACGGGGAATAAATCCAAACTCAAGCAGGAATACACATACAGGAACTGGAGACGAGAGAAATAACTGGCGGGAACAAGGTGACAAGGCGTGAACATCAGAACTATCTGACAAAGAACACAGCAAACACAAGACTACATAAAGGACATATAATAAGCCACACCTGCGGCTGATCAGCAAGCTCGTCAGCACAATTAGTGGCTACGGCAACGCTGATAGGTGCTCAGACAATGACAGCACAAAAGCAAACATCAGCATGAACCTGCAAACTATGACAACTTTTTGTTACAATTATAACGATACCAGTATCGATACTGATACGGAATACTTAAATTGGTATATGATTTTTCAAAAAAAATATTTCAGAAAAAAAAAGATCATTACACTAAGGCAAATCAAATCTACATGACACATTAATAAAAAAATGTATTACAAAAGCACAAACGAGCACAATTAAATAAAAATGTACCAAAAGGTGTATGTCACGATGTGTTGAAGAAAGCGGCACGAAGATGATGAATAAAGTTCAAACACTAATTTAATAATGATCCACAAGCAAACAGACTGTAGTAACACAGATAAAATGAAAAAGAGACCGGACCTACACTGAGTGATGGTGAGGAACTAATATACACATGGTGATAACCTAGATGACGAAAAGCTGTGATGATTATTGTCCATGAGAACTGATGAGTGGAAGGAAAACTCAAACAAAGAAACACGTGATGAATGAAAACAAACTAAAAGTCCATGAAAAGGAAACTAACAAACACAACTGACATATCGCCCCCTCCTGGAAAGCACAACCTCGCAGCGTGGAGAGGAGAAGGCTTAGAAGGCGGATGAAGGGATGGGGATAGGAGATGGCAAAGGGATGGTGGTAGTTGGTGGTGGAGGGATGGTGACAGCAGGATGACTAGACCCTGATGGTGATGATGTTGGATGGCTGACGGCACATACCCAGAGTGCCACAGTGCCGACAGCCCACAGCAGAGTTGAGGGATAGAGGAGCTAGGGTGTAACAGTGGCTGATGACAACTAAGGGACGACTAACAGAGACAAGGCTGTAGGTTCCACTGGAGCAGATGGAGAGCCAATGGACCGCAGTGACTTCGCTGGCACTGGAGACCCAGGCGATGTCGCAACAACGACCATCTGAGGCTGAGCTAGAGTACCCGAGGGCTGAGGCGGAGCCAGTGTGAGGGAGGACAGAGGCAAAGCCGAAGTGAAGGTGGACCCCGCTGCAGCCGTATGGGGTTGAGGAATGGAGCGTAGGGGACGGCCCGCAAGTCCGTGGTGGAAATGGAGTGACTAGTGACCAAGGGGGAGCCGGTGGGGCGAGGGAACCAGGTGAAGCCACTAGGCCCGAGGTGGAGCTGAAGGTGAGAGGACAGGCCGATGGGCCGAGATGGAGCGAAGTGAACAAGAGGCTGGTGGCGGAGCTGCAGGATCCTCTCGCCCAGGTGCTCCTAGTGGTTGCTCGACCTGAGGCTCGACGTCACAGCAGGACATTCCCAGAGATGGCGAAGGGCTACAAACCTCCAGCAGAGGGCGGGGCTGGAGGACTGGCTGAGCTCTGCAGTGAAGGTGGCAGATGGAGACTTGACGAGAACAATGACTGTAATTCCAATTCCCATCAGGTCAATTCAGACAATGATTCAGACAAATCATAGTCCAAACAGTTCATAGTGCTGTCTAGAAATGCGATGAGGAGCATGAAACATGGTGGGATAGGGTGGGAGTCCATACCTCCGCATTGAAGTCCATCAGCCAGTCTTGAGTCTTTATTTCCACCAGTATACCCTCAGCCACAGGTGACGCGGGCTCACACCCCTGGTCAGACTCTTTTTCTGGTCAGAAATTTTTTGTGTTTTTTGACCATTCAAGCATGAAAACCTTTTCTAGCAGACCCCAAAAACAAAATAAAGACTTTGTAAAAGGGCATAAATCTTACTAATCCCAAACATTTAAATGGTAGTTTACAATTTTTTTAAATGAGTTTTCAGTTTTGTAGGTGATATCAAGTGAGATAAAATGAATAAAGATAAATATGTTTTCTTTTTACATCTCACACACTGTCTGTTTCTCTGTACTCCTCAGTTCTTTGTTCTGGATGTGTACAATAGTGATGGTTCACCACTGACTGTAGATCAGATCTATGTTCAGCTGGAAAAGATCTGGAACACTTCCCTTCAGACCAATAAAGAGCCGGTTGGCATCCTGACTTCCAACCACCGTAACACCTGGGGCAAGGCCTATAACAATCTTATCAAGGGTGAGTTGAATGGAAAGTTGTATGCTGTACATTTGATAGAGCCTTTGCTATGCTATTTATTCAAAATAAATATAAAATATTAGTATTTTTTCTCTTGAATTTGCATAATTTACATAGCCACGAACATACATTTTCCACTGTAGAGCTCACATTAATTATTCAGTACTGGGCATTGTGTTGGTTGGTGGACATGGTGTTGATTTTTTCTGTGCATGCCTGTGCCACTCATCTTAACACTGTTCCAGATAAGACAAATAAGGAGTCAGTACGGGCAATCCAGAAGAGCATCTTCACAGTGTGTCTTGATGCTCCGAAGCCACGCGTGTCAGATGAGATGTACCATAACAAGGTGGCTGCTCAAATGCTCCATGGCGGAGGCAGTCGCTGGAACAGTGGAAACCGCTGGTTTGACAAAACGCTGCAGGTTACTGTCATGCATTTATATCTGGGCTTACATGATCATTGAATCCAGTGTATGCTCACAGAGTAGATATGAATTCAGATATATAGAGATATTCTTCTTTACCTGCACTCTTTTCTGTTTCTGACAGTTCATAATTGGGGAGGACGGATCGTGTGGACTCACCTATGAACATGCTGCAGTTGAGGGACCTCCCATTGTTTTCCTGGTGGACCATGTTGTTGACTATATGTAAGGATATGACTTCATATAATTCTCCATTAGATTTTTAAAAGGAATTTTCTGCAAGAAATACAGGTCAATTTTGAATGAAATAATAATAAATAAGTCTCTTTTGCTCACCAATGTTGAAAACAGTTGTGCTGCTTAATATTTTTGTGGAAACTGTGATACATTTTATCAGAATACTTAGAAAGTTCAAAAGAACAGCATTTATTACAATAGAAATATTTTGTAACATTATAATTTATGATGCATATACTGTCAGTTTTGATCAATTTAATGCATCCTTGCTCAGGGCTCCAGACTGCGCCTAAAACGGTCGCATTTGCGACTAAAAATATTAATTTGCGAGTGATATTTTTGCAGAGATCGCCACTGGCGACCATACAAATTTACATATCATGATTATAAAATGTGCGTGTTCTGTGAAGAGTAGCCTATCACATCAATTGTTGTGTTGACGTAGTAAAATGAGATGCTGCACGTGAAAGTTTCACTGTGATAGAGCGCCAAATGTGATTGGGAACGGGTAAATCGAGCCTCATCTTTCCGCGCTATAAACACCATGTCAAAACGAAAAATATCGGACTTTTTCAAACAATCCTCATCAAGCACCAACGGTGATGACACACCTGCTTCTAAAAAAGCAGGCTCCAGCAGCTGTGCCAGCACACCCGCGAGTGAGGACAGAGACACAGAGGATCTTTCCATGTCAGTCAATGCGCACCGTGTTGCAGTGTTAATTTCGTTGACGAATAATTTTCGTCATAATTTTCGTCAACGACCTTTTTTCACTGACGAAAACGAGACGATAACTAAATAAAAACTAGTGTTAGATGACAAAAACTATAACGAAAATCAACTGTCATTTTCGTCAACAAATAAAAACGTGACGAAAATGTTAGGGAGGGACGATTAGGGAAGAGATCCAGTCAGAACTGATGTCCGCGCACATTTGATTTGGACGTGCTGATCTAACCGCTGGAGAACACGGCTCACGCATCCCCAATCCAGCGCTCCAGAGCGGCTCACAATCAATGAATAACACACATTTATGCCAGGATATTGTTTATGAACTAATGCTGATGAATAATGACAATGTTTACTTTACGATGTTTATATAGTAATACGTTTTAGACGATTGTAGCATATATTATCTCCTCATTTGAACTTGAATGAGCTCCAACAACTACAATAGAGGCTCAGACATTTCAAAATAAGAGTCCTGGTGTATTTCCAGCTGGTTTATAACTAAAAGTCACGCATTATATATTCGTTTTTGCTTACACAATAAACTGTATTTAGTTTCATTCCCATTTAATTCATAGTCAGGAGGAAAGACCAGTATTTAACACATATTAAATAAAGTATCAGGGTTATAATAGTTAACTAAAACCATTAAAAAAAATCTTTGTTACTTAAAATTAAATAAATGTTAACTGAAATAAAAAATAAAAAAAGTTATTTGAATCTTTAGCTTAACATGATATAGGCTACTAACTAAAACAGAAATACAACATTTTTCTGTTTTAGATACAA
The DNA here is from genome assembly GCA_023566225.1 of Romanogobio albipinnatus. Classification (NCBI taxonomy): domain Eukaryota; kingdom Metazoa; phylum Chordata; class Actinopteri; order Cypriniformes; family Gobionidae; genus Romanogobio; species Romanogobio albipinnatus. Next base: position 19,421,963 of record CM042253.1, on the reverse strand, counting down.
ACTATATAGATGTTTTTAAAAACAAACAAAAAAGTGAATTGAGCTCTTTTGTGAATTTTTTATGTTAAAAACAAAATTATGTCAAAATGTCAGTTCAAGTGACAGTCGGTTATGTAATACTTAAATGCTTAATGTATTACAATTTAACTAAACTCGTTATATTTTAGGAGACTAAATCTACTGTAGATTTAGTCGACTAAAATCTTATATTTAGTCGACTAAAACTAGACTAAAACTAAAAAAAATTCAGGTGACCAAAATATGACTAAAACTAAATGGCATATTTTAGTCAAAAGACTATGACTAAAACTAAATCAAAATATGCTGTCAAAATTAACACTGCCGTGTTGTTGTCGAAAGACATTTCAAAACGTCTTGGATTCAAGAATTTTCATGGCTAAGGTATGATCGCGAGTCACAGAAAATGTTTTGTGACTTTTGTTCAAGAGCGGGTAAAGAAATAGCGGGGAAAACGGACTTCATTACAGGAACCAACCATTTCAAAAAAGAGACTGTGAGAAAACACGCCGATAGTAACAAGCATAAAAATGCTCGTGATCACGTTATCGCAAAGAGTGTTCCACAGACTACACCATTAGCACGTGCAGTTTCTCGTGCATGCGAACTGCGTGACGAAAAAGAATGGACGGAGCTAAAAATGAAGTTTAACGCAGCCTATATGATAGCATGTGAAGAGCTGCCGTTCACTAAATTCACCTCTCAGATTTTGCTTATGAAGAAAAACGGACTCGATGTGAGCAAAACGTATGACAGCGACACAGCATGTGCTGAGTTTGTAGGATGCATTGCAGATGAAATCAAAGAACAAGCACTGACAGTTGCCCATACAGCTAATTACGTCTCCATTAGTAAGTGATTAAAAAAATGTATGTTCATTGTAAAGTGGCTCTTTAAAAAATTATTTGGCGCCTGGTTTTTTACCCTATAGGAGCCAATGGCTCCTTAATTATTTTTTTTGTCTGGAGCCCTGCTTGCTAAATAAAAGTATTCATTTCTTTTAAAGTATCTCATTGACCCCAAATGTTTGAATCGTATGTAATGTGTTAAACAACAGATATGCACTGATACTGATAAGCCGGTAATTATGTTCATAGATAACAGATAAATTACTAGTATTACATTTTTACTCTGTTCTGCATCACAACATTATAACAGAATTAAAATGGATGTTCATTTTGAGATTTTCTGAAGATTACATTCAACAGTGTTATGCAATTATTATTGTTATTAAAGATTAACTTTAAGGCAGAGAGTAGGTGGACATTTAAGGCTGTTCAAACACATTCACATAGAAGTGGTCGAAAATGGAGAGGCTCAAAATGTTTTAGACCCATTTACACCTGTATTTAGCATCGTCCATTTGTGATCTGATCAACCAAAGCACATCTTAACACCAGGTGTAAACAGGGCCTATGGGAGGATTATAATCCTTTGATGAGCCTATGATGGTAATCTAAACAAGGAAATGAGCATGCACAATCAAATATCAGCCAGTACCAACTACCAATAAAAACAATTCTCTAATATTGGTATCTAACCAATAGTATTGTGAATCCCTATTAAGGCACCGAATAGTTTTTATCATGTTGAGTTATTGTTTTTTTGTGAAAATGTATGTTCAAAAAGTTTTGATGAGTTAGATGATTTGTTATGCAACATGTATGTAACAGGAGGAGAAATGAGATGGTACGAACTCCCATGATTCCACTACCTATGCCACTAAAGCTTCGATTCAACATCACGCCAGAAATCAAGAAGGACATTGAGAAAGCCAAACAGAACATGAACATGTGAGGACATTTCAAATTGATATAACGCTTTGAATCATTATCTGTAATAAATTAATATTAAATCATGTACTTCCTTGATCAATTTATATCCTGTGTATAGAATGGTGCATGAACTGGATGTTCGAGTGCTCAACTTCTCACACTATGGAAGGAAATTCCCGAGGTCTCATAAAATGAGTCCTGACGCATTCATCCAAATGGCTCTGCAGTTGGCATACTACAGGTAAGTTTGACACCCTAGTGCTGAATAATCCACTAGAAACTCATTTCTGGTCAACCGTCTCTAAAAATCCCTAAAAATCTGTAGTCCTTCAGATAGTATTTTGTTTTTACATCCCAATGGGGTGTTCTCTCACTTCATTTTCTAGGTTGCATGCATGCCATTTATGCCAAATTTCTTCTTGTCAGCATTTTTAAAGGTCAAGTATGTAATTTTCTCTGTTGAAATCCTTTCTTCTGACTTAGTTTATTGTGCAGAGTGATACAAGTCAGTCATTTTTAGGGCTGCGTTTAAGTGCACATTTTATGTCCTTCCCCCGCTAACTTCCGGGTGTTCGTCATTGCTTTCGTTGCACAAGTGCCCACTACTGGCGGAACCCTTGCAATGGGTTTAAATGGAATGCCCTAAGCCCTTGATCACTTGTGGATAAATGAAGTGACAGTTGCTGTTGTGACATTACAATCATGTTGTCCAGGGAAGGAACAGTGGTGAACCAGCAACAGGGTCATGGGTGGTCAAGGCTCATTGATGCATGTGGGGAGCGAAGTCTGGCCCGTGTGGTCCGATCAAACAGACGAGCTTTTGTAGCTCAAATGGCTTAAGTTAATTCTGGTTCTGATAGAAAGGTGGCAGAATACACAGTGCATAGCAGTTTGTTGCGTATGGAGCTGCATAGCCACAGACCAGTCACGGTGCCCATGCTGACCCCTGTCCACCGCCGAAAGCACGTGAGGATCAGAACTGGACCACGGAGCAATGGAAGAAACTGGCCTCATCTGATGAATCACATTTTATTTTACATCACGTGGATGGCCAGGTGTTTGTGCGTTGCTTACCTGGGGAACACATGGCACCAGGATACACTATAGGAAGAAGACAGGCCGGCGGAAGGCAGTGTGATGCTTTGGGCAATGTTCTGCTGGGAAACCTTGGCTCCTGCCATCCATGTGGATTTTACTTTGACACGTACTACCTAAGCATTGTTAAAGACCATGTACACCCTTTCATGGAAATGGTATTCCGTGGTGGCTGTGGCCTCTTTCAGCAGGATAATGCGCCCTGCCACAAAGCAAAAATGGTTCAGTAATGGTTTGAGGAGCACAACAACGAGTTTGAGGTGTTGACTTGGCCTCCAAATTCCCCAGATCTTAATCCAATCGAGCATCTGTGGGATGTTCTGAACAAACAAGTCTGATCCATGGAGGCCCCACCTCGCAACTTACAGGACTTTAAATTATCTGTTGCTAACATCTTGGTGCCAGATACCACAGCACACCTTCAGGGGTCTAGTGGAGTCCATGCCTTGACGGGTCAGAACTGTTTTGGCAGCAAAAGGGGGACCAACACAATATAATGAAGGTGGTCATAATATTATGCATGATTGGTGTAAATTACATATTTTACCTTTAAAACATGCAATGCATTCTGTAAGTGGAGAATTGCAGAACTTGGCCAAAGGTTATACGACATGCAGTTTCCAAGTGATTGGAAACTGGTTTCCTCCCAGCATTTGCATGCTTTCACATAATAGATTAAAGGATTAGTTCACCCAAAAACAAATATTCTGTCATTAATTCCTCACCCTCAAAAAAAACACAAAAATATAAATTTTATTCAACGATTTCTTCTCCTCCGTGTCGGTCTCCGACACTGTTCACATTGTAAATCAGTATTGGCCAGCTCCTGCATCAGCAACAGCATCGGAGACTGCCATGAAAGAGAAGAAATTGTTGAATAAATTCATTATTTTTGTTTGTTTTTTTGCACACAAAACTGTTATTGTCACTTTATTATATTAAGGTTGAACCACTGTAGTCATATGGACTATTTTAATGTTGTCTTTGCTACCCTTCTGGGCCTTGAAAGTGGTACTGGCGTTGCTGTTATGGGGGATCAGAAAGCTCTGAGATTTCATAAAAAATATCTTAATTTGTGTTCCGAAGAAGAACGAAGGTCTTGTGGGTTTGGAACGATATGAGGGTGAGGAATTAATGACAGAATTCTCATTTTTGGGTGAACTAACCCTTTAATTGCCTGTGGATAGTAAAGTACCTGTTAATAGAATACAATACACTCACCTAAAGGATTATTAGGAACACCTGTTCAATTTCTCTGTTCTGTTCAGTTGCTTCAATGCATTTAGGGGTGTGGTCCTGGTCAATACAATCTCCTGAACTCAAAACTGAATGTCAGAATGGGAAAGAAAAGTGATTTAAGCAATTTTGAGCGTGGCATGGTTGTTGGTGCCAGACGGGCGGTCTGAGTATTTCACAATCTGCTCAGTTACTGGGATTTTCATGCACAACCATTTCTAGGGTTTACAAAGAATGGTGTGAAAAGGGAAAAACATCCAGTATGTGGCAGTCCTGTGGGCGAAAATGCCTTGTTGATGCTAGAGGTCAGAGGAGAATGGGCCAACTGATTCAAGCTGATAGAAGAGCAACTTTGACTGAAATAACCACGCGTTACAACCGAGGTATGCAGCAAAGCATTTGTGAAGCCACAACACGCACAACCTTGAGGCGGATGGGCTACAACAGCAGAAGACCCCACCGGGTACCACTCATCTCCACTACAAATAGGAAATAGGAGCTCACCAAAATTGTACAGTTGAAGACTGGAAAAATGTTGCCTGGTCTAAAGAGTCTCGATTTCTGTTGAGACATTCAGATGGTAGAGTCAGAATTTGGCGTAACCAGAATGAGAACATGGATCCATCATGCCTTGTTACCACTGTGCAGGCTGCTGCTGGTGGTGTAATGGTGTGGGGGATGTTTTCTTGGCACACTTTAGGCCCATTAGTGCCAATTGGGCATCGTTTAAATGCCACGGCCTACCTGAGCATTGTTTCTGACCATGTCCATCCCTTTATGACCACCATGTACCCATCCTCTGATGGCTACTTCCAGCAGGATAATGCACCATGTCACAAAGCTCGAATCATTTCAAATTGGTTTCTTGAACATGACAATGAGTTCACTGTACTAAAATGGCCCCCACAGTCACCAGATCTCAACACAATAGAGCATCTTTGGGATGTGGTGGAACAGGAGCTTTGTGCCCTGAATGTGCATCCCACAAATCTCCATCAACTGCAAGATGCTATTCTATCAATATGGGCCAACATTTCTAAAGAATGCTTTCAGCACCTTGTTGAATCAATGCCATGTAGAATTAAGGCAGTTCTGAAGGTGAAAGGGGGTCAAACACAGTATGGTGTTCCTAACAATCCTTTAGGTGAGTAGGTGATTAAAGTGTGGCAGGGTCTTTTTGTGTCTTTGTGCTCTTTAGTAATCAAAGATTGCTAACTGACAAGTAATGCTACATGTTCTTGAAAATATTTTTTTATGTACCCATAACTGTGCCAGTCCACTGATGTTTGATCTCTTTCCTGTGTTAGGATGTATCAGATGTGCTGTCCGACCTACGAGAGCGCCTCCTTACGCATGTTTAAACTGGGCAGAACGGAAGCCATTCGATCCACCACCACAGAATCGCTTCAGTTCACACAAGCCATGGATGATCCGTCAAAAAGCGTACAAGTTTACATTCTCATTTGTCACTCTTGATTAAGTTCATTTTCCATGTTATTATTTCCATATTATTTCCATGTTTCGTTTTTACATTTGCAGAATGGAGAGAAAGCATCACTGCTCGAAAAGGCAATCAAAGTCCACAGAGAGCACACACACATGGTGAGCGTCATATGATCTTTAAATATTTAAATGTTTGTCATGTTATCAAGAATTCTCAGTAAAAATGATCTAATTTTCTTTTATTTTTATTGATGCGGTGTTATAAATTTGCCTCTTTTTGCCTCCTCCTGATCTGTTTTTGTTTCTTTTGTAATCAGGCCATCCATGGACAGGCTATAGAGAGGCACATACTGGGTCTAAAGATGGTGGCCATTGAAGATCTGACGTCTTTACCTGAGATCTTCATGGACACATCATTCGCTGTATCTTCACATTTTAATCTCTTCACGAGTCAGGTTTGTGGCTGCTTAATAACAATCTGTACAGAGTTTTGCTATTAATGGGAATTAGACTGGAATTGATTCACTCTTATGCCGTCTCATATGGGACTTTCTTCTAAGTTTTTGAATAATATCTTGCCCACCTTTTTAAATAAAATGAAAATGAGAAGAAAAAAAACACCATAAAAGAACCATAAATCCACAAAGTCAGGGTTTCTTTCTCCAAAAAAGGTTCGTAATTCAGTTTTACATGACCAATTCCATCCTCTCATCTTATATTTTAACAGGCTTGTTTTTTGTTTATTTATGTCACTGTACCTTTAAGACTTCTATATGTAAATGACCTCTGTTATTATTAGTTAACCTCTTTGCGTGTGTAATGAGTCTTGTGGGTTTGCATAGCTGGCCTGCTTTACATTGTGTCAGGTTCACAAAACAATCCGGAATGTGCCTTTCAAATGGTTAACATCATCTCCAAACCAGACGTGTCTCCAGGGCCGTCAATATTGGGACAAAAGATACTGATGCTTCTAGAGGCCCACAGCAACAACCTGCACTGGGGCCTCAGATACGGCCCTGCACATTGCCATAAGATTCCTGAGACAATCAATATGTCTGTCCACACCAGACGCGTCTCGTAGTCATGACAAAATCATTATAAAAATCACAGCCTGTGAGCATGTGGGTGGGCTATCTCTGCAAGCACACTGAACTCACAACGAAATTGATAAGGACATAACCATATTCATAAATATTATCTATTGCCGCTTTCTGTATGGCTAAAAAGGTCACTCAAATAATATTCATACTCATAATAAATTATTTTAACATTAAAGGTGCAGTGTGTAATATTTATGAGGATCTATTGACAGAAATGCAATATAATATACATAACTATGTTTTCAGTGGTGTATAAAAACCTTACATAATGAACCGTTATATTTTCATTACCTTAGAATGAGCAATTTCTATCTACATACACTGCGGGTTCCCCTTACAGTGAAGTCACCATTTTGCACCGCCATGTTTCTACAGTAGCCCTAAACAGACAAACTGCTTTGTAGAGCGCTAGCTACTCTCTATTGTCTCCGACGATTACATTTTTGTCATGTGTCGGCCACCATAGCTTCTCTATGTGCTTCGAAAGGGAGGGGTGAGCAGTGGGCAGTTGCAATTCGCAACTGTGAATACAGTGCACCTTTCAATAATCACATAATCAGTTCCTGAGATTATCATTGCCACAGAAATAGAAACCGTTTCTAAAATAGAATCCCGTCGCTTGTTGCACATTACCGTCTTGGCTGGTTGAAAAAAGTCTGATTAACATGAAAAAGATAAGGCTGAAGTGATATAAGGGACCTTGCTATAAATAATCTTTAGCCGCTCGGGAATCCTTCAGATTGGGATCCTTCAGAAAGGTTATTATGCGCTAGCATACATGCTAACCCTCAGCCAGGACCAGCACAATGTTTGATAGACCTCCCAAATCTAGATGCAAAGAAATACTTAGTGTCTTCTTCTGGTGTATCTATCCTATTTTCTTGCAACTGAATATGCATTGATAATAAGGGTGGTCATAGTGGTTATGGTTTTGTTACAATCTATGGACACACTTTTTTGTTTGTTTCAAAGAACTGGAAGATCTTTTGTCCCATTTAAAGCCCCTCTGGAGACTCTGCGAAACAGTGTCTCACTGTCATGCAATACCTTGCAAATCATTCTGCCATGTTGATGCCCTTTGATACATAAATCTGACAGGGCTGCTGCAACGCTTCCCCAAGAACACTTCTGTGCTATGCAGCAATATCTTTGAGCTCTAGTCAAAGAAAGGATTGTTTTGGAACTGTGTTTACAACTGTATTGGCACTAGGGGTGTCGCAATATATTGGTAATTATGATAACTGTGATATTTCAAAAATGAAATACTGATATAATATAATGCAATACTACACAGATTATATTATCGTAAATAATCCTGCGCCAGTAGCTGGATGGCAGTAATCTGGTTGACACTCCCAACACAATAGGTAGCGGTATTTCACCTGAAAGGGATAGTTCACCAAAAAATTTAATCATTTACTCAAGTTGTTCCAAACCTCTTGTGATTTTCTTGTGATCTAAAAAGAAGATATTTTGAACAATATGGGTAACCAAATAGTTGATGGGTCCCATTGACTTCCATAGTATTTTTGTTATATTTTCCTACTCTGGAAGTCAATGGGGCTTTGGGCCTGTTTGGTTCCATCCTCTCACCTCATATTTTAACAGGCTTGCTTTTTGTTTATTTTTGCTACTGTACCTTTAAGACATCTATATGTAAATTACCTCTGTTATTATTAGTTAACCTCTTTGCGTGTGAAATGAGTTTTGTGGGTTTGCATAGCTGGCCTGCTTTACATTGTCTCAGGTTCACAAAGCAATCCCGAATGTGCCTCTCAAACGGTTAACACCTTGTCCTAACCAGACGTGCTGCCAGGGCTATCGATAGTGGAACAAAAGGTACTGGCACTTCTAGGGGCCCACAGCAACAACCTGCACCGGGGCCCCAGATACGGCCATAAGATACCAGCGACAATCAATATGTCTGTCCACACCAGACACGTCTCGTAGTTGTAACAAAAATGTGGGTGGGTCCTCAGAATTTTTTTTACTGGAGTAGATGCCAATAAGTACAAATATACCAGTTCTGAAAGACAAAATTACGGGAATCGCCGTATCATTGAGAGCGGCAGTAGTGTAGGGGTAAGACGTACGGCATCTAGTTTTGACGCAAGTCGACCCGCGGTTCGAATCCGCCTTTCACCGAGTTCAATCTTCTCCCTTTTCCCATCACATATCAGATCGGAAAGGCATTTATTTTCAATAAAAATGACGAAAATATTAGAAAAGTGGAAATAAAGCGTCTAACATGTGTTTATCAATTAGGGGTAGGTAAACAGACATGTGCTGAATGTTAGAGACGATAAAAGTGAGTGGGTCCAATATCATTGATCGTAAAAAGTGGGTGGGTCTTGTCCCACCCACAAACAATGGTTCCGACACCCATGGACGTATCCCTTTAATGTTTGTTGGCACCCATCATGTAATGTAGAAATGAAGAAAACGCAGTGCCTGAATCCAAATATGCTTACTTTTCACTAGTCAATAAGTAATGTAGGCAAAAATACCCGGATGACTTACTACTTCTGGCGAGATTCTTAAGTGCTCCAGTGGACACTTTACTATACCATGAGGCTATGGGAGAGGAGTCATGAATGAAATGACACGCAACTGATGCTGCAGTAGGTCACCTAACTATGACAACATGACGATTGTAGTACATCCGAATTTACATTTATACTACACAGACTATATAGAACATACCTAAAAAAAAAAAGCAAAGTACTCAAGAGAGTTTGTGATTTTGGATGCAGCCAGTGTGTAGCTACAACTGCTGCACAAAATCATACTGGAGATGACAGACAAAAGCAAGACACTCTACCCACAGACAAAAAAAAGTTAGTTGTGACAGCCCTAATTATTAGTACTTGCTCTTCATAATACTTCATTTGTAGTGTTATGGGAACTATATCTGAAATTTCTCATCTTTAAAAGGGATAGTTCACCCAAAAATGAAAATTAGCCCATGGTTTACTCACCCTCAAGTCATCCTAGGTGTATATGACATTCTTCTTTCAGACAAATACAATCAGAGTTATATTAAAAAAATGTCCCGGCTCTTCCAAGCTTTATAATGGCAGTAAATGGCTATTTCGGTTTTGAAGTCCATAAAAGTGCATGTATCCATCATATAAGGGCTCCACACGGCTCCGGGGGGGTTAATAAAGGCCTTCTGAAGTGAAGCGATGTGTTTTGTGTAAGAAAAATATCCATATTTAAAACTTTACAAACTGTAATCTCTTAATTACCGCTAACTGTCGTACGCGCGTTTCATGAGAGACTGGCATTCCTGCGTATGAGTATGACGTAGGACGCTCCGGTGACAATATGCTTGTTCTCACAAGAGCCAAGTTTTGTTTTGCTCTATCCTCTGCGCTTCCGCGTTTATCACCGGAATTTACACAACGCCTGCGTCCTACATCATATGCTGGAATGAATGCGCATACAACATTAAGCGGAAGTTAGAGATTACAGTTTGTCATTCATCTGCCAAACAGATATTTGTGTGATAAAACAGTGTTTTTATTTGTCAGTACAATAAAAGTCAATGGGAACCAATGTTGTTTCAAAACATTATTCTACATATATTATGCTGTTTGGGTTTACTGTCCCTTTAAGGGCTTGAATGTTTTGTAAATCTATATTATTGTGAAATATAGCATTTTCATGTAAGCTGCGGTTGGATTATTTTCAGGTTGGATCAAAGACAGACTGTGTAATGTGTTTTGGACCCATGGTTCCTGATGGTTACGGTGTCTGCTACAACCCCATGGATCACCATATCAACTTCGCTGTGACGGCCTTCAATAGCTGTGAAGAAACCAACGCCACTAAACTGTCCAAGTTTCTAGAAGACGCACTTCTGGACATGAAGACTCTTCTGGAGCAGGTGTCTAAGGCCCATTGAGTGACGACACTTCTTTAATGGCAAAAGAAACTCTCACAGAAGCCCATATCATTAAACTGACATGTATTATTAGCTCATATTATTAGCTCATATTGGTATTCCATGTGTTGGTGTGTTGATTCCATTGTGACTATGTGGTGCTTTTGAAACTTTGATCTGTTTGTTTGAGGACAACAACATTGACTCTTTGCTGCCGGAAGTAGGGAAACCTGTTTCAAAACAGTAATTTTTGCAGTATATTTGAATAATGCTAGTGGTATAGAAATTACACACTTCACTATTCAGGGAAGTGACTATGGACTAAAAAGCTGCTACAATTCAAACGGGGAGAGACGCATTAATTCTGGTTATACGGTTTCAATCGTAAAAATTGTAAGTTTGAGAAGGCTGTTGAACAGGATATGTCCAGTCCATATCATGTTAAGCCCAAAGTATACAAGTTTTTGTGTGTGTGTGTGTGTACGCTAGTATATGTGTACAGTGTGCATGAAGTAAATTTCACCATCACCACATTACAATCAAAACAATCACAAAAAAAGTTATATAGATTATACACGGATATTTTACTTGCATGTCATGTGAGCATTAATAATATCAGAGATCCGTGAACATGTAATGTTACGTTAAATTATTGAGATGTTTGCTTAAAATTTCAAGTAAATATTTCAGCTCTAAGGGGTTCGGCTGACAAAAAAAATTTGTGAACCCCTGAAATTGACTATACTTTGGATGACTATCTGTTAGTCTGTACACATACACTAAGAGTATGCATAAAAACCAAAACTTTAAGCTTTAAGGAAATTCATGGTAGTTTCACAGATGGTAAGTAGGACTGTTATTCTAAACCAAAACTCTCACACCCACATTGAACTTTTCTAAATCACTCACTTAAATTTTATGATTAATTATTTCTCTGTGCTGGTAAATTAGCAGTAGACTTGGCACACATTATTGTCAGCAGATTAACTCATTACAATAAATATACAGAAGCACTTGTATATAAACAGTAAATTGTATTATTTTTGTTTTTAAATGGTATGACAAAACAAGATTATATCTTTGATATAAAGTTAATAAATCCTCCTGCTCTGATTCTGGTGTGCTAAACTTGCCAAATGATGACTAGGATGCGCCCAGGCTCTTGGTCTTGAAACACTCTTATAAACTACACTGGTTCTTTTTCAGAAGGATTAATATATGAATACTCTGCCCTGAACATTCCCTTGATTTGTTGATACTCCCCGTGGAATTCCACTTCAGCCCTGCTTCCCGAGGAGCTCCACAGGAAGAGCCGTGTCCCTCTGAATATGGTCGTCTTTAAGGCATCCACATCACGAATCTGGATAAGTAAAAGAAAACAAGAATACAAAACATCAGAGAATCACAACAATCTTAGTGCTTGCCCGACTACTTATTTTTTACTAAATGCCGGCTCAGTATCTATCCTATGTAAAGGACCTACAAAATACTGTGCAGCATTAGTTGCCTTTACTGATTCATATCAAATGTTTGCTTATGTGCTTTTTGAACACAAATTGCTTGAGTTTCACTTTATTCCAACCCGTATAGACAGATAGGGCCCTATCATACACCTGGCCCAATGCGATGCCAGGTGTGACGTAAGACATGGGTGTGCTGGTCTGAAAATGAGTTGTGTTCAGGCGCATTGCTATTTTAAGGCAAATGAAATCAACTGTGCCATTGACCAACAAAAACCTGGTCTAGAGTCAATAGGACAGTATTTTTGTGTTATTCAAAGGGTGCATTAGTAATATGCTGATTTGGTGCTCAAGAACATGTTTTTTATTATTATCAACATTGAAAACAGTTGTGCTGCTTAATAGCCTACACTCCGGGGCATACACAAAGGGATGCACAACAACACAGCAGCACACAAACATTTTAAAATATTAAAATAAAAGGTTCCCTTTCAAACGGTCAGTTCGTACTGTGTTGAAGACGCAATGGGAATTCTCCTATTCTCGAATATACTGAAGTAATTTGTAAAATCACGCAGTTCTACTGCCCAGTCAAAACAGTGTTGCGACATCTTGCACGCTATTGGCTGGCCAGTGGGAACTGCATGAACCAATGGCAGAACAGCGTAATCTGAGTGAACCAATGGACACAAAGCCCGCGAAGCTGAGCGCAAGAGCCCACGAAAGGGGCATATAAAATACGCTGTAACTGTCAAAAACGTCAGATTAATCTCCTTCAGCAATGATCTACGGTCCTCGCTGATAAACTCGAACAACACCACTTTCACCGTGAATTGACGAGCCTGCAGCGGAATAACGAGCTAGCCAGCCCGGACGTCCTGCGAGAGTCAGCGGCCTGCTGTATTTCAGCGCGCTCAAATCGCCAGCGATCCCGCGAGCTGTCACGCCTTTCCCCTACGCTCTTTGGTGAAACACTACGGTGTATCCTTTCTGTACAATACTGAGAAAAACATATCGCTTGTGTGGCATGTGCAGTACTTACCTGCACTAGGGGGATAACCACCACGTGTGCGTGATCTGTCTGGGCAAGGCCCATGCGGACGCTGCTCTCGCCGGGTCCGGCTGCTCTCACTGCGAGGGTATGCCCATTTCCTCCCTCTGTTCGCGGATAACGCTCTTTTCAGAGCGCGACCCCACCCCTCGCGCTCTCCCGTTTCCCTTTCCGTCTGAGCCTCGGCGGGAAAGAACAGCGGAGCCAGAGGGTTGCGTATACCGAGGCTAGTGAGTTCACGTCGGCCCAGTGCTCGCGTGCCTCGTCTTCGCCTCAGAGAGACATTTCCCCTGTGATGGTCTCTCGATCGGACCTGCTCCCTCTGCTCGACGCCAAGGGCCTGGTCTCATTCGTCGGCAATGAGGAAGACGAATCCGCACGATTACCAACGTCTCGCTCTTCCTTTTCTCTCGCTTGGGCCGCGCTAAGAAGCGCCGCGGACAGAGAATGCCAGAGTGGACGAGCGAACTAATGCCGGAGCTTCCCGCATTACTCGCTCTCAGACTGCTGGAGATATTGAGAGCGCGGCTTACGTTACAGACTGTTGTCACTGCAGCTCGCGCTTTCTACAGCGGCAGTGCGTGCTCCCTCTCTCTCTCCCAGCGTGCGCTCACTACTGTCGAGAGCGCAACTTGCATCATTGCTGCCTCGCTGTCTAGCGCATAATGGCGTTGTGAATGGCGGCCAAGCCCTGCGCCTTTTTCACTCTCTATCACTTCTCTCAGTCCTATTCAGGCGACTGGAGAGGTTCAACAGTGTAGTAAGCGAGCCTGATATGAAGCGCGCACGCCCTACAAACCAAAACACTGTCAAAAGCGTGATTTACGTCATAGCCGCCCCCGTTTGGTCAAGGAAGGAAGAAGACAGGGGTCGGCGTAACTGGGACTGGCGGCTTTATTTCTCAGATTTCTTTATTCACTCAAACTGAAAAATGCACGTGGGCGCACAAACTCAAAACAGGTTTCACTTTGCTTTTCAGATTAGACTCTCAGTTTCTTTCGTCGTCAGCAGCAATGGCAGTGTGCGCGCAGTCCCAGTTCAGGTTCTCTCTCCCTCCGTCTCTCTCGCGCACTGGCTTTATGCGGTCTCTCCACGGCAATTACTGAAATCAGAGACAGGTGTTCGTAATCTGCATTTGACCTACTTACTCACCGCCCGGTTCCTTTCCCTCTCTCCGCCCGCAGACCTCGCGAAACCAAGCCCACCTCGCCACATTCACCATTACAGTAAACGAGCCTGTTATAAAACATGCACACCTGTACAGAAAACGTTGTATTAACGGTGATCCTAATAAACAATTAAGAGTTCTTTCCTCTGTTATGACTGCAGGCAGTGTGTCCCCTACATAGGGTGTACCCCTATGCACTGTTAATTCAGCGCTATAGAGTTCAGTTCTATAGACACGCCAAAATTGTGGGCGTTGCATGTTTGGCCACTCAAGGGGGGCTTGAGAACCTCCCAGTGAGTGTCTTGAGCATCATCAGTGAAGCTAGAGCTCTGTCTACTAGACGTCTCTATGCTCTTAAATGGTCAGTGTTCTCTGACTGGTGTTCAGTCAGGAACTATAACCCAGTGTCGTGCGAGATATCACAGATTCTTGTTTTTGCTACAAGAGATGTTGGATGCAGGACACACTCCATCCACACTCAAAGGCTACGCGGCAGCTATCGCCGCATCTCATACGCCTATAGCTGGCCAATCAGTAGGCAGACACGACATGATCATAAAATTCTTAAAAGGAGCCAGGAGGCTTAACCCCGTTTCAACACCGTTCAAAGCACAGGTAATCACTCTCTCTGCCCTCCCCACTTCGGAGGATGAGAGACAGTTACACCTGCTCGGCCCTGTTAGGGCGCTTAGAGCATATATTGAGCGGTCCTCCCACTTTAGACAGTCGAAGCAGCTCTTTGTAAGTTTTGGTGACCGAACTAAGGGACATCCGGTCACCAAACAAAGCCTAGCCAGATGGCTAGTGGACGCGATAGCGTTACCATATGAGACTATGGACCTCCAATGCCCCATAGGTGTCAAAGCTCACTCCACCAGAGGCATGGCCTCCTCCTGGGCGTGGTCTAGTGGAGTTTCTATGGGTGACATTTGTAGATCGGCAGGTTGGTCCTCACCATCTACTTTTACCAGATTCTACAGTATGGATGTCCCTGCACTGCAGGCACAAGTCCTCGCTGTATAATAAAATACTAAGACGGCCTAATATATATATATATATAAACGATGTGTCAGTAACTCTAGTCTTGAGCCCTTTCTAATAAGTGTTCAAACTTGAGGGAGTACATGTCACTGCGCTTATCATAGCACGGCGGGATTTTACAGGTTCCCATGGCGTCTTCGACGCAGTACGAACTGACCGTTCGAAAGGGAACGTACTCGGTTACTTAATGTAATTTCGGTTCCCTGAGATAAGGGAAGGAGTACTGCGTAGACGGCCGTGCTATGGCGCTGACTCGGGTGATCGTCGCTTCAGTCAATTTAACCTGAGCGTATTTTATATGCCCCTTTCGTGGGCTCTTGCGCTCAGCTTCGCGGGCTTTGTGCCCATTGGTTCGCTCAGATTACACTGTTCTGCCATTGGTTCATGCAGTTCCCACTGGCCAGCCAATAGCGTGTGAGATGTCTCGACACTGTTTTGACTGGGCAGTAGAACTGCGTGATTTTACAAATTACTTCAGTATATTCGAGATTAGGAGAATTCCCATGGCGTCTTCGACGCAGTACTCCTTCCCTTATCTCAGGGAACCAAAGTTACGTTAAGTAACCGAGTACGTTTCCTTTGTGGAGAAGCGTTCAGTCTTTCTGAATCTGCCATGGTGCAAGCGCAACTGGCTTTTAAAGGGAATGGGAGAGACTCTGATTGGTTTATTGCACGTTACCCCCAAAACACACCCATAACTCATTACGAGATTAGGTACAACCCTTTTGGACCATGCGCCTGGCGCACCGACCTTTTTGCCGTCTTTAAACAACACAAGTGGATTCGTACACGTCCTAAGTGCACCTGCACCATGCACTCAGATCGTTAAAATAGGGCCCATACAGGGTGTGATTACATCTCTTCACTTGTCAGCCAGATGATTGTGCTTATACATTACCACTCAAAAGTTTGGGTTGTTATTAAATGTTTTTGAAAGAATTATCTGATGTTCAACCAAGCCGCATTTATTTGATCAAAATACAGTGTAAACAGTAATATTATGAAATATCATTGCAATGTAAAATGCTCTATTTTTATATATTTTTTAAATGTATTTTTTTTCCTATGATGTCAAAGCTGAATTTTCTTCAGTACAGTCTTCAGTACAATACAATACAGATTGTTTCAAAGCAGCTTTACAGTGATACAGTGTCACATGATCCTTCAGAAATCATAATATGCTTATTTGGTGCTCAAGAAAATGTTTCCTATTATTATCAACATTGAAAACAGTTGGCTGGTTAATATTTGTGTGGAAACCGTGATCATTTATTTTCAGGATTCATTGATAAATATAAAGTTCAAAAGAACTGTTTAAAAAAAAAATATTTTGTAACATTATAAATGTCATTACTGTCACTTTTGATTAATTTAATGCATCCTTGAAGATAAAAGTATTAATTTTTTTTTCTTAAATCTTACTGACCCCAAACTTTTGAACAATAGCGTATATTTGTATGGAGGATGGATGCACAGTGACTTACCAGTATGTATGTTGAGTTTGTATCAGTATAGTTGAGCACAGAAAGTGCTCTGATCTGAATCCTCAAAGCTGGAGGAGCATCGATGAACACACGACAGCTCTGAGTGTTAGAGGAGGAGGTGGCTGGACTCTTGATCGGATTCTCAATGAGCCCGGATGGAGAGAACAGCTGAATGTCACACTCTTCGAGGAAGATATGTACTGTCACATTCTTTCAGATGATTTAAGTTTGGCTAAATGTACAACAACTTTTTATAGTTTACCCATTAATGTAAATTCTGTCATTATTTACTCACTGTATGTCTTGTTGGTCACACTTTAGGGTTAAATTCTCACTATTAACTAACTAACAACTACAACTTTTGCCTCAATAAACTCCTAAGTACTGCTTATTAATAGTTAGTAAGGGATGTAGAATATGGTCATGCAGAATAGAGCATTAATACACTATATTGCCAAAAGTTTTGGGACGCCTGCCTTTACATGCACATGAACTTTAATAACATCCCATTCTTAATCCGTAGGGTTTAATATGGAGTTGGCCCACCCTTTGCAGCAATAACATCTTCAACTCTTCTGGGAAGGCTTTCCACAAGGTTTAGGAGTGTGTTTAGGGGATTTTTTGACCATTCTTCTAGAAGTGCATTTGTGAGGTCAGACACCGATGTTGGACGAGAAGGCCTGGCTCGCAGTCTCCACTCTAATTCATCCCAAAGGTGTTCTATTGGGTTGAGGTCAGTCAACTTCCTCCACACCAAACTCGCTCATCCATGTCTTTATGGACCTTGCTTTGTGCACTCATGTTGGAACAGGAAGGGGCCATCCCCAAACTGTTCCCACAAAGTTGGGAGCATGAAATTGTCCAAAATATCCTGGTATGCTGAAGCATTAAAAGTTAATTTCACTCGAACTAAGGAGCCAAGGCCAACCCCTAAAAAAAACAACCCCACACCATAATGCCCCCTCCACCAAACTTTACACTTGGCACAATGCAGTCAGGCAAGAACCGTTCTACTGGCAACTGCCAAACCCAGACTCGTCCATCGGATTGCCAGACAGAGAAGCGTGATTGGTCACTCCAGAGAACACGTCTCCACTGCTCTAGAGTCCAGTGGCAGCGTGCTTTACATCACTGCATCTGACACTTTGCATTGCACTTGGTGATGCAAGGTTTGGATGCAGCTGCTCGGCCGTGGAAACCCATTCCATGAAGCTCTCTATGCACTGTTCTTGAGCTAATCTGAAGGCCACACGAAGTTTGGAGGTCTGTAGCTACTGACTCTGCAGAAAGTTGGCAACTTCTGTGCACTGTGCACCTCAGCATGCGCTGACCCCACTCTGTGATTTTACGGGGCCTGCCACTTCATGACTGAGTTGCTGTTGTTCCCAATCCATAGTTTTCACGTGTCGTCACACGCATATAGGAACGCACACCAGGAGGGCAAAAACAAGGCTCTCCTCCATTGCCCGCTAGTCATTTTTACCAGGTTTGTAGTCAGTATTAATGCGGTAAGACAGTGATATTAAAATACCAAATTCAATATACACCTTAATGATGTTGCATACTTTGTAAAGGAAAGCAGACGAATACAGAATATTAGTGCAACACAAGGTTTTTCGTTAGGTGTTTTCCCCATCGAAACCCATTATAAAGAAATGCCTCATCTACTCGCCTGTATATAGTATGTATCATCAAAAAGGTGTAAACTGAATATGATCTTTTAATATCACTGTTTTAGTTCATTACAGCACTTTAAGTGTGGGTTGCACTAAGGATTCTTTAGCCTTCAGTTCACCTCCGTCTGCTGCTTGATCAGCTCTATAACGGTTTTACTGCGTAATTTATCTGTGTTTAAAATAAAGTGGTGCAACGACTTGATTTAAAATAAAACCCATATCAACAAATCCTTTAAACTTTGCTTAATTTAATCCTTATTGGTGCAACTCACCCTATAGTGTTTATCACGTTAAGCGTTTTAAAATGTCATGCTGTTTTCAGTGATTGAAATACTGCAGCAGGTGCTGTATATGGATCATAAGTAACCAAAACATGCATCTTGTTCACATATTTTTGTTTTAAGATGGAAATTTGACAGGCTTGTGCTGTAGTTCTATGGAGTTCTATGGCGGTTTTGCCCTCCAAGGCTCGGCGAGAGTCACATGACTGAAAACTATGGATTGCTTCCATTTCCTAGTCATGTCATGTGATTCCCTTGCCCTTAATGTCATCTTGTCATGTGCTTCCTTTGCTTCATGTGTTTTTTCTGATTGGTTCATCGTTTGAGTCCTTTCAGGTGTGTTTTATGCCATTAGTCCATGTGTACTGTTTGTAGACTACAGCTCAGCATTCAACACCATTGTGCCCTCCATACTTGACGTGAAACTCCGGGCTCTAAGCTTAAACAGCTTGTTATGCAGCTGGATCCTGGACTTCCTGTCAAACAGACGCCAGGTGGTCAGAATGGGCAGTAACATCTCCTCATCACTGACTCTCAACACTGGAGCCCCTCAGGGCTGTGTTCTCAGCCCACTCCTGTACTCCTTGTACACACATGACTGTGTGGCAACCCACAGCTCCAACACCATCATCAAGTTTGCTGACGATACGACGGTGGTAGGTCTCATCACTGACAATGATGAAACGGCCTACAGAGAGGAGGTGCACACTCTGACACGATGGTGTCAGGAGCACAACCTCTCCCTCAACGTCAGCAAGACCACGGAGCTGGTGGTCGACTTCAGGAGGAACGAGAGAGAACACCGCCCCATCACCATCGATGGAGCACCGGTGGAGAGAGTCAGCAGCTTCAAGTTCCTCGGTGTCCACATCACAGAGGAACTCTCATGGTCCGTCCACACTGAGGCCGTTGTGAAGAAGGCTCATCAGCGCCTTTTCTTCCTGCGACGGCTGAGGAGGTTTGGAATGAACCGCCACATCCTCACACGCTTCTACAGCAGCACCATAGAGAGCCTGCTGACTGGCTGCATCACCACCTGGTACGGCAACAGTACCGCCCGCAGCCGCAAAGCCCTGCAAAGGGTAGTGCGCACGGCCAGCTGCATCATCGGAGGTGAGCTTCCCTCCCTCCAGGACATTTACGCCAGGCGGTGTGTGAAGAGAGCTCAGAGGATCATCAGAGACTCTAGCCACCCGAACCATGGGCTGCTCTCACTGCTGCCATCAGGCAGACGGTACCGCAGCATCAGAACACGCACCAGCCGACTCCAGAACAGCTTCTTCCCACAAGCAATCAGACTACTTAACTCCTGATCCATCAGTATCATAACACACACTGGACAGAATATCACTCAGCACAACCCACTGTAGATACACACACATTATATACACATTTATTTATCATACAGCATCTATTGCACTTTGGATTTCAATTTGTGAATAATATTGTATACTATACATTGTATATTATTATTATTATTATAGCGTAATGTATATTGTTTAGTGTATGTTTAGTGTATATTGTTTAAAGTATATGTATATTGTAAGTATGTGTATATTGTTTAAAGCTGTGAGAACTACACTCACATTGTGTAAATTATTTATTGTTTATTGTAGAGTTTACTGTGCTGTGAGTAATTGTGTGCGCATCAGATATGTAATCTGTTGTTGCTTAAATGTTGTACATGTCATGTCATGACTACTATGTTTGCTCGGACTGCACCTAGGAATTTCACCTACTCTTGCACTTGTGCATATGGTAGAGTGACAATAAAGTGATTTGATTTGATTTGATTGATTGTGTATATATAGCCCTCATGTTTCTATTATGCCTTGTCTAGCTTTGTCTTTGTAACCTGCTGTTGGAGAGTTTTGACAAGTTCTGTTCATGTCAAAGTTTAAGTCCCCAGTTTTTGTCATGTTTTAGTTCTGTTTATTTTTGTATCACATTTATAATTTTTCAATAAAACTGCACTTGGGTTCGCATCTCAACTCGCCTTCAGTGAACCCCTGTTGCAGTTGAATAGAAAGTTCATAAGAACAGCATTTATTTGTAACTCCTTACAAGTGCCAGACAAGAAAGGAACTCAGATTTGGTATGACATGAGGGCGAGTAACTGATGACAGAATTTTTGGACGTACTATCCCTTTACAATAAAATCTATATTAAATTTGATGAATGTACATATTTACTCAAATATTAAAAATTGTCAAGCAATAACTTTTAACAATAACAATTGTTTGCAATAACTCACCTCCATGAGGGCTTTTTTTGTTCTTTACACTCTGATAAAATAGTACTACTCCGTTGCCAGGGGTCAGGCGGCTCTGACGCACCAAAAGAACATTTGATCTTGAGTTCAGTGTTTTACCAGACGTCCTCTCGCAGAGACGCATCAGGATGAGTCTGTCATACAGGGCGATATTCTCCTCTAAAAAAAAATTACACAAAAATACACACAATTCACCATACTAGAACTGCATCAGATTCCCATGTCTTTATGGAATTTAAGCTCAGTACTTACTTTGCCGGCAGTTAAGAGTGCTGGATACAATTCTGATTTGAATAACCTCATCAAGAGGTCGGCCAATAGCAAATATACACCTTGTCTGA
The DNA here is from genome assembly GCA_023566225.1 of Romanogobio albipinnatus. NCBI lineage: Eukaryota > Metazoa > Chordata > Actinopteri > Cypriniformes > Gobionidae > Romanogobio > Romanogobio albipinnatus. The sequence goes on along the minus strand of CM042253.1, from coordinate 19,400,636 downwards.
GTGACATTGCGAAGATCGATAGTGCCCGAGTCTTGAAGGAGGAGTTGCCCACAGAAACCTGAAACCAGAAAAGCTGATTTATTCTGCCCCTCTGTCTATTCACATATCAATCCACAAAACTGAATGACCAAACAGGATACTGATTATATATATAGTTTGTGTTTACATAATAAATTTGTGTGTACTCTGTATAATTATTATGTTTATATAAATATTCATGTATATATTTAAGAAATATTTGCATGTATATACTGTATACATTTATATAATTTATATTATATATAAATATAAATATTTTATATATAAATATAATACATTTTTCTTAAATATATACATGCTTGTGTGTGTTTTTATATATAAATAATAATTATACACAGTTCACACACATATATTATGTAAACACAAACTTTTATTTTGGATGTGATTAATCGTGATTAATCTTTTGACAGCCCTAATATATATATATATATATATATATATATATATATATATATATATATATATATATATATATATATATATATATACACACACACAGTGAGGAAAATAAGTATTTGAACACCCTGCTATTTTGCAAGTTCTCCCACTTGGAAATCATGGAGGGGTCTGAAATTGTCATCGTAGGTGCATGTACACTGTGAGAGACATAATCCAAAAAAAAAATCCAGAAATCACAATATATGATTTTTTTACTATTTATTTGTATGATACAGCTGCAAATAAGTATTTGAACACCTGTCTATCAGCTAGAATTCTGACCCTCAAAGACCTGTTAGTCTGCCTTTAAAATGTCCACCTCCACTCCATTTATTATCCTAAATTAGATGCACCTGTTTGAGGTCGTTAGCTGCATAAAGACACCTGTCCACCCCATACAATCAGTAAGAATCCAACTACTAACATGGCCAAGACCAAAGAGCTGTCCAAAGACACTAGAGACAAAATTGTACACCTCCACAAGGCTGGAAAGGGCTACGGGTGAATTGCCAAGCAGCTTGGTGAAAAAAGGTCCACTGTTGGAGCAATCATTATAAAATGGAAGAAGCTAAACATGACTGTCATTCTCCCTCGGACTAGGGCTCCATGCAAGATCTCACCTCGTGGGGTCTCAATGATCCTAAGAAAGGTGAGAAATCAGCCCAGAACTACACGGGAGGAGCTGGTCAATGACCTGAAAAGAGCTGGGACCACCGTTTCCAAGGTTACTGTTGGTAATACACCAAGACGTCATGGTTTGAAATCATGCATGGCACGGAAGGTTCCCCTGCTTAAACCAGCACATGTCAAGGCGTCTTAAGTTTGCCAATGACCATTTGGATAATCCATTTGGAGTCATGGGAGAAAGTCATGTGGTCAGATGAGACCAAAATATAACTTTTTGGTCATAATTCCACTAAACGTGTTTGGAGGAAGAAGAATGATGAGTACTATCCCAAGAACACCATCCCTACTGTGAAGCATGGGGGTGGTAGCATCATGCTTTGGGGGTGTTTTTCTGCACATGGGACAGGGCGACTGCACTGTATTAAGGAGAGGATGACCGGGGCCATGTATTGCGAGATTTTGGGGAACAACCTCCTTCCCTCAGTTAGAGCCTTGAAGATGGGTCGAGGCTGGGTCTTCCAACATGACAATGACCCGAAGCACAAAGCCAGGATAACCAAGGAGTGGCTCTATAAGAAGCATATCAAGGTTCTGCCGTGGCCTAGACAGTCTCCAGACCTAAACCCAATAGAGAATCTTTGGAGGGAGCTCAAACTACGTGTTTCTCAGCGACAGGCCAGAAACCTGACTGATCTAGAGAAGATCTGTGTGGAGGAGTGGGCCAAAATCCCTCCTGCAGTGTGTGCAAACCTGGTGAAAAACTACAGGAAACATTTGACGTTTTAATTGCAAACAAAGGCTACTGTACCAAATATTAACATTGATTTTCTCAGGTGTTAAAATACTTATTTGCAGCTGTATCATACAAATAAATAGTTACAAAATCATACATTGTGATTTCTGGATTTTTTTTTTTTGATTATGTCCCTCACAGTGGACATGCACCTACGATGACAATTTCAGACCGAAAAGTGGGAGAACTTGCAAAATAGCAGGGTGTTCAAATACTTATTTTCCTCACTGTATAGGTCTGAATATATAGTTGTGAATCCTGAATATATAGTTATAATTAAGCTGATTATACATTTCATGAATATATGTATATTCAGTTTTAACTATATATCATGATTCACATTTAAATATTCAGATTTGTATCCATATATTTAGAATTATAAATATTTCTCTCTAATATATGTATACACTGATCTTATATATACTGTATATTATAACTATAATTATATTCAGATTTCATGTAATTATTTCCTGTTTGGCCCATCAGAATAATACAATATCTATCGTAATAGCAGTACAGTTTGCATAATTACAACTAACCTTAAACCACTTATTTGTGTAATTACACTGTAACAACTTTGCCTTAAAATTAAGTCTAACCAATACAAAAATGTCAGGAATTTCAAGAAATATTACAAAATTGTATAATATGCCCACTTTGGCTGGCAGTCTTATATGGAGTTAGCAGACACTTGCCACCTAACTGGTCTGTGGTGGTTCTGTTGGCGTGCTCATGGTGCTTTTCATCAAATCCACTGTAGGTACAATGGCTGAAAAACTCTTCTTCATCTTTATAATTCTGACAGCTGGACCTTGTGTGGTTCTCGTAAGCACTCCTGGGGTTCTCTGGTGCTCTGATTGGATGTGAGTGTCGTTGGGCTCTGGTGTGGAGGTATGGGCTGATGAACAGTCAGGGCTATAGCAGGCCTGGATCGTTATGGGTTTTGGCAAGTGGAGGCAAAGAAAGGGGCTAACAGGAAGAGGACTGGATGGGCCCATACAGGACACGGTCCGAGACTGGATCCCATAACCACATGAGACAGAGCACTACATTACAGAGCAGAAAGAAAATGAGGGATGGAGAAGAATGTTCACATGATTATTCTAAAACTCTAAATCCATAAAATGGGACTTTGGCTGTGAATTGTTAGCATATGTAGGACGATAGATGTGTTGGCACATTACCTCACTCCACTCGTGCACATCCCAGTGGAAAGAACAGACTTGAGTGAAGCATGGTGCAATGACAGGAGGCTTGTTTCTTGACTCACACCGTTCAACCTCCACAATCCTCTCTACACCCCCCTCATACTGAACACACTGCACTCTTCTCACAGATACGCCCATCCCGCAAGACACCGAACAGTCGCCATGCTGTCCCACCTGCCACCTACAGAATAATTTAGTGAATTAAGACACCCTAATCCTAATAATACCGGTAATAAAGAAAATCAATTGGTTTTGCTTCAAGACAATAGACATTGAGCCTTAACCCAACCAGGGTTATTGTTAACTAAAACAAAAACCATAAAAAAATATTTTCATTACTTGAAATAAAATACACATTAAATGAAATAAATATAAAGACCAACTAAATGAAATCATAAATGTTGCCTTGTTAACTAGCTGAAATAAAAGTTTACTAAAATCAGTAAAACTAAATAAACAAACTAAAGACTAAGATGTAATAAAAACTATATAGACTTTTTTTTGTTGAAAATATTAAAAAAGACAAAAGCGTACAATAAAATTACTAAAACTTTAACTAAATTAAAAAATATTAACTAAAACTATATCTTTATTACTTTATTACAGTTTTATATAATAAAACTCCTTTATATAATAAAACTGGACCTAACATAGTACCAAATATGTTTAATGTTCAAAAGTGTCATAAATGAACAAAAATGTACATTGAACAAAAATGTTTCAACATGAACTACTTAGGCTTTTGCTTTTGCCACTAGAGGGCCTCAGCACACTTTCAAATTATTTTAAATTAAACAAATGCCGCTATAAGAGCTAACAATCAAGATAGAAACCAACATATTTCTTATTTAAACCTAGAAAAGTCAGGGAAATTAATACAATCTTAAGAAATCATGGGAATCTCAGTAGTGAATATATTTTTTTCCTCATTATGTGAAGCTCTAAAATATTTTGTGTAATTTGTGTAAATTATTTAGAAAATGCACTGCTAATGATTTACTATTTCTGGGTAAAATAAAAAACACTCATAATCCCCAGAAAAGACTGGAAAGTCATGTAAATTAATGGCATATAAAGAATGGCATATAAAAAAAACTCCAAGTATGTAACAACAATATTAAAAAAAATCCTATTAATGTATGCATGATTATGGTAGCATAGATTATGGTTAGTTGCACTTTATTATTTGCATTTAGTACTGATTATTCACCTGCTGTTTGTGAACCAACCGAATGCAGAATGCGGTCCATTTTCCGCTTATTAAAACATGCATTACAGATTCTTCGAAGAACTGTAAGTATTTGGATTAACAAAGATTAATAAATACTGTAACACATAATACATTAACTAATGTTAATTAATGAGACCTTATTGTAAAGTGTTACCCATAATGTTAATGTTAGTTAATAAAATCCAGCTGTTCATGGTTTGTTCATGTTAGTTCACAGTGCATTAACTAATGTTAACACATACAACTTATGATTTTAATAATCTATTAGTAAATGTTGAAATTAATGTTGAAGTGCAGTTCATTATTAGTTCATGTAAACTAATGGACTTAATTCATATTAACTAATGAAACCTTATTGTAAAGTGTTACCACATTATGTTATAATTTTAGGTCTAATATTTATAAATGGCAGGACAACAGTTTTACTAGCTATTGCTGTCCTCGACAAGAGGCGAGATTAGGTATAGTCACTGTCACCATTCTTCGTAAGACAAAAAAATAATGTATATAATATATATATACATACATACATATACATACATATAATATATAATAACTAACTGAGCCTGTGAAATTGCATAAATACAGTCAATAATTTAATTGTTTAATTTATTTCGTTTATTTAGTTAATTCAGTTTAAACGGTTATTTTCTGTATTTTTTCTGTTCAATTAATGTGAATTACACTGTATTTGTGTCTAAATTTCTAGATTAGAATGTCAATGATGACATTCTCGTTCAAATATACCCCCCTGTTTTGTTTTTTTGGCAGTCTGGAAATAATGAGTTGTAATGTCTATAAACAGGAAGTCAGTACTTCATATGTTCAGTAGAGATGAGGTGTGTACAGTCTGTGATGGTTTACCTGGCTGGACAGATTTCAGTATTACACTCCACTACCTCTGAAGGTCTTGGCACAGACTGACAAGCAGATTCTCCCACCACCAAATCCCTGTTTCCGATTCCTTCCTCCACCCTCTGGGAACAGTACAGTACTCTTTTTGCTAAACCACCTCCACAAGAAACACTGCACGGCCCCTGTATGAAGCGCCACCTGATAAAGAAAGACACAGTGGTCATCATGTGTGAATGTATAGGAGAATTTCTAGAAGCCAAAAGTATAGTTTAAGCAGTGCTTACACAGCAGGACATATTGATGGGTTACAGGGCTGGGTATACAGCTCTGGTTTACTGGTACGATCACAAAAGAACTCTGGGACCTCTAGACGTGATTGGTGATCCACACAGGAGAACCAAACCTGCTGAGATCCTGTGTAAATGCGTAAGCATGCACAATTACAATTGTATGCACAATAACAATTGAGTTTTGTCTTCATTTAAGCATGTGCATTCAGATGTCTCATTTACCATTGCCACAGGTCTTGGAGCACTGGCCAATCACAGGGCTCCAAACATAAACTGGAACCATTCTGGAACGGGGCATTACATGGGAATCTGTTCGGGTCAGCTCGGTCTTGAAGACATTTCAGAACAGATCACATGAATTTTCAGCATTCTTCTAATATGCTCACGAAACAATTTTTATTATTATCAAGGTTGAAAAAAGTTGTGATGCTTAATATTTTTATATAATTATACTTTGTATATAATTATAGTTATACTTTTTTCCCCAAGATTCTTTGATTAATCAAAAGTTCAAAAGAACAGTATTTATTTTAAATAAAAATTGTAACATTATAAATGTCTTTAGTAGTTTAAATATGATATGATATTCTGTGTGTGGCATTTCAGGTAATATTTAAAGAATATGTAACTGGTGTGTGGATGCGGAGCAGATTTGTGTGATTTTGCCAGGAGCGAAGACTGCATGGGCTTTTTGAAAAACAAATTATTCTGAGCAGCATTTCTCTCACCAGATATTGAAGAGCACAACGTAGAAAGCCCAAAAGGTAGCAGAGTGACTACATAACCCCTTGAGCATGGAGGGGAAATTACTGCCACTCCATTCCCCTCACAGCTCTGTTCCAGTCCATGTGTTGCTTAGTGACATGCAAAGCTTGATGCTTTGGCTTCTTTTAAAACAAACACTTTACCATTTGTTTTAAACATAAGTTACATGTTAAATTGTAGTTAATATTAACTTGAAAATAACTGCAATATCACACAAGCAATCCTGCTGATATTCAGTACAGCAGTACCTGCTTGTGTAATAATTATAACTTTATGTCAATATACTACACACTGACGCTGAATTTATTTTGTAACACAATACCTCTTTTTGGCTATCCCAGCCGACAGGACAAACGTCCACCACACAGGCAACATGTTCTGGGGGTTTGGGTTCAGAACACAAATTTTGCTCAACCTCAGAATCAGATCCATGATGGGAGCGGACACACGACACCGTTCTCTGGGCCTCCCCGGGTCCACACACAGCCGAGCACTCACCAGGCTCAGACACCTGCCATCTACAACACAAACACATATACATATGAATATATACACACAACTGCCAGAATGACTCAATACAGACTCTCCAAACCATTGTAAACAGTTGTCATCACATCACAGGTTAAGGTGAACACTAAATCTAAATTGATAATTCATTTCAGTCTTACACACTTTGGCACGTTACCTGGCAGGACAGATTTGGGAATTGCAGGTTTCGGTTGTTGGAGGTTTAGAGTAAAAAGTACAGTCAGAGTCGGGGAGCTCCACTTTCACCATACTCTGCTTCTGAAAACACGTGACAGAGCGCACTCGCTCTCCTACACCACAGGGGGCGCTGCAGGGTCCAAACTCACCTAGCTCCCAGCTACAACAGATAGACAAATTAAACTCCTGTATTCAAAGACCCTGCCAAAAATTACACCTTCAGCCCATGTTTTTGTCCATCAAGCTACACACTTTAATGTTATAAATGTTATTTATAATGAAATATAAATTTTTGGGAACACTGTAATTTCTGCACTATTGAAGAGATTCTTCTCACAGACTGCATTGTGGGCAATAATGCAAAAATCCAAAGTACCCCTTTGAAAAATGTGGGTCTTCACAGACATGGCCAAACAAAAGCTGCATCCCAATTCAGAGGTAGCATCCTTCGAAGGCCGCATTCGAAGGCCGGTTGCATCACAGCGGCGCGACAAAGACTCCCTCAATTTGAAGGCTCCTTCAAATCTGAGTCCTTTGTTTTCCAGGCAATGAAGGATATAACAGATGGATCCTTCACGGCCTAGCCTACCCCGGACTTCATTGCGCGCTGGTGACGACAGGATGTTTTTTGAGATAGAAAATGCCAGATTACACTTTAAAAAACTTTAAAGCAGTTCAAATGATGACTTATATCTTACTAAAATGCGATTTTATATACTTTATATATACTCTTTTCCCTTGTTTCACAGACAAGGCTTAAACCTAGTCCCAGACTAAAATGCATGTTTGAGCTGTTTTAACTGAAAGCAACTATATTTGACATATCTTAAAATATGTCAGTGCCATTGTTTTGTCTCAAGATTCACACCAGCATGTTTATAAAAGCTACTTAATTGTCCTAATTGGACTAAGGCCTAATCCTGGCCTGACTGTGAATTGTGAATCAATCTAAGGCCTGACTGTGAAACCAGGCCTTCATTATGTACAGAAATGGACCACGGTGAACATATTTAGACAGATTGTGAACCCCGTTTGGTTTTCAGACAGTTGAATACACCTTTCAATAAAGTCCTGTACAAACGTTACTGTCGCTCAAAGGCATGGCCTTTGAAGCCTCTGAATTGGGACACAGCTGAAGTCTACATCAAATGGGTCATGTTGCATGAGGCCAGAGTGGTTTCCTATTTGTTTTTCGTCAAGATAAATGAAAACAAATATTTGAAACTTTTATTATATTTCCCTGTATGTTTGATTGGCCACAAAACTATGAACCTGTAACACTGAATGGCACCTGGGTGGGCAGTTTGGCAGAAAGCAGGGCTGCAGTAGATCTGGTGTTTGAGGGGATGTACTACAGAGCTCATCTTCCAGGTGCTCGAGTGTGACCACATCTACACAGTGCTGACGGATTTTCTGGATCCCTACAAAAGAGAGATCAGATCAACGAGTTCAAAAAGAAATTACATTTATAAATGGTTTGTACACAAATACTGGGCATACAAAGTTTTATTACAGCAATATATGTTAATTATATAAATGTGAATATATTTACTGTAATATATTATTATATAAAAACACATATTTATGGATAATTTATGGTCCTCCCTTTCAGCTGTCCCGGTCCCCTTTCATCTTCACCAAAGTCGCAGAGGCTGCCCTTGTCTCACTAATGGAATTCTCATCAATCCTCAATTATCTCGCTCTCGAGAGTGATCGCACATGGACCTGGTGCTTAGACACCTTAGACAATTAGACAATTGGGGCTTCAGGTCAACTGGGAAAGAGCAAGCTCTCCCCGGTGCAGAGCATCTCTTTTCTCGGGATGGAGTTGGACTCGGGACTTAGTCACTATGATGGCGCATCTCACAAACGAGCGCACTTCAGTCGGTGCTGAACTGCCTGAAGTCATTCTTTGGAAAGACAGCGGCCCCGCTGAAACAATTTCAGAGGGTCCTAGGGCATATGGCATCCTCTGCCGTGGTTACGCACTCAGGTTGACACATATGAGACCGCTTCAGCACTGGCTCCAGACTCAAGTCCCGAGATGGGCATAGTCATGCCGATCTGTTGCAGTAGATGCCGATCTGTCAGCCCTTGGACAGACCTTACATTTCTATGGGCAGGAGTTCCCTTAGAACAAGTGTCCAGGTGTGTTGTTATCACAACAGACACATCCAAGATATGCAATGGGCATGCAGCTTCAGACTCCTGGGCAGGTTGATCCGGCTGGACAACACGGCGAATGTAGCTTGTATAAACTGTTTACATTCATGTTGCATGTCGCAACTTGCCCACCATCCTGTCACCTTGAAAAAAAGATCCTGTTGTTTTTACTGTATTGGCCCATCAGGACATTCTCAGAGCTCAGGCTCCTTGTGAAAGCCCCTCCCTGGCGAGGAAGAACCTTTGAGGCACAATTTGGAGTGAATTACAAAATTCACTCCAAATTACCAAGTGAATACCACCAGCAGTGGTAAATACGATCACTTAAGCCAGAGTTCCCTCTATGAGGCAGCTCTATGCCTTGAAGTGGCATATGTTTGTGAGCTGGTGTTCTTCCCGAGGTGAAGACCCACAGAGATGGGCAGTTGGGTCGGTGCTTTCCTTCCTGCAGGAGGTTGGAGGGGCAGCTGTCCCCTCCACCTTAAAAGTGTATTTGGCACATCACAATGCAGTGGACAGTAAGTCTTTAGGGAAACATCACCAGGTTCCTCAGAGGTGCCAGGTTAAACCCTCCAAGACCACACCTTATTCCCTGGTAGGACCTCTCTGTAGTCTCCTTTTGAGACTTTGAAGATGGTCCTCCTTTAAATGCTCTGAGCAGCTCTTCATCTGATTTGGGGAAGGCTGTCTCCAAACAGAGGATAGCCCACTGGATTGTGGATGCTATTTCCTTGGAATACCAGGCCTAGGATGTGCTGTGCCCCCTAGGAGTGCAAGTACACTCCACAAGGAGTGTTGCATCCTCCTGGGCTTGGTGACACCCAATACCCAATACCGTTTTACAATCTTTGGGTTGAGCCAGTCTTGTGCGTTATTGGGTATGAACAGGTAAACTGCGGGCAACTGGCAGGGTGTACCGCTTTCACACAGTGTCTTTCACCTCCCTGAGGTGATAACGTGCACTTTTTGGTTCATGAGAGTTCACCAGGCCGGCGAACCCTGGATGTCCTTCTAACCTTCAGCACCCTGTGGCAGAGCAATTCGCTGCAGGGCCCGTACTCATAAAGTATGCCTTTTCAGGTCAACCCTTGTACTTGAGGCTAGGTGCTAGTAATTCCCTGACAGTAATCCCATTTGATGTATTTTACATGGTGCAGTTTCCCCAATGGTAAACCTGTGGACGATGTTGCTTATGTGGGGTGTTGGGAAGATTACAACGGCGCTTGCAAGTGCACTTGTTACCCGGCTCACAGCAGCTTGCCAACATCTGCACTGCCAAAACCTGGTTCAGCTGGTTGTGGCATTTTCTCTGTGTCAGTACATCAACACATCGTTGAAGTGACTGACAGATATGGAATTTTGTGTCCCTCCCACAACACTGAACTACATGCTGAAAGGGCCGGGACACTGTCTCGGCTCCTCACCACAAACTTGAATGAGTGGATGCACGCCATCTCTGGCAAGTGGCATATGCAAATTCCACCCGCCAGTTCTAATTGTTCTTTTCTCTAAGTATCAGAAGTGTTTGGGGCTCCCAAGTGTGACCCTAGTGTCAGTACATCGACACAACGTCTCATTCTCTCCATTAGGGAATGAAGGTTACAACAGTAACCAAGACATTACCTGTGCCACAGGTTACTGAGCAAGCAGATATAACAGTGGACCATCTGCCCTCAACAGCTCTCTCCACTGAAACAGAATCAAATGAGTAGTACTGGTATGATATGTTTGGACTGGTGAGGTCTCCATACTCTTGCCCGTATTTCCGAAACACCTAAAAAAAGCAAAATGTTTGTTACAAACAACAATGATTACTGAAAATTGACATTCATAAAGCAATAAACGAAGAATGTTCAGAAACAAAGAACAATTATAATTCAGATGCTGCACACCTGTATGTGGATCTTGTCTCTGACTGGTCCAGAAATAGTGAGCTCTTCAGTTTGAGGTTGGTGGTCAGGTGTGAGGTAGAGGTTATAGATCATGGGGCTCTTCTCCAGAGGTGAGGGGTATGTGATGCTTAGCCCTGGGCTTCCATCTCCAGACACCACATATTTATCATTTAACAACACCGCTGCGGGAAAGAGGAACAATTTCTTTCATATAGTCTTTGAACTGTATTTATTATTTGGTTGGACATTATTCAGCAATGACATTAAATTTAACAAAAAGTGACCGTAAATGACGTAATAGAAATAGAACTTTTGAACTTTCTTATTCATCAAAGAATCCTGATCACGGTTTCAGCTAATATATTAAGCAGAACAACTGTTTAAACATTGATAAGATTAGAATGATTTCTGAAGGATCATGTGACACTAAAGTCTGGAGTAATGGCTGCTGAAAACTCAGCTTTGTCTTCACAGAAATAAATAACATTATTTCTCAGGACTCATTGTGTGAATGTAGCTTTACTCACCAAGATGTGTAAAAACTGGCTTTGTGTTAATCACATGAACCTGAGAGGCGTTCAGAGGAAGGGTGAGGAAAGTGACATACTCTTGAAACAGCAACAGACAAAAATAGGTTATTATGCATATTGGAAAGCAAATAACTGGACAAATGATGGATATGTCTGAGTATGACCCCTACCTACCTCCAGCCTCTCCACCTGAATAGGTCTTTGAGAAGAACTGGCAGGTGGAGCCATTGCCCCCACACACCCCACACACATCCTCCAACTTCCCAGAATGCATTACTCCATCACAGCCAAACAGCTATTAAAAATAACCGTTATAATACTTGTTAAATATTTAGTGTCCAATTTTAAAGTCAAAGTGGACAGAAACATACTTCAGTTAAATAAAAAGTAAACTTTGTTTACTTTACGTTATGTGTGTGACATTACCTGGCACTTTCCACCCAGACAGGCAGAAATGGAACCATGTGGTACAGTATTACCAGCTTCACACCGTGTCCCATCAATGAACTGAGACCCACGACTCACCATGAAGTCCTGCTCACGTGAGCGACACATCAGTTTACACTGAGCATCACCTGGAAGGGAGAGAAAGACTTGAGAACAGAAAAAACAATGAGAGACAAATTCAACTGGGAAACCTTTATTAGGTTGACCTGAGGTGTAGCTGACGGCAGGGATCCAAGTGTAGACTGAGCTGGAGTCTGTAGACACTGAAAGAGGCTGCTGGTCTGTGGCTGAGCACTGCTGAGACATGAATTCCAGCTGAGTCGACTCACAGGGCTGTAACAAACAATGGGAAGCCAGGTATGTAGTTGCAATAAACTGGAGCAGTTATACCAGTGTTCGGACATCACATGTTTTTTTTGTTTTTGTTGCTTTAGTTATTTCTTTTGCCCTGCACCTGAGCCGTTTGGGTTTGAGGGTTGTGCACACCTTTTTAGTATTTTTGACTTTAAGCCAGGTATGTCACCATGAATTTATTTATAAATAAATTAAATAAAACAAGCTGTTTTTGCTACTGTACCTTTTACACTTATATATGCAAATATCCTCTGTTATTAAGGTGCAGTCACACTACAATTTGTTCCATTGACTTCCACTAATTTATTCTAGGTCAGGGTTTCCCAAACTGGGGTTTGTTAACCCTAGGGGTTCACGAGAGAACCGCAGGAATGAGTTGATGAAAAACTAGTAATTAATACAATTATAAAAATGTAACATTAAAACAAACAAACATACAAATAAATAAATTATTTTAAAATAAAGACGATCAAAATAAATTATACAAAAAAATTAAATACTTTATTGTTTACCTGCATGTCATGTGACCATTTACCAACAGTAGAGAACCATAAACATGTGAATGTGCTTTTAAATTATTGAAATATTAACTTGAAATCTCAGAGGGTTCTTATTTTGTAAATATTATGCTGACAAAAAACAAAAACGATTGGAAATCCATGAACTAAATGTTAATTTATAAATGGTTACATATCCCCTGTCTCGTGTCTGGACTTTCATGCTGAAGTTGTTCACACATGTGTCTCGTTTGCCATTCACCCCTTGGGTATATATAGCACTTGTGTTTCCCTTGTTTTCTGTCGGTTATTGTGAATGTAATGGTTGCTGTTGGTTCCCTTATACGTGGGTTTCTTTGTTGTTTTTCTGTTTCTTTCATTAAACTCCTGCAAATAAATCCATGTTTCTGCCTGCCTTTTCTCGTCCCACACGTTACAAATATACCATTGTTCAGTGTTAATTAATGTTATCATATTCATTATCTAATATTAATTTATATAAAAGTTTAAAATGTTTTAGTGTATGGAGAAATTAACATAATTCTAAATTAATAAATGTCACCTATAGACGCTTACAATTCCATCATGTTGAAGTAATTATTTTTGTTGTTGTTGTTTTAAATGCCTGAAATAAAGTCTGTGGTTAAAGGGCATATTGCAGGTTAGAGACTCCAGTGAGTCAATGTATAGAAAAATAATGTAGGAAGTAGATTTTCTTTAAAATATACTTTAAAATACACTAATAAGGCTTATGGAGTCGTTTTTGTAAGAAAATTTTACTTCCGCATCTAAAAATGGCAAAACCGGATGTGACATAACGAGAGGGAGTGCGGTGAATTTCAACGATAGGAAAACAATGGATCGCAATGACAGCTCGGACGCTGAGGACATTATAAATGTTTATTAACACTCATATGGCAGACCACAGCCATACAATTATGACACACAATTAGGGACAGACCAGGATTAGACAGAACAACGATTACAGGAGACAGATTGAGTATTTATGTGAGGAGAAACAGTGCAGAACAGCGGCAGGTGTCTCGGAGAGAGACCAGTGTTAGCTAGATAAAGCTAGCTAACGATATGATCACTGTGCTCAGATCACAACACTGTACTGATTATTATCATGTATCAGGCAATAGCAAAGCTGGTAACATTGTCATCTAGTAAGTTATTGATTTACTTACCAATAACAGAAACTTATAGGCTTGACCGTCAGGAAAAGTCACACTCGTTAATATCCGTCCACACTAAACGTTATGTGATATAACGTTAGCAGTTTCTCATCACGTCTGATTTGGTAACTTACAAGACTCACGCCATGGTGCACAGTTCACGTTTTCTCCGAGCTGCATCTCTGCCGAATCCGGGACCGACACATGCGCACATGCTGAAACGCACATGCTGAAATAGAACCGATGCGAAACGCAAGTGTGTTGGAAGCCTTTCCAGGCAAAATAGAATAGGAAAAGCTGTTTGTCATTTTGACACGAATACATATTAATAAATGACATTTTTATGTGTGAAAGTCTCTAGGTTTTGACATAAATGCAGATATAATTGTAATAAAAAAAAAATTATATAATATCGATTTTCAAATATTGCACCTGCCAATGCAGAACAAAATATTTTGTAGCCTATTCGGCCGTCAATACTGCCGAGTGCTGACGTTGTTTTTGCTGTATCAGTAGGCTATATATTTATATAAATATTTATTTATATATTTTATGTTTAACATGAAGTATAGGCCTTCCACTACGTCACCTAGCAGCAGCGGCGCCGCGTCAGACACGCTTCTGGTGTGCAAAGACACAGAAAACGCCACGCAGCTGAAACGCAACAGAAACGCCACGCTTGCAGTGTGTAGCCGGTCTACAGATAGAAAACGCCACGCTCACGTCACACAGCCAGTGTGTAGCCAGAATAATAATAATAATACGTTGTTTGTAAATTGGCCAGAGGAGAACTGGCACCCCGACTGAGCCTGGTTTCTCCCAAGGTTTATTTTTCTCCATTAGGTCACCTAATGGGGTTTTGGTTTCCTTGCCACTGTTGCTCAGTTGGGGACACTATATTTTTCAACTAAACATCGAAATAAATCTAATTAATAAACTAATTTAACCATGTAAACTAAATTACTGATCTAATTATTGATCTAAAGCCCACACTGTCACCGTATGGAAATTGAAATGAACTGATGACATCAAATGGCTATACAGCTGAATAAAATTAGGCTGCATTATTTTGCTGTTTAACACTGTAAAGCTGCTTTGAAACAATCTACATTGTTAAAAGCGCTATATAAATAAAGTTGACTTGACTTGACTTGACTTGACTAGCCGGCCTTATAAGTATAACAATGCTTGACTCCATCATATCGCCGGGATGATAATCCTCCGGTCTAAAGCACTATACACACCACCGTGTGTTTTGAAGCAGATGCGCGAAGGGAAGTCCCGTTTCTTCACCTGCACAAAACGCCACCATGCAGAATTCCTAACTTTTTTTTTTTTAGGAAACCTGTGGACTTGATGCCCTGACAGGCTGGATAATAACTTACCATGACAATGATAAATTGGAATAGAAAAACTACCGAAAATACACAGACTCTACTGAATACCAACCTATTCTGCACTGAGCCAACGCAGAGCTCGGCGAACCACTCCCTCTCGTGACGTAATATGACGCGATGTTGAAAAAAAGCGCTTTTTCCAAGCGGCCAACGAAATGGCCACTTTATCTACTAAATTTGTGCTCTTATGTCTTTTTAAAACATTTTAAATCCTACACTACCTTTTCATATGGTATTTTCATACAAGGTTATATATTAATCTCAAATAAAATTTAACCTGCAATATGCCCTTTAACACAAACTGAAGATATTTTCATGCTTTATTCTAAGGCATAAAATACAGCACATCAGTAATACCCCACTCGTGTTTTATATCACAAATGACTTAATGGGACTACATATTTTTGGGGGGAAATCAAGGCAAGCTGGGGGAAAATCAAGGCAAGCAAGAAAATTTACTCATTAGTCCCCTTTTACACCCTAATTGTGTTTATAATCACACTCTTGCAAGACTGAAAGAGTTGGAAGATAAGTGATGTGACATTGAATCCATGAGACAGTGGAATAGTTTGTTTATAACCTAGTTTTTTTTTTTTGGGGGGGGGGGGGGGTGTACATCTGCCGATTGTAATCTGGCTTCAAAATAATCTACATATTAATCAAATAATCATAAAAGTTGTGTTAATTTGTGAAGATTATCTTGAACAAAATGTACAAGAATCAAAAACTTTTCTTGGTCACAGCTCATTTTCTACAACAATCCAAAAGTCAATGGAAAAATCCTATTAGTTTTTTTGTTGTTAAGGGAACCAGGGTAATGCTAACTTCCAGGTTGGCATACAAAATTATGTTATCCTTGCAGCACTCTATTGCATTAACTAATGTTAACGACTTTAGTGCTACAAGATCATTGAAAAATTAAGTCAAATAATAGAGGAAACCTGTTGCTCACACATAGGCTACACAGAAATAATAAATGCTATTTAGCAATGAATAAAAAAGAAAGACAAAAAGGCAGGCCAGCATACAGATATCAATGCAGCCTCGTGGCAATGTATAGATGCAACCCTCAATTTCACTAACATGACCTACGGAGGCCCAAAGTAAACATGCTCGGTAGCCATTACCTGCCAATTACAAAGTTCAGCTTCTATGTCCTGTCCTTTACAGAGGGAACCACCAAAGGCTGCCCTGAAACAAAAATGTCATTCTGAATACATATATTCAACAATATTATTGCTCTGACTATACTGCCACTGTTTTCTGAGAACTGAATTGAGCTGGATGGTGACATCATTTTTTGCAGAACTGCTTTATAGATAAAATGAACTAATTTAATAATTGATGATCTTTACAACGAAACTGAATCAACACTGAACTGACATCAGCTGAGCAACAGCTGAAATGCATAATTTCCCTATCACTGTAAAGCTGCCATGAAACAATAGTATATTGTAAGGCACCATTTAATTAAAGACTAGGCTTGACTATATCAGTGTGGGATCTAATAAATAACCGCTAGTTTCTCAGTAAAAACTCATGCATATATGTATGCATACAGTACTGTTGTGCTGGACATCGCATACTACATACAATTGTTTGTTGGTGTGGTAGTCTGAGTACCGGTAGTTGTTATCGTATGCTCCTATTTCTAACACCAACTGTCCCTGTCATATTCTCACTCTCACACCTGGGATTGTTGCACTGCCTCCTGCGGTAAGTGATTCCTCCTCCGCATGTTCGCGAGCAGGGAGAGAATTCAGACCATGAAGACCATGCGCCATGAACCATCATGGAGGAACCCAAAGTAGGAGTCACACACCGACCTTTAAAACACCACTACACAGCAACACAGAAAGAGAACAGTAATGCAAATCTGTATTTGGCATGTACTTTGTTGTATAAAATGTAAAAAAAATAAATTTAAAAAAAGTAAAGATAGGCGTTATAAGAATGTTATCAAACTCTAAATAAAGAAATCTAATAAATTGAATACAGTATGGACACAATGGTCCAATTTTTTTTTTTTTTTAAATCTCAAACATATTCCATAAAATATGCAAAAAATGCAAGGATATATGAAGATGTATTCGCATATCCATTCAATGTAAATAAGTGTTGGTCATAGTAGTGTCACCTGACTGGGCCCACACTCCGTCCCGTCCAGGAGCGGAACAAGGAGACGAGTACATGAGCTACGGTCACGAGGATTGATATGGCAGGACAGAACACGGCAGCTTGCCTTGATGACACCAGAGAGAAAACATCATCACAATTAACTTCAATTTCTGACTGAGATATTTATTGACAAATTAAAAATTGCAATCAAAATGTGATACAAACGATTTGTAAAGATTTTTATTTTTATTTAAAGTCTCTTATGCGTATCAAATCTACATTTATTTGATCAAAAATACAGTAAATGCAGTAATATTGTGAAAAATTATTTCAATTTAAAATAACTGTTTTCTATTTTGTTATTTTAAAATGCAATGTAGCCTATTCATGTAATGACAAAGCTGAATTTTCAGCATCATTACACTAGTCTTCAGTGTCACATGATCCTTCAGAAATCATTCTAATATGCTGTTCTCTTTCATAGGTTCACTCAACGCTGCGTAGCTTATGACGCAGTGGGATTGCCCTCTGGGTGTGCCGATTGTCTGAAGCCCTTATAGAATCACGCCAATTCATTCACTGTAGCGTCCGACTCTGAGGATTTCGTGCCTGCTTTTACCGACAACACTCTCCCGCCTAGTGGCCAGGAAGCGCGGCCCTTGGCGGCCTACGCTGAGCTCGTCAACGTGCTTTTGCGCGCTACTGAGAAGCTTGCTATCGAGTGGCCAGACGAGCCCCGCGAGGCCCAATCTTCTCGACTCGACGAGAGATTTCTAAGTGGTCCTAATTCCAGGCCAGCGTGGAGAAAGCTGCCATTTTTCAGCGATCTGCATAGCGAAATCTCCAGATCCTGGAAACAGCCCTTCTCAGCCCGCTTGGCCCTCCAAAACTATGGCAATCCTACAAGCCCATCAGGAGGATGTTTTGAAGGAGATGGACGAGGGCGGCAGCTTGACACCGGAAGTAGTTAAAGCTTTAGGCCAAGCTTTTAGCTGCGTTAGGCCACGGATTTGGCCTTGAGAGCCACTAAACATACCGCTCGTGCCATAGGACGCTCCATGGCGGGCGCGGTTGCGGCAGAGCGCCACCTGTGGCTCAACCTCACAGAAATCCATGATAAGGAGAAGGTTTTCCTGCTGGACTCCCCTGTCTCACAGTCTGGTTTGTTTGGAGAGGCGGTTGAAAAGTTTCGAGCCGTCAAGTCCCAATCAGCTGCCTTTAAGCAGTTTATGCTTAAGAGGGCTAGGGACTCTCCTAACCCCTCCCCCTCTCAGTCCAGAGAAGGTCCTTCTCACAGGAGGGATTTCCCCAGTAGGAGGAGCGACCAGGGTCATCCCCCACCCACCACGATCTGAGGAGCTTATGGTCGCCCATTTCCTCGTCAACGGCCTCACAGGCGCATTTGACGCAAGCTCCTGGGTCTCATGGCCACAGCTTCCCCGGTGCTTCCCCTGGGACTGCTCCATATGAGGCCCTTCCTCTGATGGATGAAGCTCTCAGGCACTCGATCAACAGGATCGGCCCTTCGCCCACTGAGGGTGTCACGCGGTTGCTTCCACTACCTATCAGTATGGCGAGACCCTCTCTTTCTTCAGAGGGGGATCAGTATGGGGGCTGTTTTCCATCACCAAATGATTACGACGGACACCTCTCTGACCGGCTGGGGCACGGTATTCGAGGGCAGACCCGCATGCAGAGTCTGGGAAGGGGAGGTTCTCTCTTGGCATATAAACTGCCTAGAGCTGAGAGCTGTCTCCCTGGCCCTTCGGCACTTTCTCCCCTCTCTCATGGGACACCATGTCATCGTCAGGACGCACAACATGGCGTGGTGTCTCATGTGAATCGCCAAGGGGGATCACGGCCACGCACCCTGGACAGACATGCGCGCCATCTCCTCCTGTGGGCTCAGGACAAACTCCTGTCCCTGAGAGCGGTCCATGTACCTGTGGTCTTGAACCTCGCAGCAGTTTTTCTGTCGAGACAGAAGCTCAGGTCGGGGGAATGGATGTTGAGCCCTCAAACTGTATCTCAGATTTGGTTCGGCAGAGCGGAGGTGGACCTCTTTGCCTCGAAAGAGTCGTCCCAGTGCCGGCTCTGGTTCTCTCTGAGCTCTGACCCATACTTGGAATTTGTGCTCTGCATTTAACCCATCCAAGTGCACACACACAGTAGTGAACACACACACACCGTGAACACACACCCGGAGCAGTGGGCAGCCATATTGCTGCGGCGCCCGGGGAGCAGTTGGGAGTTCGGTGCCTTGCTCAAGGGTCTCACCTCAGTCGTGGTATTGAGGGTGGAGGAGGGCGCTGGTTATTCACACCCCCCACCAACAATTCCTGCCGGACCTTAGACTCGAACCCACAACCTTCCTGTTATAAGTCCGACTCTCTAGCCATTAGGCCACGACTCCCCCCACATGTCCACGACTGCCCCCACACGACTGCCCTTAGACCACATGTATTGTGTGTGTGTCTGTGACTCATATGTGTGTGCGCACTTGTGACTCTTTAGCTCTGCCCACTGCACTCCTCCATGAGTTTGGCTGTTTTGGGGAAGAAGAAAAAAACATACAGCGTATCTGTCTTTTATAAATATTATACAACTAATGACTCTTTGGGGATATAAAGGATGCAATACTACTCTCAAGATTAACATGAGATTGGCAGAAACTGTGTGTGTTATGTACCCTTTGATGATTTACAGTGATAAATGTCTTATGATGGTCTGGTCTTTCTTACTCACCATATCATCCTTAGTGAAAGAACAAGCAGTAGCTGAGCTGCCAAATGCTATACGGCACTGATCGTCCACTCCATAGTACAGACCAGGCCTCCAGTCCTGCACTGAACCACCCAGTACCGGAACATCCTTAACACACTCCGCCTTGCCAGCACTACAAAGCAGACATTGAACACACAATCGTCTTATAAAGAGCATCCTCATGATGTAGAATATTGCAGATGACATTGGGTACACTTAATTTTTCAACTAAATATCCAAATAAATCTAATTAGTAAACTAAATTAACCATATAAACTAAATTACTGATCTAATTACTAATCTACTGCCCACATTGTTACTGTATGATAATTGAAATGAGATGACATCACCGTTTTCTCGGGATCGGCTGTACAGCCGAATAACATTCTGTTGCATTATTTTCCTGTTTAACACTGTGAAGCTGCTTTGAAACAATCTGCATTGTAAAAGAGCTATATAAATAAAGTTGACTTGACTTGACTTGACATGATTTGCACTACTGTTCAAATTTTATTGGTGGATTTTTTAATGGTTTTTGAAATAAATTTTTTATGCTCACCAAACATGCTTTTGTTTTATCAACAATACAGTAAAATATTTATATTTTAAAATACTATTAAAATTTAAATTAATTGGTCCCAAATGTTTTAATTTGTTTGCTATATATTGAAACAGTGGCATCCACAGACCACAGGTTGAAATCAATATGACCGAAAGGGCACTTTACAATTAGCGATTAAAGGGCCCCCCTCAAGCCAACCCGGCCCAACCCCCTGTGCACGTCACTGTATTGAAATTAAGTTTATTTCTGTGATGGAAAAGCTGAATTTTCAGCAGCTGTTTCACCAGTCCTTCAGAAATCATTCAAATATGCTGATTTGAAAACAATTTTATTAAATTAGATTGAATTAAATAATGCATTAAATGCACAATAGTAGCATTTTTTATCTCAGACTTTTGGAGGCTGCTGTACATGTTTGTGATGTAGTAACCCTTACGAAAAAGAAGTATACTTCAAGTTAATTTTATGAAGTCTACTTAAGTAATTTTCAAGTATATTTTTAAGTATACTTTATGTAGTAAGTATACTAATATCAAGGTATACTAGTAGTAAACTTGTAAGTGTACTATTTCAATACTGTTTGGGACTAAATTGGCCCACTTTTAGTATATAAAAGTATATGTTTAAGTTAAGTGCACAAGGTTTCTCATTTGTACTGCATCTGTACTACAAGTGAACTTGAAGTACACTTTGAAGTGTACTCTCAGTTAACTAGTTTATTAGTTTAAACTGCAAGTATACTTGTAATTTTTCTTGAGTGAATATAACATTTTTGCACTTTCAGTATACTACAATGTTCAAATGTAGATATACATTTCTTATACTTGAAATATATCTTTAACTGTACTTTAACTAATTAAACAAAAAAACATTTTTATAGCTTCACGCATCCTTTTTTTATCAACACTTGAATGTGGGTAAGTTTCGTAAATAAAGGCAACATTTTAAACAAAACGTTTTCGCATTTTTGTCAAAGACTACGCCTTAATCAGGGGAAAGAGTAGATTGTAAGTAAAAGTAAATTCCTATGTTCACTACCAGTGGACTAGCCTACAAAAAAATGCATATATGCAGAGTTAGGAACATATTTGTTTTATATCAATATTCTAATCAATATTTTCAAACAATGTAAGTTTAATAAGACTGTATGAAAAACTATGAAAAAAGTATATTTAGTAGGCTACTCAATCAAAGGTTTAAACACAATTACAAGCCAAGTATACTTTAAATACTTAATTATACTTTTAAGTATATCTCGATCAAAAGATTGAGTATATATACTTCAGACTTTTCTGTCAGTATAAGTTAAGTATTAAGTGCAATTTTAAGTATATTTCTGAGATATACATAAAAGTATATAAAATTAGACTCAAAGTATACTTTCTTTTGAAAGTATACTTTCTAGTTTAAAAGAAGGGACCCACTTTATATTAGGTGGCCTTAACTACTATGTACTAACATTTTAATTAATAATTTGATACAATGCACTTATTGTGTACATACATGTTTTATTTAAAAAAATACCTGCATGTAATTACGTCTGTAATTAATTTCTGTAGTTACTTTTGTAATTACACAGTTGACACTTCCCTTACACCTAACCCTACCCTTAAACTTACCCATACCACCACACCTATCCCTAACCCTACCCATATCCCACCTCAATATCAGCAAAGGTGTTTTGCAATACAAATTGAACACAGTAAGTACATTGTACTTATTTTTTGATGTAAGTACATAGTACTTAAGGCCACCTAACATAAAGTGGGGCCAAAACGAAGCATACGAATAGAACACTTAAATAAACTTCTTTTACGTAAGGGAAGTGAGTGACACCTGAAGAAGTTGTGGAGCTGATCCCTGCTGCACTGGGACCAAGTCAGATCGACACTGTTATAACCTCCGTCAGATGCCATCATAAAGCCAATAGAGCTGCATGTGTTGTCTATTCCATCATGATTTATCCCAAAACTGAAAAGACAATAAGCAAGACTTGGTTTATAATAATTCAGACTGTTTCAACTTACATTTCAGCATAGCAGTATGACTCATCTGAGTTTTTTTTGGAAATAAACTTTCTCAAGGTTACCTGTGGCCAATCTCATGAGCGATGGTGATGCCAAGATCAAAGCCTGTATCCTCTGTAATCACACAGTTCCACTGAGTAGAACAAACTCCACCCAGCTGAGTTACACCTCTCACAAGCTTATTCCCATTGGGTAACACCAGATCAAACCTTAATGATGTCAAAGAGAGTTGTAAAATGCAACTATGCAAGTATGCAGAAACTAAAATGCAAGTATGCCGAAACACATGATATTCTTGAGATCGGTAGTTTTGCAAGATATCTAACATCTTGCTCCAAAAATGAATTGAATTTAAGAGTTTTAGGCATTATTTTATAACATAGACAAGGAAAGTTCCATAAATTAGCAAAAAGTTTACTGTCTGCACAATACTGGACAAAATTGCACAGTAAAGAGGGATGATGGTCCGTGCTCTCTATGGTTCCCTTACGAGAGTACTCTCGTATTGAGTTTAGCTAAACGCTAGGGAAATTTCCTTTCCTTGAGATTTTGAAGCAAATTTTTATCCTAAAAATACCATGTAAAACGCAGTGCAGCTGCACAGCTTGTTCTCTGCCTCTCAAGCCGCGTAAGAAGAAACGGCGCGACCAGAGGCCCCTGGAGCGCTCTGACGAGCACACGCCGGCCATTTCCCCGCGTGCCTCGCCATGGCCTGTCATGTTCGCCGAGGAACAGCACAGCTCCCCTCGCCTGACGGCTGCTACTGTTTCCTTCGGCGGACCGGAAGAGGAGGAGGATAACAGCCTTTCGCTTGCTGCATCTGAAAGCGGGTGGTCAGACACAATCTCGTAGCATGCTACTTCAACGTGGACTGCCATGGGCGGCAAAACCTCAGTTGACGATGAGCACCTGCTCACTGAGGCTGTGGACGACCTCGGTATTGACTGGTCTCAACCCCAGGAGCCCACGAGAAGCAGACTGGACGAGAACGTTTTTTGAGAACCGCCACCACCCGACCACCCAAAAACCCGCTCCCTTCTTCCCAGAAGTCCACAAGGAACTATCCAAGTCGTGGAAGGCGCCATTTTCATCTCCCGCCAAATCCTCTTTTTCTCCAGCACTCTCGGTGGTCAATGGCGCTCAGGAAAATGGATATCACGCTCTTCCTCCCCTCGAGGAAGCCGTCGCTGCACACCTTTGCCCACCCTCCGCCAGGGGATGGCAGTCAAAGTCTGTACACCCATCTAAGGCCTGCCGCACTACTTTCAGCCTCGCCGGTCGAGCATACGCCTCCGCCGGCCAGGCTGCCTCAGCGCTACACTCTATGGCGGTGCTTCAGGTCTTCCAGGCCAAACTCCTTCGTTCCCTGGATGAGTCTGTCCCTGATACCGAGGCCCTGAAGGACCTGCGCAGCGCCACTGACCTGGCCCTGTGCGCGACCAAGGATAACGCTCAGGTGATCGGCAGATGCATGGCCAACTTGACGGTGTTGGAGCGCCATTTGTGGCTCAACTTAACCGAGATGAAAGACTCGGACAAGACCGCTTTCCTGGACGCGCCCATGCCGCCTTCAGGATTATTCGGTCCCTCTATGGTTAGGTTCACAGAATGCTTCACAGAGGCACAAAAGGCCTCATAGGCAATGCGACATTTCCTGCCCAAGCGTTCCAGCTCTACGAGCTGCAGCAGACCGCCGGAGCGTCGAGGTCCCCGACCCAGCAATGTGTCGAAGCCAGAGTCCTAGCCAGAGGCACAAAGAGAAGGGGGATAATACCCGCTTCGGCCGGTTTACCACCTTGCTCTCTTCCAAAACGTTCCCCAGCTCCCTTCAACCAGGTGGCTGGGCACATTACATACACAGCCAACGAGCCCGCAAACAAACGCGCTCGCCTGTACAAAAACGCCGTTTTCACGGCAACCCATATGAATCACAAAAAGGTTTTTTTCTCTCCAAAAAAAAAAGGCAGTGTGCCAGCATTAAAGCATGTACCCCTACACTCAATCACTCCCCCATGTTCCCCAGACCACTGCACTCAGGTGGCTGGAAACACAATCCTCGCAGTCAACGAGCCCGTACTCAAACGCGCTCATTTCAAAATGGGTGTTGAACATAATAGAACAAGGTTACTCGCTACAGTTTGCTCGCAGACCACCGCGCTTTCACACCGTGGTAGAGACAACGGTGAGAAGCGATACAAGTCACGTGCTTCGAAATATCAAAACTGTTAATGAAAGGGCCGGTGGAAGCCATACACCCCTCACAGAGCGAGTCAGGCTTTTACAGTTGTTAGTTCCTTGTACCAAAAAAGGACGGTGGTCTCAGACCCATTCTAGATCTCAGACATCTGAACAAGGCCCTTATGAAGCGCCCATTCAAAATGTTGAAAATGAAACAAATCCTCACGCACATTCGCCCGGGAGATTGGTTTTTCACTGTATATCTAGAGGATGCCTATTTCCACATACAAATAGCCCCTCATCACAGGCCATTCTTGAGATTCGCCTTTGAGGGGAAAGTTTACCAATACAGGGTGCTACCCTTTGGTCTATCTCTGGCTCCCCGCACGTTTACAAAGTGCATGGAAGCGGCGCTAACCTCGCTGAGGCTTCAGGGAATGAGAATTCTCAACTATCTCGACGACTGGCTCATAATAGCTCAGTCAGAGATACAGTTATTGAAACACAGATCATGGCTTCTCAACCATTTGAAATGCTTGGGCCTCAGAATCAATGTGGCAAAGAGCTCATTGTCTCCCACACAGAACGTTTAGTTTCTCACTACAGATGAACGTTTCTCACTACAGATGAACGTGCGACTGACGTCACAGCACGCGCTCTCTGTTCAGAACCGAGCGGTTTCCCTCAGGTTCGGTGCATACACTCCTCTCAAACACTTTCAGAGGATGTTGGGTCTCATGGCCTCGGCGGCGCCAGTCCTCAGACTAGGTCTGTTACACATGCGCCCTCTACAGCGCTGAGAAGATGGAAGGAAGATGCTAAATTGCTCTGTCCTGTTAGAGCGCTGAGAATATAACTGAACAGCTCTTTGTGTGTTTGGCGGCCGCACCCGCAGGTGCGCGGTTACAAAGCAGACCTTGTCACGATGGATAGTGGATGCTATCTCGCTGGCTTATGAGTCCAAAGATCTCAGCTGCCCTATAGACATCAAAGCCCATTCTACTAGAGGCATGGCCTCGTCATGGGCTTGGTCTACTGGCATTTCTCTGAATGATATCTGTGCGGGGCTGGGCCTCCCCGTCCACTTTTATCAGGTTTTATAATTTGGATATCCCTGCCTTACAGGCTGGGCTTCTCGCTGTGTAATACATATTAACCCCTTATGGCCCGACAGTCTGGTCTGGCTTAAGTATTTGTATAAGTCATAAAGCACATTCCATACATGACTCGAATTGGCAGGTCATTCAATATTCTTATCGGCCCGACTATGTCTGGTCTATACATATATACATACAGTGAGGAAAATAAGTATTTGAACACCCTGCTATTTTGCAAGTTCAAAATCATAGAGGGGTCTGAAATTGTCATCGTAGGTACATGTCCACTGTGAGAGACATAATCTAAAAAAAAATCCAGAAATCACAATATATGATTTTGTTACTATTTATTTGTATGATACAGCTGCAAATAAGTATTTGAACACCTGTCTATCAGCTAGAATTCTGACCCTCAAAGACCTGTTAGTCTGCCTTTAAAATGTCCACCTCCACTCCATTTATTATCCTAAATTAGATGCACCTGTTTGAGGTCGTTAGCTACATAACGACACCTGTCCACCCCATACAATCAGTAAGAATCCAACTACTAACATGGCCAAGACCAAAGAGCTGTCCAAAGACACTAGAGACAAAATTGTACACCACCACAAGGCTGGAAAGGGCTACGGGGAAATTGCCAAGCAGCTTGGTGAAAAAAGGTCCACTGTTGGAGCAATCATTAGAAAATGGAAGAAGCTAAACATGACTGTCAATCTCCCTTGGACTGGGGCTTCATGCAAGATCTCACCTCGTGGGGTCTTAATGATCCTAAGAAAGGTGAGAAATCAGCCCAGAACTACACGGGAGGAGCTGGTCAATGACCTGAAAAGAGCTGAGACCACCGTTTCCAAGGTTACTGTTGGTAATACACTAAGACGTCATGGTTTGAAATCATGCATGGCACGGAAGGTTCCCCTGCTTAAACCAGCACATGTCAAGGCCCGTCTTAAATTTGCCAATGACCATTTGGATGATCCAGAGGAGTCATGGGAGAAAGTCATGTGGTCAGATGAGACCAAAATAGAACTTTTTTGTCATAATTCCACTAAACGTGTTTGGAAGAAGAAGAATGATGAGTACCATCCCAAGAACACCATCCCTACTGTGAAGCATGGGGGTGGTAGCATCATGCTTTGGGGGTGTTTTTCTGCACATGGGACAGGGCGACTGCACTGTATTAAGGAGAGGATGACCGGGGCCATGTATTGTTAGATTTTGGGGAACAACCTCCTTCCCTCAGTTAGAGCATTGAAGATGGGTCGAGGCTGGGTCTCCAACATGACAATGACCCGAAGCACACAGCCAGGATAACCTCTGTAAGAAGCATATCAAGGTTCTGGCGTGGCCTAGACAGTCTCCAGACCTAAACCCAATAGCGAATCTTTGGAGGGAGCTCAAACTCTGTGTTTCTCAGCGACAGGCCAGAAACCTGACTGATCTAGAGATGATCTGTGTGGAGGAGTGGGCCAAAATCCCTCCTGCAGTGTGTGCAAACCTGGTGAAAAACTACAGGTAACGTTTGACCTCTGTAATTGCAAACAAAGGCCACTGTACCAAATATTAACATTGATTTTCTCAGGTGTTCAAATACTTATTTGCAGCTGTATCATACAAATAAATAGTTAAAAAATCATATATTGTGATTTCTGGATTTTTTTTTTCTAGATTATGTCTCTCACAGTGGACATGCACCTACGATGACAATTTCAGACCCCTCTATGATTTCCAAGTGGGAGAACTTGCAAAATAGCAGGGTGTTCAAATACTTATTTTCCTCACTGTATATATATATATATATATATATATATATATATATATATATATATATATATATATATATATATATATATATATATATATATATATATATATATACTAAGGGAACGCGTCGGTTACTTACTTAACCTCGGTTCCCTGAGAAGAGGGAACGAGTATTGCGTTTGCTTGCCGTGCTTCGCTTGCTCAGGGAGTCGCTTCAGTCGATTAACCTGACTAACCTGGCGAGACAGGGTCTTTTATACCCTTGGCTATGCAAATTCTGCTGCCCCTTGTGGCGGGAATATTAGAGGGACCTGATTGGTCCTTCTCGCCCAGCGGTCTCGCCATAGGTTCCTGCAGTTGCAGTGGCACAGCCAATCAGCGTGCAGCTGCTTCCTGCTGAGAGCTGTGCAGCTGCACTGCGTTTTACAAAGTATTTTTAGGATAAAAATGTTCTTCAAAATCTCGAGGAAAGGAAATTTCCCTAGCGTTTAGCTAAACGCAATACTCGTTCCCTCTTCTCAGGGAACCGAGGTTACGTAAGTAACCGAAGCGTTTTTGAACACACCTGGTAATGTATAACAGCAGATCTGCATGTAAAGGTTCAGTGTCCGCATCAGGGTTGACCTTCTGACCCCACTCGCACACACTTTTTAGAGAAGAGGTGATATTTTCAGAGATCTGGATGTCTGGCTGTGGAATAAAACAAACTGTATTGTCCTTGCGGTTTCATATAATTGCTGTTGTGTACAGTATTAGGTCAAACAGACATTGTTACCTTTGGCTCTGTGAGAATGACCATACGGACAAGGTGAACTCTTATATTGGCACCGAGACTAACATCTCTCAGAAGCTCAGAGGCCTGCAAGTGTAGAAAACATTTAAACAACAGAAAGTATATTTAATATGCACTAATCCTATTCCATATCTTGTATACACTATATTAACAAAAGTATTGGGACACATCTCCAAATGATTGAATTCAGGTGTTCCAATCACATCCATGACCACAGGTGTATAAAATCAATAACTTGGGCATGCAGACTGCTTCTACAAATATTTGTGAAAGAATGGGTTGCTCTCAGGAGCTCAGTGATTTCAAGAGTGGTACCGTGATAGGTTGCCACCTGCGCAATAAGTCCATTCATGAAATTCCCTCACTACTAAATATTCCATGGTCAACTGTTAGTGGTATTATAACAAAGTGGAAGCAATTGGGAACAACAGCAACTTAGCCACAAAGTGGTAGACCACATAAAATCATAGAGCGGGATTGGCACATGCTGAGGCACAGTGTGCAGAAGTCGCCAACTTTCTGCAGAGTCAATAGCTACAGATCTCCAAACTTTGTGTGGCCTTCAGATTAGCTCAAGAACAGTGTGTAGAGAACTTCATGGAATGGGTTTCCATGGCCGAGCAGCTGCATCTAAGCCTTACATCACCAAGTGCAATGCAATGCGTGGGATACAGTGGTGTAAAGCACGCCACCACTGGACTCTAGAGCAGTGGAGACGTGTTCTCTGGAGTGACGAATCCCACTTCTCTGTCTGACAATCCGACGGATGAGTTGGGTTTGGCAGTTGCCAGGAGAACGGTACTTGTCTGACTGCATTTTGCCAAGAGTAAAGTTTGGTGGAGGGGGGATTGTGGTGTGGGGTTGTTTTTCAGGGGTTGGGCTTGGCCCCTTAGTTCCAGTGAAAGGAACTCTTAATGCTTCAGTATACCAAGCCATTTTAGACAATTGCATGCTCCCAACTTTGTGGGAACAGTTTGTGGATGGCCCATTCCTGTTCCAACATGACTGTGTACCAGACAGTGCACAAAGCAAGTTCCATAAAGACATGGATGAGTGAGTTTGGTGTGGAGGAACTTGATTGGCCTGCACAGAGTCCTCCCCTTTGGGATAGAGCGGAGACTGCGAGCCAGGCCTTCTTGTCCAACATCAGTGCCTGACCTCACAAATGCTCTTTTAGAGGAATGGTCAAAAATTCCCATAAACACTCTACTAATCCTTGTGGAAAGCCTTCCCAGAAGAGTTGAAGCTGTTATAACTGCAAAGGGTATAACCATATTAAACCCTATGGATTAAGAATGAGATGTCATTAAAGTTCATGTGCATGTAAAGGCAGGCATCCCAAAACTTTTGGTAATATAGTGTATGTTAAATGTATTGTACATATATTCACATACAATATCTTGAAAATGTAGATTAAACAGACACATACAATGTTGAGGTTGGTTAGGATGTATCTCTCAGTGTCTTGCCTATGGACATCATAAACATCTGGACCAACCACCACTGCTAGTTCCAGATGTGTGACCTCTGACCCCAGAGGTGTCCTCCGTAACCTGAACTGGCCTAAGAAAGATGTAGATCACACAACTGAATAAAAGCAGCAATAATATTGAAAAGATGTTGTTTAATTCCTTCAAAATTGTGTTTTACATTTTAGAAGATTGTAGTTTGACCAAAGTATCAGTTTGAATACTGCACATCTACTTCAACATACTTAACTTGATTCGGCTGTAGAAACAACTGGCAGCCTTTCTGATGTTCAGCTGTAACAGCTCGATTGCGAGTGTGATATTTCTTTTATATAACACAACTTGTCCAATAAAAACAGTAACTTTAGACACATTTTAGATTCATTATTGGCGGTTATGTTGTCCATGTGTTTCCATGTTGTTATGTTGTCTGTCTGTTGTTGTGTGTTTCTGAACAACAAACATTAGTGGTATTTCATTCCTCAAAGAATTCACCTAAAATGACAAATGGGACACCCTATACGTTCTCGTGGACTTCACAATCACGCGTATGCAGTATAAGTCCACAAGACTGTAAGTGCAATTGAAGTGTGCCATTTGGGACAGGACCAATGTTTCAAACAAACCGTTTGATTGAATGAATCAAATGATTCACTCATAAAGACAGTCACTTGTCACCATCTACTGGCATAATGATGCAATCTGCACTGTGTGTTTAATAAATGCATTAATATATCTCTACATTAAAGTTGAATTTTTAAAACTGTGAAAACTCAACAAAAAAAAGTGGCACACATGGTGTATATGACACTGAAAAAGATGAGAAGTAGTGGCCTACATGTGAATGACCCCTCGAACATATGGACAAACTCAGTTGCAAACTGTATTGTTGTGGACTTCAGGCCACTGACAGGCTTATGTTCAGTTACATGCTACAGTACACTGTGCATAATATAATCACTACATTGTTCACTCACTCTTGGGCTGTTTAAGACGTGTCCTCACTGGTAATGTGTGGGTTAATAGCAGGTGAGGTACACCAGAAGGTAAATCCACAGTAAGATCTTTCAGATGGTCTATGTGTTTTTGAAGCACTGGGCGAATATACAGCCTCCTCTCCCCGGACTGAATCAGACCTTGCTGAGGACAAATATAGACTGAAATTAGAAATTTGTCTCCTATCTATCCACAAATACTGTATATGGGATGAACATAAAGCGTAGTAAAAAACATCTTCTTACTAATTTGCCATGGCAGACGGGGAGAAGAGTTCTTGTATGTGCTGGTCTCAGTAACTTCAGCTGCTCGCAGCACATATCCTCCCTCTTCTTCACCACACTGACCGTTGAGTTGATCACCATCTCCAGACTTGTGGGACAGGACACTGGTTGTTCATCTCTGTGCTGGCCCAACTCAAATCTCTCTCCTTCGGTCTGAAACGAGCACCTCCACAGCCCTCTGAAAGACTCATTCCTCGAGCAATTCACCCACACCAGCTCAAAGTGAGGCACTGAAAAATCAGGGTTGTTTAGTTTAAATGTTAGATGTTAAACCTCTAATTTTATAACCTAATGGCCTATCTGTAAACCTTTTGACTCCTTATTCATGACTTCTATTTCTGAATATATCTGAATCAGACTCACCTGATTTAGTGGAAATAGTCTCAAAATAATAAAATAAATCTTGAGGTTTCAGTGACTCTAAAAAATCCTGGGAAGAAAAAAATAAAACACAATTTGATTTTGAACAAACAATAACATTTTAAAAAAGAAAGAAACAGAAAAGCTAATTATATTGCACAGAAAGACTGTAAAAGGATGGCAATAAGCAAATGTCAGATCATTTAATACAATGTAAAAATATTTACATTACTGTTCAAAAGTTTAGGGTCAATATAAGATATTATTCAAAGAAATTCAAATTAATTAATTCAGCAAGGATGCCTTAAATTGATCAAAAGTGACAGTAAAGACATTATTAATAATGTTACAAGAAATTAATAATGTTACAAAAAGTCAATTTTTAAATAAATGCAGTTCATCAAAGAATCCTGAAAAAAATTCAGTTTCAACAAAAAATGTTAAGCAGCACAACTGTTTTCAACATTGATAAGAAACGTTTCTTGAGCAGCAAATCAGCTATTAGAATAATTTCTGAAGAATCATGTGGCACTGGCTGCTGGAACAGCCATTTTAAATTGTTATAATATTTCTTAATATTACTGTTTTAACTGTATGTTTGATCAAATAAATGCAGCCTTGGTGACCATAAAAATATTACTAATCCCAAACTTTTGAATGGAAGTACATGTCCTCTTCGTCATGTTATTTTATTACTTTATTTATATTTATATTTTTATTGTTTTATTATTACATTGATGTCAACAGCAAGTGAAATTCCTTGTACATCTGGACTTTCTAAAATGTATAAACATTCAAAAATAGGTCATAACTTTGCCGTTTTCCAAGCTTAAAAGCACTTACCTTCTGCAAAGTGCATTGTGAAATCAGTAGAGCTGTTGTTTTTAACAAGCTGGGAACTAGAAAGAGCCAGATCAGAGTTCCCATGTTTGACAACGTCTTAAAGCACTGGACTAACCAAATGTAGGTAAACCAGCCAGGACTAATAGTGATCAGCCTACCGTACCAACGCAAATCTTACTGACAAACGTTTGAAGTTGGTTGAAAGTGTCCTGTACATAGACCAATGTCTCACACTCTGCTTGTTTAGAAAGATCAAACAGAAAAGGTTATTGATCAGCATGGAGAAGCCCCACTGAAACACTGAGTTGATGAATGACAGACAATATTTGTTGACACACCATAATCTGTGTAGAAGGTAACAAGCTGTGATGTGGTTGGCTCTCTCCGTTGATGCCTGTTTTATTGATTTGTGACATTGCTATAGAAAACTGGATGATAATTCTCAAGTATGAACAAATTCCAAATCACAGTACAGGAACATGATGTTAACCCTAATCAAGGAGGGGGACACTGCATTAAATAAATACTTTAGGGGGGAAAAAAACATTAAAGGATGTTGTCAAACATATAACTTTAATAATCAGAAATCTAGCCTTACTTTGAGGGATAATTAGCGGCCCAACAAGCCCTTAAGGGCGAAGGCCCTATAGTTTTCTTTAGGATTGTTCTTTTTTTTTAATGATTTTTTGTCAAGGTTTTTGGGGTTTTTGAGCAAGTCATAAGCTCCGCCCAACCAGAAGTCGGCTATTTAGGGTTGTTTGAAAAAAAACATGCTCTGAAATTTGATATACTTTTTAGATTCATTCAATCTCCATCAAACACAGGCAGCATGAAGCCAACATATTGAGAATGCTAAATTGCAAGCAGATTTTTTATATCTCGAACAGTTTGGTTAAGTTGCCTATTTTGGTTTGAAAAATCAAGCTCTGAGTAATCCTTCTAGAGGATTCATGTGATTGCCACCAAACTCAGTCAACATGAAGCCAAGACAGGGGCATGCTAAACTGCAAAAGGATACACTCACCTAAAGGATTATTAGGAACACCATACTAATACTGTGTTTGACCCCCTTTCGCCTTCAGAACTGCCTTAATTCTACGTGGCATTAATTCAACAAGGTGCTGAAAGCATTCTTTAGAAATGTTGGCCCATATTGATAGGATAGCATCTTGCAGTTGATGGAGATTTGTGGGATGCACATCCAGGGCACGAAGCTCCCGTTCCACCACATCCCAAAGATGCTCTATTGGGTTGAGATCTGGTGACTGTGGGGGCCATTTTAGTACAGTGAACTCATTGTCATGTTCAAGAAACCAATTTGAAATGATTCGAGCTTTGTGACATGGTGCATTATCCTGCTGGAAGTAGCCATCAGAGGATGGGTACATGGTGGTAATAAAGGGATGGACATGGTCAGAAACAATGCTCAGGTAGGCTGTGGCATTTAAACAATGCCCAATTGGCACTAAGGGGCCTAAAGTGTGCCAAGAAAACATCCCTCACACCATTACACCACCACCACCAGCCTGCACAGTGGTAACAAGGCATGTTGGATCCATGTTCTCATTCTGTTTACGCCAAATTCTGACTCTACCATCTGAATGTCTCAACAGAAATCGAGACTCATCAGACCAGGCAACATTTTTCCAGTCTTCAACTGTCCAATTTTGGTGAGCTTGTGCAAATTGTAGCCTCTTTTTCCTATTTGTAGTGGAGATGAGTGGTACCCGGTGGGGTCTTCTGCTGTTGTAGCCCATCCGCCTCAAGGTTGTGCGTGTTGTGGCTTCACAAATGCTTTGCTGCATACCTCGGTTGTAATGAGTGGTTATTTCAGTCAAAGTTGCACTTCTATCAGCTTGAATCAGTCGGCCCATTCTCCTCTGACCTCTAGCATCAACAAGGCATTTTCGACCACAGGACTGCCGCATACTGGATGTTTTTCCCTTTTCACATCATTTTTTGTAAACCCTAGAAATGGTTGTGCATGAAAATCCCAGTAACTGAGCAGATTGTGAAATTCTCAGACCGGCCCGTCTGGCACCAACAACCATGCCACGCTCAAAATTGCTTAAATCACCTTTCTTTCCCATTCTGACATTCAGTTTGGAGTTCAGGAGATTGTCTTGACCAGGACCACACCCCTAAATGCATTGAAGCAACTGCCATGTGATTGGTTGATTAGATAATTGCTTGAATGAGAAATTGAACAGGTGCTCCTAATAATCCTTTAGGTGAGTGTGTATGATAACTATTGGGGCAGGTCAGATACCTGTGTCTCTTCTTTTATACACCTATCCTTCTCAATGTTTCTTTTTATTATTTCCATAACCTGAATAATTAAGTAATACATTTGATAAATCAGTTCATCTATAACCTCTCTATATTTAATGAGTGATTTTAGTATTATATTTGCTGTGTGCTTGTGGAAACACATTTCTTTAGGTGCTGCTCTGATGTCTGTGTTAACTGTGCTGACAGGTGAATGTCCTTGGTGTGTGTGTGTGTGTGTCAACACCCCGGGAGAACCCCTCTCTGCATGTGTTGAGCTATATGTCATCCTAAAGTGACCTTATGTCTACATAGGTTACAGGTCTTCTTAGGGACCCAGAGAAACTGTACCTCTTTTATGTCTTTCTTACTAAAAAGAATAAATTCACTTCTGTACTAAGATGTAATATCAGTATGTTTTGGAAAAGTGCCTTGTTGATAGTTAGTTAAGATGTTCTCAACCTTGAGGAAGCTGTTATTCTTTGGAGCTATTGTGTGTATGTGCGTTGCATGATCTGTGCAGGTTCAGTATTGGAGTATTGGGGTTTCTGCAGACGATACGAGACGTGGAGACGCCCTTCTGCGACCTCCGAGGTCATGACGATCTAAATCTTGGCCTGGGCGACAACTAGTCTACGCACTTTTAGTGATATGTGCTCCTATCTGTTTACGTGTGAAAAGTTGCTTACGTGCATGTTGTTAGAGCCAGTCAGAATCATTCCACATGACAATAATGACGTGGTTGGACCTTGAAAACAGTATAACTGTTCAGAAATTGTATGTACGTTAGGCGGAGGCGGGGAGACTGTTAGAGGGAGTGCGGCCTACGAACTCCTTGTGAGACTTGAAGCTGGCTTCTGCTGATGAAACTGCAAACTATTCTTCAGTAAATCCTTCTTTAATTAATTACACTCCTGACTCTTGGTCTTCATTTCTCACTACTGGTCCTGGGTCCTAAGCTGTTACCCCAACATAACTCAAACAAAAAGTGAAGACAAAAAAGCAAACCATGAATTGTCTCATATCTTCTAAATAATAAATTGTACATCTTTTATTTTTATATAAAATAATACAAATATTAGAAATAAACTGTCGCCAACACAGTTGTTTTCTGGTCTTTTTTTTTTTTTTTTAATGAGGCAGCATGTGTAACTTAAAAACAGGCCGATTATTGTTATCTGGTTGAAATAAAAAGTAATACATATTATAACCACTGGAGAGCAGCATAGGTCTATTTTTAAAAACAGGGTTGAACAAACTCTTGTGGCTGAGAACAGTGTTCAGAAATAAATCAACCCTGTTTAAAAATAGACCTATGCTGCTCTCACTAAGACAAGAATAATTGAATATCTGTTAGTCATTCAATGTATGTTTTTATTTATAGCAGTTGCAAATAACCACTTGATTATAGCAAAATGTTAATGTTTTAAAATAAGAATAATTCGAAACTCTAACATAATCATGTTTCATATAATTAGAATATCATCAAAAAGTAGATTTATTTCACTAATTCCATTCAAAAAGTGAAACTTGTATATTATATTCATTCATTACACACAGACTGATATATTTCAAATGTTCAGTTCTTTTAATTTTGATGATTATAACAGACAACTAAGGAAAATCCCAAAGTATCAGTATCTCAGAAAATTAGAATATTACTTAAGACCAATACAAAGAAAGGATTTTTAGAAATCTTGGCCCACTGAAAAGTGTGAACATGAAAAGTATGAGCATGTACAGCACTCCTTTTGCCTGAATTACTGCAGCAATGCGGCGTGGCATGGAGTCGATAAGTCTGTGGCACTGCTCAGGTGTTATGAGAGCCCAGGTTGCTCTGATAGTGGCCTTCAGCTCTTCTGCATTCGCATCTTCCTCTTCACAATACCCCATAGATAAGATCAGGCGAGTTTGCTGGCCAATTAAGAACAGGGATACCATGGTCCTTAAACCAGGTACTGGTTGCTTTGGCACTGTGTGCAGGTGCCAAGTCCTGTTGGAAAATGAAATCTGCATTTCCATAAAGTTGGTCAGCAGCAGGAAGCATGAAGTGCTCTAAAACTTCCTGGTATATGGCTGCGTTGACCTTGGACCTTAGAAAACACAGTGGTCCAACACCAGCAGATGACATAGCACCCCAAACCATCACTGACTGTGGAAACTTTACACTGGACCTCAAGCAACGTGGATTGTGTGCCTCTCCTCTCTTCCTCCAGACTCTGGGACCCTGATTTCCAAAGGAAATGCAACATTTCCTTTCATCAGAGAACATAACTTTGGACCATTCAGCAGCAGTCCAGTCCTTTTTGTCTTTAGCCCAGATGAGACGCTTCTGACGCTGTCTGTTGTTCAAGAGTGGCTTGACACAAGGAATGCGACAGCTAAAACCCATGTCTCTCATACGTCTGTGCGTAGTGGTTCTTAAAGCACTGACTCCAGCTGCAGTCCACTCTTTGTGAATCTCCCCCACACTTTTGAATGGGTTTTGTTTCACAATCCTCTCCAGCGTGCGGTTATCCCTATTGCTTTTACACATTTTCTATCTTTTCCTTCCCTTACTCTAATCTGACTACTTTTTTCCAGTAACGAGTAATCTAACGCGTTACTATTTCTAAACCAGTAATCAGATTCAAGTAACTTCTCCAAGTCAATGTGAGTTACTATTTTTGTCATTTTCCTTAGTAAAAATATATATTTTTGCTTTCTTCTTGCATCTCACTACTATTGTTTTTTTCTATAATGAGTGTGTACTTAGTGGATTCTGGATTGTGTTTAACAAATAAAAGAGTGACCATTAGTTCCACAAACACAGATGTATAGATATTCTATAGTGATGTAGAAATATATGAATCATACATGTATAACCCTTTTATTTTGCCAGTTTGTTGTGCTTGTTTCAGTTATTTACTGAATTGAATATATATTTAAATATTTAAAGGTGTTAGCTGTAATCTTACACTGCAAAGTGATCATTTAAAAGGGATTAAATTCATAATTATTTAATGATTGAAGCACACAAAAAATGTATAACAAAGGCCTAAAACTGATAATTAATTGGCAAAATCGCGAGCCACGTGTCGGCTGGGCCATGCAGGATTTGACCACCTCCGCCTCGTTTTGAGCCAGGGAAAAAACCCTGCTCAGGGAGAGTATTTATGTGAAGTGAATTCAAGAAAGACCATCTTTATTACATTTTTTATTAAAACATGTTTTTTTTTTTTCAGGAAGTATTTTTTAATTTCAACTTAAAATGTCAGGAGATACATTTTTGACGTTAAAAATGCACTTCTAATTTTTGACGTTAAAAATGCACTTCTAATAAACTGAGTGTTGGCAAAAACGGTTGTCATTTTTATGTTGAGGCTGCAGAGGTGTTGTCGGCAACTGCTGAATGTAACTAATAAAGTAACTTGTAATCTAACTTAGTTACTTTTAAAATCAAGTAATCTGTGAAGTAACTAAGTTACTTTTTAAAGGAGTAATCAGTAATCAGATTACTTTTTCAAAGTAACTGTGGCAACACTGCTCTTGTGGCTGAGAACAGTGTTCAGAAATTTACATTTACATTTATGCATTTGGCAGATGCTTTTATCCAAAGTGACTTACAGTGGACTTATTACAGGGACAATCCCCCTGGAGCAACGTGGAGTAAAGTGCCTTGCTCAAGGACACACTGGTGGTGACCACTGGGATCGAACCAGCAACCTTCTGCATATCAGTTCAGTGGTTTAACCCACTGGACCACCACCTCCTCTCCATTCAAATAATGACTATAAATAATGACTTCCTTGTTCAACCCTGTTTAAAAATAGTTAAAAATAGTTTTGAATTATTCATATTATTTTTTGTTGTATTGAATGTTGAATATTCAATCTCTCTCTCTCTCTATATTATTAATTGTCTTAAATTGTTGTCTTGAGTGTTTTAGTCACAATTCTGTATGTACTGTAATTTATTAAATAACTGCTATAAATAAACATACATTGAATGACTGATGTAACAGATATTCAGTTATTCTTGTCTTAGTTTTATTTATCTGAACTGGATGATTTTATGGATGAGACACATGGCGACTTTTTTGAGGAATGTTGCCAAGCGATGCTGCTTGGGCACTTTCCCATTGAGAATGGGCAACAAATTTCTATCTGGATACTTTAGTCGTGGGCTCCGTAGTCGATGTAACCCATTCAGTCTCACCTGGTTGCCTGTTGACTGCAACGCTGCTCAAAAAGTTGCCCTGTGTATCATCATCTTTAGTTTGTTTCTATTCAGTTTCTGTTTTCCTTTGTTAGTTATTAACTGTATTAAATATAAATGAGCATTTTGACATAGTGTAATGCTTTTCTGTATAACTAATGTATTTTTGTTCCCCTCCAACAGAACTCCTGAACTGAAAATATTTAGCCAGTGTGCATTCCGTGTTTATGAAATAAAGAAAGTGAAAGTTCAACAAAGCTCACTTGAGAGAACAGGCTAAAGCAGCCATATCACCCTGTAGCCAGAGACTGGTTTCCCACTGAAGCTAAGCAGGGCTGAGCCTGGTTAGTACCTGGATGGGAGACCAAATTGGGAAAACTAGGTAGCTGCTGGTAGAGGTGTTAGTGAGGCCAACAGGGGGTGCTCACCCTGTGGTCTGTGTGGGTCCTAACGCCCCAGTATAGTGATGGGGACACTATACTGTAACAAGCACCGTCCTTCGGATGAGACGTTAAACCGAGGTCCTGACTCTCTGTGGTCATTAAAAATCCCAGGATGTCTTTCGATAAAGAGTAGGGGTGTAACCCCAGCATCCTGGCCAAAAAAAATGTGCCCATTGGCCCCTGTCCATCATGGCCTCCTAATCATCCCCATATATATATATACGATTGGTATCATCCCTCAGTCTCCTCTCCACCAATCAGCTGGTGTGTGGTGGGCGTACTGGTGCAATATGGCTGCCGTCGCATCATCC